>JASSKH010000002.1:20404167-20906667 GCA_031763025.1 Macrocystis pyrifera
AAAATATCCGATGACAGTGGTATGAGAGAAGATGAGCCAACCATCCAGACCAGCATTTTGGAATCGCCGAAATTGTGCCTCTACGTTCGGATGCCGAACGTGGATTCCACTGAATCGCTCCCCATCAGAACCCCCACGGGGAGGTTCGTCGCGCTATTTTTGTATCTACCTGGTACACTGAGTATCAGAGGGCATCATGTACCTGCTAGTCGCGTGCGTGGGCATCAGGTGAGTATGCCACATGATAGCACAACGGAAGCAGCCGTCACGGCCGCCGCAGTGGCCACGTTGGCCCACTTGCAGACGATGAAGAAGGGCACGGCCGCAGTGTTCGTCGAACAGCCGGCATTGGGTGGTTCGGGCGTCGGAGCATATAAAGCAGACGCCACAGATGATCGGGAGCTGGGTTTGTTCGAAGAGCGACGAACGCCGCCCCCCTCCCCAAGCGCACGCGCACTTTCCTTCCACGAACCGACTATGATGCCATCACCTGTCGGGCGAGCTTCACCCGACCTACCTCAACCTCGCCCACCTTCCACCAACCCACAGAGTTCAGAGGCGTGCTGACCTCTCGTACACAAGGTTTCCTAGTTCAATGAAAACCAAAAGCATTTGTTCGTTGATATTTCGGTCTGTTTTCTTGCACCGACGGTCAAGTTATATCTCTCGTGGGAATAACATTTCAGGCGGCGAATTAAAACGTTGCTTATATTTGGCATTCGCCATTTTATTCCGTACGCATGGGTCTTATCCCACACGGGACTATCAAAAAAGATATAGAGCCAGCGCGTGATAAAGTTGCAAAATCCTAAAAGAAAACAAGAGTACAGAACGCCAATTGAGCACGGCCGAGGCAGCCGCTGGCAGAGTAGGTAGAGTGGGGGGTCGGCGATCACGATGAGGAAGTCGTGCGCCGCCAGGTGCACCTCATCGCAAGGTATCGCAAAAACGGTTCAAAAGTCGTCCAAGAAAGGCCGAGAAGTGCTCACAACAGACCACCAACGATATCGTGCATGTATTAGTATGTAGACTTAGCCCAGAGGACTTGAACGGCTGTCACCAGGCGACGTATACATTGGCCATTGTATGCAAGTTGACCGCGCAGTACGTTATATACTCTGAATGGAAGGGTTAGTAGTTTCGCAGAGCCAAAATAATGTATCGGGTATCGGGACAGCATGTGTGATTAAATAAAATCGTACTGGAAATAGAGGTAATTTTTTATTTTCCGAATTCGGGGAGACGAAATGGCCGCACTTTGTATCCAAGGGTCGATCGGGTACTTGGGTCAAGAAGGAATATCCAGCTTTTCGTGACGATCCCTAAATCGGGATACGAAACGAGCGCAAAACAAATCCATCGAATATATGCAGCGACACGATACAAAGGGCCAGTAGAACGGCAAAACACAGCAGTGCCGTTGCAAACCGCTGTCGCACAAGCTAGTAGCACAGCAGCTAGCAGCAGCAGCAATATGCGGCAGAAGCAGCAGCAGGATAAGCAGCAGACTGTTGCCATAACCTGCAGCAGTAGCAACACGGCAAGACGCGAGCGGTTTCTTCCCACTCACTCCGAGCATGAGTTGCTGCTGGTAATAATGGTGCTCTCAATACCAGCCTGCCGGCGCCACCGCGCCCGAGCATTGCCCTCCTTGCACGCCCGGAGCCCAACTTGGATGCTTTGTAAGTAGACCGCGGAGACCTCACTCGCACCACCGTGCTGCTACCCTGCTGCTGTGCTGCTGCTACTGCTGCTGGTGTGGAGAGAGCTGGGAAATGACAAAATAGATGGGGTTGGGTACTGGGGGGGGGTGATGATCGCTTCTTCTCTTCATGTCTGACACGGGAGTGTCTGGTTTGTCCCCGTAGCGTGCCAGAACCGTCGGATTTCTCTTTTAGGTTCTCGCTTCGTGATTTGAGTACGCTCATTGGTTACAACCAACGAAGAAGCTGGTAGGTTGAATAAGTTCGCAAGCTGTATCCCCAGTCGATTGTGGTTGTGTTCACCCGAGAGTATATACATACTTCTCGTACGTTTCTTTGTACAACCCAACGATAAAAAGTAACATGTTTGTAAACTATTCAACAAGATACATTTATTTGGGACATCACCCGGCTTTATGTATGCTATTAACACTAAAAACAAACTGCACTACGGGGGGGGGGGGGCGTACTCATTTGTTGCTTGCCTCAGTCATTTGACCATTGACCACGCATCCCTTTCGAGACGGAGCATCGTTCCTACTCCTAATAGAGACACCTCCAACAATTGGGCGCTCATTACGTTGTTTCCATAAATTACATAGAAACTTTTTGCTAATCTTATCCCCTTCCTGTTTGGCCTCCTGTGGCCACCATCTATCTCCTAGGATAGCGATCGTTTTCTCGCTGCTATTCATTGTTATCAAACTCCTCCATGTCACATTCGTCTATTTTCCTCATCTCCTCTTCTAACACATCCCGTTCCTCCTTGTATATTTCACATTCTCCTACTATGTGAGTTCTACTCTCTATTGTTTTGCCACACGGGCACATCTGTGCGTCTACTTCCTCCTCTTCCCGGCTACTGGTGTACCTCTTTCTTCTTTCTGGCAGGTCCAGGTCCCCTAAACGAAAGCGCAGTTTCAGCGTTTTCGCGAAGTCCATTGGGCCATGCAAATACGTTTTCATTCCTATTCCTTCCCTCAATCCCCCGTATATCTCTAGCGTTTTTCCGATTCCACCTTGTTTCTTAGCGCTAGCCTTTCCCTTCTTTCTATCCTCTCTTCTACTTCTGCCTTGTACCTCCCAAACTTCCCGGCGGACATCATCTCTACTTGGTTTCCCCCTAGATCCTTCCATACTTTCACAACTACGCCATCCCACCTTATTCCAGCTCGTCCTTTTGATACTTTCTCCCATACAGCTCTATCAACTATGGCTGGCAACCTCTTTTTTGGCATGTTCCTTACTTTATACTGCCAGTTCAACTTTCTCGTGTCTCTATTTGTCTTGAGTGGGCGCATTCCCAGTTCTGCTCTTAATACTGTATTACTAGTCGTACTTGAGCATCTTAGCATTTTTTTAGCTGCTGTCATTTGTACTGTTTCCAACTGTTTTACGAGTTTCGCGTTTCCTTCCCATACTTCTCCTGCACATTCTAGCTTTGGTACTATCACATTCATCAAGATACATCTCTTAATCCTAGTGTCAAGGTTCGGGTCTGTTAGGATCGCATCCATCTTGCCTACTTGTGTCTTACCCTTTCCTATTACTTTTGCTATATGTGTATCCCAAGAGCAGTCTTTTGAGATCTCTACGCCAAGGTATGTATACTGGTCTACGATCGGCAATTCATCTTCTCCCCACTTCCAACTGAAATTTACCGGGTTTACCTTATCTTCGTTGCAAACAACTACTGCGCATTTCTTGACGTTCGCCGTCACCCTCCATTTCCTGGTGTATTCTAGCGCCTTCTCTATTTGTTTCTGCAATCCTTCGGGTGTTTCTGATATCCCCACGAAGTCATCCGCAAACATCAATCCCGACACCGTATCTTCCCCTACCGTGACTCCCTGCCTTGCTCCCTCGACTGCTATTATCAGGTCGTTAATATATATCTTGAATAAGTTAGGTGACAACGTACATCCCTGTGCAACACCTTGTAAAATATCAACATACTTCGATATTTCCCCGTCCAGCATCACAGCACTTCTCGCACATTCCGTCATCTTTTTCATCATTCTCCACATCTTTCCTCTGATTCCTATTTCCCACAGTTTTTTCCACAATCCATTTCTCCATACTGTGTCGTAGGCTTTCTGCACATCTAGAAAGAAACAGTACGTTGTTAGTCCCGCGTCTTTCCTACCTTGAATAATATTACCTAAGGTGTACACATGGTCTACGCAGCTACGGTTTGGCCTAAACCCTGCTTGTCCTTCGCTTATTTTGTCTTCCTTCTCCATCATCGTTCCCATTCTATCGTTCAAAATTACTACGGGGGAGGGGGGGGGGGAAAGCGGGAAGTTTGCATAAGTTTCTTTGATTTTGAAGTTGTATATATTTATTTTCCGATTCGGGGATGCAATCATACAGCTGCTGTTCTTGTTGATACTCGCGTTGGGTGCGGGAAAATGGTGGCAGGAGAATTGTTGAGGATGAAAAACGGACATGAAGCGTGCCGGTGGGGGGGGGGGGTGCTGATGATCTCTGTCGATTAGCCTCTTCATGCCTGGCACGGGACTGTCTATTTCGACCCCGGTACAAACTTGCACGCTTTCACAACAAACTACAGAACGATCCCCTACTTCTCTTGTGGGTTTTGGGTTCTCGCTCCGTGGTTTCGGCACGCTCATCGGGCAAAACCAACGATAAAACCGGCAAGTTCTACGATTTTGCAAGCTGTAGCCCTTTTCTACAGCTGTATTCGCCCGCGAACCGTCGTTTGATAAAGTCAACACATTAGTTTGTTTTCGAGCCAGTTCTTGCATGCTGTTCGTGTTTTTGACGTATAGACCGCATGAGACCCTTAATTAAAATATACAAATCTTCGAGGAAACTTTAATTATTTATTTTTTCGAATCGGACATGCAATCTGACCAAACCAATAAAATAAATTACGTAACTTTCAATTTAATTAAATTCGTACTGAAAATAAAGTGAATTATTCATCTTCGTCTTCGGGCACACGAAATACTGGAAACGGCCCGAGAGAGCTTGACCGCGGAGAGGCTCGGAGATACCGGCCCCATACTGGACTGTAGGTAAGTGGTTGAGGCGTCGGGAAACGACAACGGTCTGCGAGAAGATACCAAGGGCTCGCGAAGTGAGGGAATAGCGGTACATATGACAGTGTACGTTTATATCAATCTCAAACTTTCAACTCATCCCTGAAACACATGAAATTTCGGAAACTCGGAAACACCTCACAAACAGACACAAACAAATACGTCGCGTAAGAGCGTAGCACGCGCGATCGAAGAATCGCACGCACCTCGTAAAATGAGTTTCGAAATCCTCGACCTCACAGCTTAGATAGTTTCCCGAAAAACCAGAACGCTAGAATAATACGGGGTGTCATCTCCAGGTAGAGGGACTTGCGCAAGCCCACCAACAAACAAATTGACTTACTGTATAGGTTATGCTACCAGCTCGAGGGACTCGGTCCAGATACTAAATTCAACCCCACCCGTTTGGGCATTAACCCTACCAACATCAACAACAGATCATACATGAAAAACGGGCACTATCGACTGCTATAAATACTACGACTTGCTGTGCGTGCGTGATGAGTACGATCACACGGCATTGCAACGTACTGTTGTACCTCTGTGTCGTAGCTTTTGATCACAGAGCTTGCAAGTATCTTTAGGACAAAGAATCAGCACAGACACTGGGTGGTGCGTGCTGAATAGGCGGATAGAAACAACGGCTCAATGTGGGTGTTTTGTTTGAATACGTGTAAGTACATTCCAGCAGAGAGCTCAAGTACCATGACAATACACTTCAGCATGCTGTAGACCTTCGCTGGTCTATATCGGTATTCATCAATAGTAACGAAGTTTCACCAATATCAGGTTCCTCAGAGAGGCACTCAAAAACAAAAAAAATCACGACGCACACAAACAGATCGCGAGTGTGCTGATGAGATGTACCGTAGGGCAGAACGAACGGTTTAATTTGGAGAATTTTCGAAAGCACGCGTGACGTATTAATATAATCACAATATTCAACTCGATGGAATTACGTTTACCGAGAGGTACTCGTAACTGGTACCCGATGGCTGCGAGTGTGTGAGTGGGTTTGTGTTCGGTGTTGTAGGCGGCCGAATTATTAATGCTGCTGCTTCTGCTAGTAATAGGCCCATCTCTCTACAATAAAGAATCAGGACGGACACAAACTGACTCGAGTGTGCGGATGATTCATCGTTGGGCAAAAACCAGGGAGTTCCTCGGGACGCCTCTTTGACTGCAGGACAATATTCCGCGGGACTCAGTTACGCCGAGACTAAAGAGTACAATTTGTATGAGATGTAGCCACCGCGTGACGTGTTTGCGCGCGAACGATATTCACACTCTTCCGTGGCGCGGGAGCGATACAATCGAATTTTTGCGGGCACGGAATTTCACATTTATCACGGGACCGCGGGATTCCTGGCTGGCTTCGACTTCCGTGTAGTGCATCTGACGCCTGCACACACCTCATTAGTAACGCAATCCAATTTCGTTCGTTGTGGGTTGTTGTGGGGAGCTGTAGCTGTCAGCAAGTGAAGTGCGAACGTTCAGCTCGGGGTTGTTTTTAGTATTTTTGTGTGGGACGTGTTTGTGCGGCAACGAGACATAATTCGTGCTGGACGCCTTGTGCGGGAACGGCATTTACACTTTTCCGTGGCGCCGGAGCGGGATATTGTAAATTGTGCGGGACGCGTTTGTGCGGGCACGGGATTGAATATTTATCACGGAACCACGGGATTATCCCGAATCCCGCACAAAACCCCGAGATAAATCTCGTGATAAAAAACCCGACAAATGCCATATAAATGAAAATATAATTTGGAGAATTGCAAAAGTACGCGTAACTTATGATTGTAACTAAAACGTAGAACTCCATGAAAGACGTCATTTCGCCTGCGCGTCATCACCTTTGCTGGGTGGCACTCGTGCCGGATGGCTGCGGGTAGCTGTGTGGCCGTCAATGGGTTCGACGAGGAGTTTGTGGGGGGTTGGGCGGGGGAACGGGGTCGTCTTCGGGACTGCAGGTGGGTAAGTGTTGGTGCTGCTGTTGATACTTCTGCTTAAATGATAGTAAAATGCACGTCTCTATCAATATGAATCAGGGCGGACAAACACTGACCGGGTGTGCCGATGATGTATTGTTGGGTAGAACGTTCTACGAATTGATTGTACTCGTAATATTATGCAAAAGCGGCGACAGTTAGGGAGATTGTAGAGTTCCATCCGCGTTGGGTTGATTTGTCTTCATACCGGATATTAGGATATCGGGACTTGCATGAAACGTCGATACCCCGACGTTCCACTTTCCACTGTACGATGGAAGCTTTGCACCGAGTTTCATGTCTGTACATCAACGAGAGTTACCCCACCTCGACTCTGTATGCCTGTGTAAGTCCTGTCACGCGCCTAAAGATGTTCCAACAGAACGACATTACGAAAGTACGCGTTATGTACGAAACCAAACAAATAACTGAAAAACTGACGAATGTCAACGAAATTGCTTCTCTTCCATTTGAGAGGTTTGCACTCATCAAAGCAAAAAAAAATAAAATACAGATTGAGCAGTTGCTACAATAAAGAAACATTTGATAGCATTAGTGCGAGGGTACTTGGCTGGGTTGTCATAACGTAGATGACGTAATGCGTCGTTACGTAATAATAGTATTTATGAAGACACAACTTGCAGCATACAGCTAACGCCATGAAGAAATCTACGTTGCTCAAGGGGGGGTTGTGAGCACGAACAAGCGCGGTGTGGCTGCTACGGGCTACGGGGAACCTACAAAAAATAAATCCCTCTTCCCCTGATTTTAGGAGTTCCAGACAAACGGCATTATTGTACGTAGCCCGTAGCAGCCACACCGCGCTTGTTCGTGCTCACAACCCCCCCTTGAGAAACGTAGATTTCTTCATGGCGTTAGCTGTATGCTGCAAGTTGTGTCTTCATAAAATACTATTAATACGTAACGATACATTACGTCATCTACGTTATGATAACCAAGCCAAGTACCCTCGCACTATTGCTATCAAATGTTTCTTTAATGTAGCAACTACTCCATCTGTCTGTAGTTTTTGTTTGCTGCAGATTATGAGCACGTCCGACTTTTGTGTCCCGGGCCGTTGTGAGTACAAACGGAATTTCATATTTTTATCCGATCGAAATCAAGCTGACATATACTGTAGCAGAGGTCCAAACTTTCATCGTTTCAAGAACTAAGAACGAAAAGCCCACAAGTCACCTGCCTGCCTGCTACTTGAAGTGACAAAAGCGAGAACATTTATTATACGAGAGGTCCAAAGTTTCAACGGTGTAAGAACCAAAAACGAAAAGCCCAGAAGTGACCTGCCTGCAACCTCCAGCAAGTGGCGAGGAATTGACAGAACCGAGCACATGGATAAGATTACGACTACTACATAATATTAATATGACAAGGGTACTTCGTCGGGAGGCCTTCAAAGGGCCTCCGACGAAGCTAAGGCCCGCAGGCAACGCTAAGGCCCGCTCTAAGACCCGCAGGCAACCCACAGTTGACGGCTAAAGCACGTCAGTTTACGATGCCAAGGAACCGTTGATGTAGACGCAACGATCTATGCTTGAAATAAGTCCAGTAAAAACAGGTTCTACTGTTGATCTCAGACGTAAAGCATGACGTATGATGGAAGAAGGCCCGTGACATCGAAAGTGACGGGCCGCAGACGAAGCCAATGCCCGCACGCAACGGACAGCTAATCTGCTGCAAACGGCAGTTTACGATGCCATGGGTCCGTTCAGGATTAAATGATACGAATTGTTCGAAGAAGATGCCCTCTTGTTTCAGATATTAATGGTCCCTGACGCATTGGATGTTCCCGTAGGCAATGACAATAGCATGAAACAAAAATGTATTCTTCCTTAAACTCTGCCGCACACCACCCTCGGGTCATGCCAAAAATCTCTGCCCCAACTGAACACACCGGTGTACTAAAGCGAGACCTGTACGATGCACGATCGGCCACTGAGAATCCTCGCCTGATACGACATATGCATAGTATACCGTTCGTGAGAAAAGTATGATACTCTCTCTTGTCCCGTACAGCCCACGACAGATACGGGAGAATTAATCTACGCTATCCGAAAATCTATTTACGTCCCCCTGTGACGAATCGAAGAAAGTCAAAGCAAAGAAAAAGTATGGCTTCCCATTGTCCCCCAAAACCCAACGAACAGCGCTCTTCAGCAATAACGCCAAAAACAGAAACCCTGGTTCAAAACACAGTAATTTCGTCGGACAGAAACACACCGACAACGAAAGCTCCAGAAAAAAATAAGCGGGCGTAGGCGGGCGGTTACAACAACAGTCGTGTCATCCAATCTGATGAACAGTTGAGCATCGAACGAAGCAACCGTCACCCGTTAAACGAAAGTGACCAATTTGAAACAAAGCATCAACAAACCCGAAGAAAAAATACAAAACAAAATACACAAAATACTCTAGTTCTACTGTGCGGTTTTGGGGACAAACCCCTCTAATTTCATGTGGTTTGTCTCCAAACTGGGAATTCATGTGGTTCGTCCATAAAACGGGACTGCAGTAGTACTAAAAGAGTTAATTTTCCCTCAAAACGTAACACGCAGTAGATCAAAGGAACAACACACCAGGCAGTGTATCTATCTGCTGCTGTACTGCAGTAAGTAGTATTAGCAATGCACACCAGGCAGTGCTCATTTTTATACTTCACAACATCGGGGAGGCGGGGGGAGAACCTGCTCTATGACCGACCCCGGGTCTAGGTTATATACGACGCGTCCCAGCAGGGAGCAACAAAAAAAGGGAGCAAAAAAAAATAGGGCGAATAAAAATCATGGGTTGTGCGAAAGATCGGGAAAAACAAAATGTCAAGCTGAAGTGCAGAATGCAGGGAGGGGATACACGAAAATAATCTCTCTCCGACGTAAACAAAAAGACTGTTTAAAATTCCATTCTATCTGGTATAGTCTGCTGCTGTGAAAATATGTTCTATTACGGGGGTCCAAAGTAAATATAGGACCTAGGGTATACACAAAAACCTATATATTTCCAGATTTTACTGACAATATTTGGTCCTATTTACTATGGACCCCCGTAATATCAATATTTAGCCGTTTGGCGATGCCGCAGGACATGAAAAGAACGTCATTGTGCACAACACGATCTCAGCGAAATCGATATAGTGGGGAGGGAGGAGAAGAGCTTGTTCTACGACTACCCCGAATCTAGGTTATATGGCAGAGGCTTGAAAGGGTTGTTGTACTTCAGTAGTCTATTGAAATGATCGTTATTTTATTCTCAGCCTAACATGCTTTTTGAAACGTGCTGCTGTAATTTTAATAACTCTCACTGCTGCTCAGAAGTATTTAGTTCTACGTACGTACTCGGTAGTTGTTAATATTGAAAGTAATAATAGTCATGTCACTGCTGCTCAGAAGTCCAATCACAAACTTCACGACAAAAACGTGCGTACGTGATCGGTTTACATGAAAAAGGTATCCCCGTTACGCCAAAGAAAATATGGTCAGCTCGTTGGAGAATTTCAGTGATGGTACCCCGAAATGATTTTGCCCTTTTAAAAAAAAAAAAAAATCATCACTTTTACTTTCCAGCCTAACCGCCACTCCTAACGAAAAAAAAAATCACGATTCGTGAGATTTTTGTCGTGAATCACGACAACAAAAATCACGATTCATGACGCCATTTTTTTTAGCTTTTCCCTAAAAAAATAAAAATCACGATTCGTGACATTTGTCGTGTCTCAAAATACGCCTATCAAGGCACTACGCAACCCACGTGCACCAACGGCATCCGATGGTCGGCATAGGGGTATGACAGACTCTGCTTCGTCCGCCGCTTGTGGACAACGGGCGGCTACACAAAGACACCGCTGGGCGCGGGCTAACGAGGAGGTTGTGGCCTCGAAATTTCCAGGAGGAGCCACTGCTGGAAGATAAACGCGAAAATGACCTGGGGATGTCACAGGCCACAGGCCGGGCAGACAGCCTGCGAGATGGAATCTCGCGAAACGAGCTTGGCCGACGGCCGATGAAGTTGGAATCTCGCAGGCTGGGCAGGCTTCGGCCCGTGATTCGAATATGTCACGGGCTGGGCCAGGTGCGGACGGCCCAGCCCGGCCTGGCCGTGCCCCATTCTCGAGAGTTGGCTCTACGCCCCCAAAAAACGTTGGGTTTGAAATATCAGAATTTTAACTATTTGAAAATATCACGAAACGCGACGTTTTTTTTTTCGGCTTTTTTCGTTAGAACTGAAATGTCACGGATCGTGATCTTTTGGCATGCCTAAAAATCGTGATTTTTTTTCGGTTCATTAGGAATGGCCCTAACTCGTAGGAGGTTTTACCCTCAGCGGTCTTCCTCTGGACAAGCCGTGGTCACAGGTGTCGTCCCTTCTCCCCCCCAGCACTGCTCGTCAATTTTCATCGAATGTAGCCAACTCACGCTCTCGCGCTTTCCGCTAGTCAATTTTTTATGCAAGAAAAAGTCCCTACGAGCATGCACTCGGCGAGACTCGAACCCACGAAATTGATCTTGATAGGTACGCGGACCACCCACCAAGCCACCGGGGACGCAGTATGCTGGAAAAACAAAACAACGAAAACAACACTGCATCATCTGGAAGAAATCACATTCGTTCAAAATGAAGGATCGATACGCCCCTGATCCACAACTCCTGAAAAACAGATCTTTGGCTATTGGTCCCTCGGATCAAGCTCTCAAAAGAACACACCAGTCAGTCGATGTACCTTTTTAATTGCTGCAGCAGAAAATTACCACACAGCACATGACATGCTTGGCATTATTGTGGGGAGGGAGGAAAAGAGCTTCCTCTGCGACCATCCCGGATCTAGGTTTGAAACAGTAGTGAGGAAGAAGACCATCTACTACTATTAATACTTACTACTGATGTATGTAGCACTCTTCATGGGTATACATACATGCCTGGTGCGTAAATTGCTGAATTCGGGGGGACGGAATCAACAACACAAAATACCCGGGAAACACAGAATACACTCTATTAAAATAATAGTTGTTTGATTCTTAGCCTATTGCTCTTTGCAACGTACTGCTGTAATTTTAAAAACTCTCACTGCTTCTCAAAAGCATTGTGTCCTACGTACTCGGTAGTTGTTTATTTACATTTCAGAGTATTAATATTAATAGTCATCTCACTGCTGCTCGGAGTCCAATATCACACAAACTATACGATCAAAGCGTGCGTATGTGATCGGTTTACAAAAAAAGAGCTATCCCCGTCATGCCACCGCATAGAGTGATGCGTACCTGATCAAGCAACGTGGCGAAAAATATGTTTTTTTTTGTTTTGGTTTCATTTTCTGGTCCCTGACATCAAGCCATCAACCCCTTCGTATTGCAGTCCCGTTTCGAGGACAAAGCACTCTAGTTTCATGTGGTTTTCCCCAAAATGGGACTGCAGCAGTACTACTGCATGGAATTGGAGTGGTTGGTCGCCAAAGCGGGACTCCAGTACTTAAAAGGGTTAGTCTCCCGCCCCTGGAACAACACGCAGGCATCAAAGAAAGGACCGATGCTTGACAGCATAGTAGTAGTGGGGAAGGAGAAGAGCTTGCTCTACGACCACCCCGGATCTAGGTTATGCAAGACGGAGGCTTGAAAGGGATGTGAGAAAGAAGACCATCTACTACTACTGCTGCTGTATGTAGTACTCTTCATGGGTACACAAACGTAACAACGGAAATGCAGTATATCTGCAGTATATGCGTATTAGCATAAACTGTGGTACGAGATGGAATGCCTACGACGTGGTGTCAGCTTCAAACGAAAGATAAACATTTCGCCGTTTGCGCGTTTTATTAAAAACAGGTGTATAATAGCATATTTTATGGAGATTACGAGATAGAAAAAAAGCTGCAGTAATTACGGCAGGTCTTCTCTGCGGCAGTAATGCGGAAAGATGATAGTTCTTCAAAGACAGAGGCTTGAAAGGGTTGTGTGGAAGACCATCTACAGAAATATTTCGTCCTGCGTACTCGGTAGTTGTTCGTTAGTATTTCAAAGAAATAATAGCCATCTCACTGCTGCTCAGAAGTCCAACCACAAACGAACTTCACGACCAAAGCGTGCGTATGTGATCGGTTAACAAAAAAAAAAAGTATCCCCGTTATACCACCGCATAGACTGGTGCGTACCTGATCAGGATAAATATATCTATATACCTGGTATATATTTTTGGTTTCATTTTCTGGTCCCTGGGATCAAGTCATTAACCCCTCAGTACTGCAGTCCCGTTTCGAGGTAGACAAACCACTCTAATTTCATGTGGTAGTACTGCAGCCCCATTTTGCGGGAAAACCACATGACACTAGAGTGCTTTGTCAACCAAACGGGACTGCAGCAATCAATGGGTTAGCCCCCCCCTCCAAAGAAACACGCAGTTATCAAAGAACCGCATGCTTGCTAAATATGTTTTTTTTTCTGTTTGGTTTCATTTTCTGGTCCCTGGGATCAAGCCATTAACCCCTCAGTACTGCAGTCCCGTTGCGAAGTAGACAAACCACTCTAATTTCATGTGGTAGTTCTGCAGCCCCATTTTGCGGGCCACATGAAATTAGAGTGCTTTGTCAACCAAACGGGACTGCGGTAATTAATGGGTTAGCCCACCCCCCCTAAAAAAACAGCACGCAGTCATCAAAGAACCGCATGTTTGACAACATAGTAGTGGGGAGGGAGAAGAGCTTTTGCTCTACGACCACCCCAGATCTAGGTCATAAGACAGAGGCTTGAAAGGGTCAAAACAGCAGTGAGGAAAACGACCATCTACTACTACTGCTGCTAACTCTTCATTGGTAAATACATACAAAAAGAAATGTATCCCCGTTAAGCCTGGATTGATGCGTACCTGATCAAATACGTGGCGATGAATATGTTTTTTCATGTTTTGGTTTCATTTTCTGGTCTCTCAGATCAAGCCATTAACCCCTCAGTACTGCAGTCCCGTTTCGAGGAGGACAAACCACTCTAATTTCATGTGGTAGTACTGCAGCCTCATTTTGGGGAAAAACCACATGAAATTAGAGCGCTCTGTCCACCAAACGGGACTGCAGTAATTAATGGGTTAGCCCCCCCAAAAAAACAACACGCAGTCCCGTTTCGAGGTAGACACACCAATCTAATTTCATGTGGTAGTACTGCAGCCCCATTTTGCGGGAATTTGTCAACCAAACGGGACTGCAGTAATCAATGGGTTAGTCCCCCCCCCCCCCAAAAAAAAAACACGCAGTCATCAAAGAACCGCATGCTTGATAAATATGTTTTTTTTTTTTTTTTTGGTTTCATTTTCTGGTCCCTGGGACCAAGCCATTTAACCCCTCAGTACTGCATGCAGTCCCGTTTCGAGGTAGATAAACCACTCTAATTTCATGTGGTAGTTAGTACTGCAGCCCCATTTTGCCGGAAAACCGCATGAAATTAGAGTGATTTGTCAACCAAACGGGACTGCAGTAATTAATGGGTTACCCCCCCCGCCCCAACACAACACGCAGTCATCACAGAACCGCATGCTTGACAACATAGTAGTGGGGAAGGAGAACAGCTTGCTCTACGACCATCTCAGATATAGGTCATAAGACACAGGCTTAAAAGGGTCGAAACAGCAGTGAGGAAAACGACCATCTACTACTACTGCTGCTAACTCTTCATTGGTACATGCGTACAAAAAAAAATGTATCCCCGTTAAGCCTAGATTGAAGCGTACCTGATCAAATACGTGGCGATGAATAAGTTTTTTATTGTTTTGGTTTCATTTTCTGGTCCCTGGGACCAAGCCATTAACCCCTCAGTACCGCAGTCCCGTTTCGAAGTAGACAAACCGCTCTGATTTCATGTGGTAGTACTGCAGCCCCATTTTGCGGGAAAACCGCATGAAATTAGAGTGCTTTGTCAACCAAACGGGACTGCAGTAATTAATGGGTTAGCCCACCCCCCAAAAAAACAACACGCAGTCATCAAAGAACCGCATGCTTGACAACATAGTAGTGGGGAGGGAGGAGAAGAGCTTGCTCTACGACCACCCCAGATCTAGGTCATAAGATAAGAGGCTAAAAAGGGTCGAAACAGCAAAATGAGGAAAACGACCATCTACTACTACTGCTGCTAACTCTTCATTGGTAAATACATACAAAAAGAAATGTATCCCCGTTAAGCCTGGATTGATGTGTACCTGATCAAATACGTGGCGATGAATATGTTTTTCGTTGTTTTGGTTTCATTTTCTGGTCCCTGGGATCAAGCCATTAACCCCTCAGTACTGCAGTCCCGTTTCGAGGAGGACAAACCACTCTAATTTCATGTGGTAGTACTGCAGCCTCATTTTGCGGGAAAACCACATGAAATTAGAGTGCTTTGTCCACCAAACGGGACTGCAGTAATTAATGGGTTAGCCTCCCCCCAAAAACAACACGTAGTCCCGTTTCGAGGTAGACACACCAATCTAATTTCATGTGATAGTACTGCAGCCCCATTTTGCGGGAATTTGTCAACCAAACGGGACTGCAGCAATCAATGGGTTAGCCCCCCCCCCTCCAAAAAAAAACACGCAGTCATCAAAGAACCGCATGCTTGATAAATATGTTTTTTTTTTGTTTTGGGTTTCATTTTGTGGTCCCTGGGACCAAGCCATTTAACCCCTCAGTACTGCATGCAGTCCCGTTTCGAGGTAGATAAACCACTCTAATTTCATGTGGTAGTACTGCAGCCCCATTTTGCCCGAAAACCGCATGAAAATAGAGTGATTTGTCAACCAAACGGGACTGCAGTAATTAATGGGTTACCCCCCCGGCCCCAACACAACACGCAGTCATCACAGAACCGCATGCTTGACAACATAGTAGTGGGGAGGGAGAACAGCTTGCTCTACGACCATCCCATATCTAGGTCATAAGACGCAGGCTTAAAAGGGTCGAAACAGCAGTGAGGAAAACGACCATCTACTACTACTGCTGCTAACTCTTCATTGGTACATACGTACAAAAAAAAATGTATCCCTGTTAAGCCTAGATTGAAGCGTACCTGATCAAATACGTGGCGATGAATAAGTTTTTTACTGTTTTGGTTTCATTTTCTGGTCCCTGGGATCAAGCCATTAACCCCTCAGTACCGCAGTCCCGTTTCGAGGTAGACAAACCACTCTAATTTCATGTGGTAGTACTGCAGCCCCATTTGGGGGGAAAACCGCATGAAATTAGAGTGCTTTGTCAACCAAACGGGACTGCAGTAATTAATGGGTTAGCCCCCCCCCCCCAAAAACAACACGCAGTCATCACAGAACCGCATGCTTGACAACGTAGTAGTGGGGAGGGGAGGAGGAGAGCTTGCTCTATGACCACCCCAGATCTAGGTCATAAGACAGGCTTAAAAGGGTCGAAACAGCAGTGAGGAAAACGACCATCTACTACTACTGCTGCTAACTCTTCATTGGTACATAGGTACAAAAAGAAATGTATCCCCGTTAAGCCTGGATTGATGCGTACCTGATCAAATACGTGGCGATGAATATGTTTTTCGTTGTTTTGGTTTCATTTTCTGGTCCCTGGGATCAAGCCATTAACCCCTCAGTACCGCAGTCCCGTTTCGAGGAGGACAAACCACTCTAATTTCATGCGGTAGTACTGCAGCCCCATTTTGCGGGAAAACCACATTAAATTAGAGCGCTTTGTCCACCAAACGTGACTGCAGTAATTAATGGGTTACCCTCCCCCAAAAAACAACACGCAGACATCAAAGGACCGCATGCTTGACAACATAGTAGTGGGGGGGGTGGAGAAGAGCTTGATCTACGACTACCCGGATCTAGGTTCTAAGACAGAGAGGCTTGAAAGGGTTATGAGGAAGAAGACTATCTACTACTACTACTGCTGCATGTAGTATTCTTCACGGGTACACATACGTAGTTTCGGAAATGCAGTGGTACGAGATGGAATGCCTCCGAGGTTGTGTCAGCACTTTCGAACTGAAGATAAACATTTTGGCGTTTGCGCGTTTTCTAAAAAACAGATGTATGTGCGCAATAGCATGAATTATGGAAATTACGAGACAGAAAGAAAGGTGAAGTAATTACGGCGGGTCTTCTCTGCGCCAGCATTACGGAAACATAATAGTTTTTCTATTCTCAGCCTAGTGCTACGTCCTGCTCGGATGGAAAACAACTCTCCCTGGTGCTCAGAAGTATATAAATCTACGCACTCGGCAGTCGTTTGTTCACTCTCAGCCTATCGCTACGTACTGCTCTAATTGAGAACAACTCTCACTGCCGCTCAGAAGTACTGAATCCTACGTACTCGGTAGGTGTTTGTTCATGTTAAGAGTAGTTGGCTGAAGAAATGACGGAAATGCAGCGGATCTGCAGTACGTACGTGCGCAACAGCGCAATAACTTACGGCACGAGATAAGTAATTACGTACGAAATGTCTGATCGAAATGCTGAACGTACGTCGCGTCTAAGGACGACGGAGAGGCCAGGATTCGGCAATGGTGAATGCATAGATATACTTACTTAGATCTCGATCTCTGAGCGTGCTCGGTTGGTACATCCCTGGCCTCTCAGAGCTCCCACTTGGGAATGCCTCCGTTTATTACTTGCCGGACCGTTCCAGCGAGTCTTTGTTTTCTCCATTTATTTCTCGTCGTACTTTCAGTCCTTCTTCCCTTTTTTCTTCTTTCGTTTCGTGTGCGTGCGTGTACTCCGAGCACGGTTGCGCTGGCGAACCCGGCACCGTCGCGGGTGTCAGCGGATGCTGGCGAGTAGAGGGGGAGTTGCAAGGAGCGCGGTCGCCGCTTTCGTGCCTAGGCGTCGCGTGTGCCTCGAGACACGAGGGATGCATCAATAGGCTCTGTCTGGCCTCCATTTGTGATTTTGGATAGAGTACGTACGAGTATTTAAGGGTCGTTCGGGATTGTAAGATAATGCTCAAGCGGTGCTTATTTTTGCGACCGGGCTGAGAGTCACAAGAGGGAGGTACCCCGAATGAGCACCAACATTGTCGAGCTTGCGTCGAGGTCCACGGTGAGCACCGGGCTTCACGCGAGGCGGGCGACGGGGCTCACTGTGGAAGAGAGGGAGGGAAGCTTTACCCGGACTGAATCGGTGGCGAGATGGTCGCGAGAGGGGCGGGCGGCGTACGAGGCTGAGAGAGACTCTGCTGTAAGATTTTTTCTTTTTTCATTTTTTCTTTTTTTGACTGGTGTAAGGTGTTCCACTCAGGTATTAAATTATTACACGAAAGGGGACGGGGATTTTTTTCTTTAAATTTTTTTCGGTTTCATTTTCTTTGCTTTTGCTATGTTGCTGTGCCGTTCTGTGCTTTATCTTTCGTACATACGAGTACACAGACACAGAGCATATCTAAAGAAGAAAATAAGTACCCTACCTGGGGTATGTACGCACGTATGTACGACGTGTGAGCGAGCGTAGCGGAAAACCGCCCGCGACGCGAAGCATATGTGGCATCCGAGAAGCATGGCGGCAAGACTCTTGGCATTATCAAGTCGCCAGTTTGCAGCTAACTACAGGGGCCATCAAAAAACAATATTCAATCATGGACCTCTGTCCGCTTGGCATAATTTGATGATGTTTCCTTCCTGAGCGAGCGTAGCAGGCGGCGTAGGCCGCCCGCGGAGCGAAGCGCCTTGTAGATATACTTACTTAAATCTCGATCTCTGAGCGTGCTCGGTTGGTACATCCCTGGCCTCTCAGAGCTCCCACTTGGGAATCGCCTCCGTTTATTACTTGCCGGACCGTTCCAGCGAGTCTTTGTTTTCTCCCTTTATTTCTCGTCGTACTTTCAGCCGAGCGTATAGCGACGCTCATCCTGTCCTCGTGTGCCCAACTACTGCTGCTACTGCTGCTGTTGCTGCCGCCACTTCTGCTACTGCTGCTGACGATTCTTTGTTTCTTGAAAAAAAAATGAACCCAAACGTCACGGATACATACGACCGCGTACGTAGATGTTCGTTCGTGTTGCTTCAGCACAATACAGAATAATCCGTATTCGCCCAGCATGATGCATCGCAGATATGACCACTGAAGGTATTACTGAGGTCGCGCCTCATAACCACCAATTACTAGTACTGCCAGAGTGCTCATTTGTTTCCAGAGTTCTGGGTAGAAGATCAGCGAGTTTCATGAAGCTCTCCTCAGACACCCGCGTAGTTCTCCGGAAAGCCTTGCGCCGACGACGGAGATCTTCTCTGATTTGTGCCCATGAGCCACGTAGAGGCTCGAACAGCTTCTCTGTCTTGGGAGCATGGGGTGTAGCTTCTCCCACCAAGAACATACCTAGCACGACGAGAGCTACAGCAAGCACCTTCATTATGTCCCTGCGCCTCGCGTCTGGGAAGTTGAGAGGGCTGAGTCGTTGTATCGTCCGACTCCGAGAATCGCCTCGGAGGCGCATGTTCGAATGTGCCTGTTCAGTACTTTGACGGTTCCATGACTATTCGGGATGATGGTTTCATGATCGGGAGATGGGCTTGTTATGGTTTACTTGGTGGTTGCTTCTGTGGGTGTACCTGATACTCACGTGGTCACTTCTTTCTGTATCTACTCTGCCGGGAGAATAAAACTAAAGCCTGAAACATCATCTTTCTTCGCCCGGGATTTATCAACACTCTGGAGTTCAACGTTGGCAACCTAGGCTCATGGGTGACGAAATAGATGATCTTCGGGCAACGGTGTTGGAGCAGGGCCTCGCCCTGGAGGGGCTGCAGCAGGCGGCGGCTGACGCAGCCCAATCACGCCGAGCTCCTCGCGATGATGGCGCAGATTGGGTCCGGTAGAGAGCGACAGCTATCTACCGCGGTTGGAGCAGGGAGAAATGCTTCAAGGCCAGCGTCGGAACATTCCGACGTTGGCAACGGGAGTCGAGAGGGTGAAAGCGTTCCCGATGGAGCTGGCCACCTCGGTGGAAGAGGGGAGGATTGGGGTCATGACCCCACAGGGGAGCATCCCTCTAACGTGTCGGGTGGATTCCGAGGACAGACGTTGGCGGGACTTCGAGGACAGACTCTTTTGGGACAGCCCAAAATGGCGATCCCTGTGTTGCAGGGGAAGGATGATTTTGAAGTTTTCTGTAGGCAGATGAAGGTCTACACCAAGCTCCACTGATTCGAGACCGTCTTCGACAGCGACGAATACGTCAAGATTAGGGCCGAGGGGAACGACAATAAGTCCGTCTCATGGCCCAGGGAGTGACCGCCTCATCGTACGAGAAGCAGCTTGCGGCCTGGGTATTTTTGTCGCAGGCTTTGGAGCCGAACGCTGGCAGAGCTAGATTCCACCCGACTACACCCCCGAGGAGGTGCTGGAAGGAGATCCTAGATTGGTACGACACCAAAACAAACGCCTAATAGGGATAATGTGTGAGGCCGCTATACAGATTCGAGATTGGCAAGCAGGATGACCCCGCAGAAAATTCTATGAGATCGAAGACCTTGGGGTCAAGTTGCTCAATGTTGGAATGACGGTGAACCATGACATCCCCTACTCCTGTTTCGTCTCTGCTCTCTCTTCTCCCGAGTGCGCACTTGAGATCCGTGACCTCAACTTGAAACAGGCCTACGATCGAAAAGAAACCCACAACCTGGTACGAAACCAGTACGAAATGCTACTTCCACGTTTTGGCAAGGGAAATGGGGGTAACAACCTTGCGCTCGTCCGCAAAGAAGGGCGTGGACATGGCAAAGGAGGTCAGGGAGGAGGAAGGGGGAAAGCTTGGAAGGAGAAAGACACGGAGTGTTGGCGATGCAGGGCTACAGGCCATTACAGAGACAACTGCACCACCAAACTTTGTGAAAAGTGCGGTGGAAGGGGACACGACCGCAGCAAGTGCCCATCGCCGGCGGACACGGAGGACGGGTGGCAAGAGGGGGCGGAAGCTGTGTTGGCGCTGGTGGAGTATGCCGAAGAAACGACGGCGTTTTGAAGAGGGAGGCGAAAGCCCTGCGGTGGGAGCAAAACCGTAGGCGTCCCCACCGGGAGTGGCGCGGGGGATAACAAGTCGTGCGAATTATAGCGTGCGCACTCCACTACGTGAATATTGTGGTCAGGCTGGAAAGAGTGCGGATGGGAGATATATCTGCACATTTTCGCGTGAAGTCGCACGGTGTCCAGTCCGTGTGCACCCGGCCATCCATGTGGCATGGTCGGGAAAGCCGCGTACGTGATCCGCCCACTCGACTACGGTGTGGTAGTGGTCGAGGGAGCCGACGTGGGCGGGATCGGGTGCTGCTGCGGCAGTACTAGTAAAGAAGGAGGCCACGTCTGCATCGGCAGCAAGTTGCGTGACACAGCAGTCGCGTGCACACGACGACAGCAGCAGCACCAGCACCAGCAGCCGCGGAAGGTCAGCACCAGCACCAGCAGCGGGAGGTCGTGGATGGGGCAGGCGTGGTTGGATCGTCCGCTGGATTCCTTTTTTAGATCCGGCAACACGCGGGGCGATGGGATATCGTTTGTACTCGTGATGGTGGGCTGTCGATCCACTGCTGTCACATTGTGAAGTTTTGTTTCTTTTTACGACGAGGGTAGAAAATCGTGAATTGATTCGTGGTGCGTACGTATGAGTACGAAATGTGTGGTATAATGAGGTTCATACTGGATGATACGTACGAGTACGCAAGTATTATGTGGGCTTTTTCTGGATGATATACGTGAATAACCCCCCCCCCCCCCACCTGGTAGTTGAAATATCGAATTTTGGGGATTTGGGATAGAATGTTACTGCCCTATACGCCATCCACTGCGCCTCGTTGCGCTCCGTGTTTGATGTGGGCAGGCCCAGAAGAGCAACGAGACGAACATTATATATTACCAAATCAACTTTTTTTCTGGAATACTTTACTTTTCTCGTCCGACCGCGGGTCTCCTCTCGCACACTAGGCTGCGTGGCAAACAGGGAGCCCGCGTGTACACCACGGCGCTAATGCGAGCCGCGGCCAAGGTCCGTGGCGCGTGCTCTGGGCCTCTGAAGTCGCGAATTCTGGCAAATAACTTCGGGGAATGATTCCGACCTGTTAGAGCCAAGCAGGACATTGGAAACCCCACAATTTCAAAGATTTCTTTCTGAAAACTGGCTCCTGCTATATCATGTCTGATCACACACCGCCCCTCGAGCTCTCTACAGAGGCAGCCACGGCACAGCAACGGTCGTTCATCAAGCTCTCCCTTTGGTGACGGCCACGGATAGCGCATTGTTTGTGTGTGTGCGTGTGTGGGCCGTGATTCCTGTCAACCTAGGAAGTAGGAACGAACACATACACGTACATAATCTCGAGAAAGGTGTGCTGCGCAGGGGCAGGACGACGATTCGTACGAACTCACACCTCCTTCGTATTTCAAAAGCAACGTGCCGCCACGGTGTGCACTACAACAGCAGCAGCAGTACAACAGCAGTGTTCGCATAGTATGTGTGCAGTGTTCACCAGGTCGAGCAATCGAGTGATCGTGGTCTCGTGCTCTTTTTTTTTTTTCCGTGCAATGGGCTTGGAAACCTGCCCGCGAGCTCGCAGCAGTCAACAATGTAATCAATCCCGCGCGAGCACGAGAATTTTCTCTGCCTACATAATTTTCTCTGCGTTGAAAATCCCAATAATTTTGAAATCGCCCGCTTTTTATCAACCTCAGCAGCAAGCAGCAGCAATACACGTCTGTCGAGCGTCGTATATGTTTCACCTAGCCCTTTGACGTATACACCACACACCTCACATCGAGCACATATACGCGAACACAAAATTGGCTACCTCGGCCCGTCTACCTCTGCTTGCTGCTGCTATGTATATACTTGGCCCATAGCATGTGCTGCAGTTACTACTGTAGATGCCCTCATCCGTATAGAACAGATAGATAGCCTGTACATGTACAAAATCATCTACTGTATATTAAAAATTTCCGGTGTCTTGGTGTGTATGTCACGTGTGAACTGCTGTAAACCAACTTTCGACTGTCTTGTGTACCCCGGCCCTCACGTGTCGATCTGCTGTTTCAGTGCGCGAAATGGTACTGGCCGAAATCAATTGGAAATCGAACCAGCTGTAAGTATTATCGTCTCGTCGACCCTGGTGGCATCCAGGGGAGTCTCTGGCCAGTAGTCAATCGCGAGGGAAATAATGGAAAACGCGCGCGGTTCACGCAGCTTGCCAAGTTGAGTATCGACCGATCTGCCGATCGGTTGAACTCACAGCTGACGTGCTTTCTTAGTTTCTTATAAAATATTTCAGAGTAGTCGCAGTATTATGCTACCAGGTAGTTTGTAGCGTGCATGCTGCTTCTTCTGCCTTTACTATAGTACATCTATCTGCGTAGTAGTTGTGGTTTACATTAAGAGTAACAACAGTATAGTAATAATAATAGTCATGCCCCCAACTCATGGTACCGCTGTGGCCAATACGTAGTAGCAGTAGATGCCATCAACCGCCGTATAGAATAGGTAGCCTGTACATTTACGAAATCCTCATTATTAAGAGTAGTCGCGATAGTAGTATACAGTTCCAGGTACTACGTAGTTTGTAGTGCTTGCTGCTTCTACCAGTTTTACTACAGCAGTACATCCATCTGCGTAGTTGTATTGGTGTACATAAAGGGCCACTCCTAACGAACAAAAAAAAACACGATTCGTGAGATTTTTGTCGTGAATCGTGATTTTTTTGTCGTGATTCCACAAAAAAATCACGATTCATGACGCCAATTTTTTTAGCTTTTCCCTAAAAAAACAAAATCACGATTGGTGACATTTATTTGTCGCGTCTCAAAATACGCCTAATCAAGGCAATACGAAACCCACGTGCACCAACGGTATCCGCTGGTCGGCATAGGGGCATGGCAGACTCTGCTTCATACGCCGCTTGTGGACAACGGGCGGCTACCCAAAGACACCGCTGGGCGCGGGCTAACGAGGAGGTTGTGGCCTCGAAATTTCCAGGAGGAGCCACTGCTGAAAGACAAACGCGAAAATGACCTGGGGATGTCACAGACCAGGCCGGGCAGACGGCCTGCCATATGGAATCTCGCGAAACGAGCTTGGCCGACGGCCGGTGAAGTTGGAATCTCGCAGGCTGGGTCAGGCTTCGGCCCGCGATTCGAATATTTCACGGGCTGGGCCAGGTGCGGACGGCCCAGCCCGGCCTGGCCGTGCCCCACTCTCGACAGTTTGCTCCACACCCCCCAAAAACGTTTTGGTTTGAAATATCAGAACTTTAACTATTTGAAAATATCACGAAACGCGACGTTTTTCGGCTTTTTTCGTTAGAACTGAAATGTCACGGATCGTGATCTTTTGGCATGCCAAAAAATCACGAATCGTGATTTTTTTTCGGTTCGTTAGGAAAGAAGAGTAGCAGGATACCAGGGATATAGTAATGCCCCCAACTCATAGTACCGCTTGCATGCTGCGTCGCCGTTGAATGGAAGCTTTGGTACTATCATAGGAACAAACAGTTCTGTAGCAGTAGGTATTATATTGTAGTGCAGTATTTATTCATGCTGCTTCTACCTGTACTACATCTATCTACGTATTACTGGTGGTGTGAGTAACAGTAGTATATTATAGCAGTCATGCCCCTATCCATGGTACCGCGTGGTTATACGACCTCTCTGTTTGAGATTGTCTGTAGATTGTATGAGGGTTTGGTCAGCAGTAGTACTTTGTAGCAGTATAGTTGGTAGTCGCAGTAGTGTACCAGGTAATACTTTGTAGAGTGCATGTTGCTTCTACCCGTACAACATCTGCGTAGTCGTAGTGGTATAGTGACGGTATAGTAGTCAACCGATGGTACCGCGTGCATGCAGTAGTGTAGTGTCCACCACAAAAAAGAGTAGTACTCGGTTCCTTCCGACTACTATTAATCATTATTACTTTTTCCTTCGAGCAACACGCTAACCCGTGCCTCCCGTTTCCGCCAAGAACAGCTGTACGGGTGTTCCCTGTGACTCCCTTTTCGCCTTGCGACGCCCCCGGGATTTCACGTTACCCACATCCCGAAGGGGAACCTTGTACCATATATAACATAGCTTATTTTAATGGTTTGGAGGGAGTACGGGTAAGGGTGTATTTATGTTATGCGGTGTTGGTGGATACATATTTTATTGAGTCTTGCAGGAATTTGCCGTCTAGTGGTAGCAGAACAAAGGAGGGTATGAATATTCATGATTAGTTGTTCTTTGTTTTCCGAACTTGATGGGTGATGGAAATCTTGTTCGCGAGTTGGGAAATGAAATATTGTGGGTATGATTATTCATGATTATGGGTGATGAAAATCTCATTACACGAGTAGGAAAGTGAAAAATTTTAGGGAACGAGGAAAGCTAGTGAACTGAACCAGAAACAGGGAATGTTTTCATTTTTGGTTTTGACCACAAACGGACATTGTTTCGGGAACAGTGAGCGCCGGGCACACTCTACAGGGAAAGAAAGATATTGGGTATCTCGCGTTACCACTACCATCTGAGAATTTATGGCAGGAGTAGGGGGCACAGGGAGACCTGTGTCCGGGGGAACAGGGTTCCTCGCGAGCTCTATTATTCATCCGTCGCTTTAGCTTTTGTTTTTACGGTATTGAGCTGTTGCAAAGGAGACCTGCAACAGTTTCATACGGGAGGCAGAGGTTTTGGTTTGTAAGGTACAGGTTTCCTCTTGAAATATTTTGGTTGATTTTTGATCATGGAGATGTGTTTAGTTCTCCTATCTTAAACTGTCATTGCTAATTTGCTGAAAAAACAGGGGAGTGTGTTCGAATGTGCTACTAATAGTTCAGTATTTGACGGTTTTATGAATATTCGGGATATTGGCTTGTTATGGTTTTTTACCTGGTGGTTGCTTCTGTGGGTGTACGCGATGCCCATATGGTCACTTCTTTCTGTATCTACTCTGCCGGGACTATAACACTAAAACCTGAAACATCATCTTTCCTCGCCTAGGATTTATCAGCAGCGCAGACCGCTCGCTTCTATCTCCCATTATGCTAGCCCCCCCGGTCACCGTTTGAAGCTGCCCCTTGGCCCAGGCGTCGAGACACGGCGCCCGTCGGAGACCCTTGCCCTCTGGTGTAAAAACCGTGAAATATGGACCAGGGTTTCCGAAACTTGGTATGTGTAGCGATTATCTCCGGGGTGTGTTTCAATTCCAGAAAAGTAACAGAACGCCTCCGTATTTCGATACAATTTTCCAACATATGGAAAATATGAAAAATTGGATCTTCGATAAGAATGACACACTAAAGGCTGTTTCCTATGCGGTTCGATTTCGAGCTTCAGATTTGTATTTTTTTAATCGAAAAAATGAATGCCCCTGCGTGAGCAATCCGAATATGCAAAATCCGACCGGAAAAAAAAAAAAACCGATTTGAGAATCCGATGACCCAAGTTGTCGATATTTGGGCCAAAATCTGAAAACCAAAATCCGACGACTTGGGTCAACAGATTTCAAATCGACAAATGGCATGCTCTCTAAATTCAAGATGTTATCCACGACAGCAAACAGCAGCAGAACGATCATGAGTTGGATAGCGACACGGCTGTATAGCGACGCTGTTTCGCGCCCGCGCGCGGTCGGCGCGTCTCTCCGTGGCCATACTACAGTCGGCTGGCGCGGGCTCGGGCATAGAAACCAAGAGAAAGCGCACTCGGCGCACATCTCTTCGTGGATACGTACGCGTGGACTACACTGCTGTACTGCAGCAGCAGCAGCAGCAGCAGCAGCAGCAGCAGCAGCAGCAGCAGTCAGCTACATTGTGAAATACAAAATACCAAGACAGGTTGACTTTAGCGCACTCGCCACGTCTCTTCGCCGCCAGACCAGAGGTAGTCAGCCTTGGCTCGGACGGTTGGGTCCTACGCGCAGTGCAGCGCACCCATCGCCTCTCTCCGCGGCGCCAGACCACAACAACAGCAGCTGGTCTCGGCGTTTGCTCGAATCTCTGCTTGCGCAAAAAATCTGATTTTTCCGCATAGGAAGACTCTTTTGATTTGCCAAGTTCACGTCTGAAAATGCGATCGGGTATGAAGCTTAAAAATCGAACCGCATAGGAAACAGCCTAATGAGGACATGTTTTCATTTTTGGGACCGAAAAATATAAATCTGAAGCTCGAGATCAAACCGCATAGGAAACAGCCAACCGTACTTTTTTGCCCTTTTTTCAAGAATTTACTTCAAATCGCGTTTATTTTGGGGGAGGGCAGTGAATAAAAAAGATCTGTCGTGAAACTCTAATCACTACAACATTATGTACAAACGTAGTATATTACACCCCGCCCCTCCCCGGTCACCCAGCCACCATGACAAGGTTTTTGCGCTCACGCATATCGCTCATCAATGAAATGTTGGTGGTCAGACTATCCACCTCACGCACCAAACAACGCACCCAGCAATCCACTTACCCACCAACCCAGCCACCGTACAAGGTTTCTGAGCTGACGCGCATCGCTAAACACTTTTAGTACTGCAGTCTCGTGTTGTGGACAAACCACACTAATGTCAAGTGTTTCGTCCCCAAAACGGGACCGCAGTCCTAGAAGGGTTAACAACAGTAGTGAAAGCGATCTCAAGACTTTCGGACTTCCGCTATTAATAGAACACAGCAGTAAAAATACAAGAACAGCCTACGCAGCAGTACGAGCTGGGCCAGCCAAGACTCCGTCGATTCAGGAGGCCGGCCATGCAGCGCCCAATTTTACGCAGTTGGATGTGAATTTTGGAACGGTGTTGCCCATGCAACAAACCGACAAGTGTCGTGCCAGGCAACTTTTTTTTTTGTTCGAGAGATGTGACCGAAAAACTACCAAAAAAAAAAAACACGACTGAAACTCCTCTAAAATAACAAAAAATGAAAAATTCCAGGAACGCGTTAATTCAACACGGGCGTCACAAATACGGTGATGAAATTTCAGATCGAAAATCGCAAAATTGAGCGCTGCATCGCGGTAAATACATTTTTCTCGTTACACTTGAATAAAGTACGGAATACTGTTTTTGGCTATATCTCGTCCTGGGCAACGAATGGGGCAATGAAAATGATATATATCGATCTTCTTGTACCCGCAGAAACGTCTCCACCAAATTTCGCCCGGGGAACGACCAATTTATTACTGAATTTAGTTGGAATTTACGCGCGTTCGGTTTATTATAAAATTCGGTAAAAATGGAATATACGGGACGTATTACGCAGCTTGCAAAGTTGAGTATCAACTATTTCAATTTAATCAATCGAACTGTCACAGCTGACAAATTTCAAATTCATTTTTTTTTTTATAAATTTTGAAATACGTCAGCTGTGAGTTCGACTGATTAAATAGTTGATACTCAACTTTGCACGCTGCGTAATACGCCTCGTCTATATTCCATTTTTACCTAATTTTACAATTATTGTGATAAACCGAGCGCGCGTATTCCATATGTGATTTCTTGTCAAAGATTTACAAAAAAAAAATTAGTGCAAAAAGTTCTTGTTTTTGAGTTTTCGCCGATATCTCGTCCAGTATGAGTCGAATTGTATAAACATGCATGTCATAATTTTTACCACGTGTACAAGTACGAAAGGTTGATGCAGTTAGGAGTTTGACCTAGAGGTCGGTATCACTTCTGAAAACGCTCTGATACGATATATGATATATTTGTAAAAAAAAGTGATATATGATATGATATGATATCATATCATATCATATGAAAATCGAAATACCCTGACATGGCTCTAGCTAATCTAGCTCGCGCACAAGGAGCCATCACAGCTGGAGAGAGCCATCATAGCTTGTCTGCTGTAGTCCACAGCAGCACTCGTCACTGCTTTGTGGTTCGCGTTGAAGTTGGAGTTGTCATTGTTTAATCTAAATAACGATGATTTTCGTATTTCGGCTTGCTTTTGTGTTAATATTAGTAATACTGTATAAAGAAAGGCGGAGTGCTGCTGTTGATTTCAGGGTGTGAAGATTCTATGTGGTGTCGTCAGTGTGTTATTGCACAGCAGTGCAGTCTTCATGATACTCTATTTTGAGGACAACCGGTTGAAATTGTCTGGTGATTGTACACAGCTAGCTGCTGTGCATGCCTTGGGCCCGAGGTATTCCTGATTGTTGCGTGCGTAATACCTTATAGCAATGTGCGTCTTGTTTATTCCGTGGAAGCGAAATATATGCTGTTGTACCACCATGTACGTACGTACGTACGTGCCCCTGGTATAGCTGGTATTTTATAAAAAAAACTAAGAAAGCACGTTATAACAATATAGCCCACCAGGTACTATACTGCTGTATACCAGGTATAGTATAGATGTTGTAGGCGAGTAGAGCCTGGTAGAGGAGTTAAAAGATACTACTAAATACCAATTAAAAAAATAAGGTTTCCGACAACTAATAACTCGGCCTCATGCCATGAATACATTATTATTACTGATGCTACTTATACTGCTCTTCTCGCTGGCTGTGTGTACATCATCACGCACCTTTCGTCCCAGCTTGTGCTCGAAAACGTTATACGAGTAATATATACGGTTCGCCCTACTGTTACTGACGCTGGACAAATGTTTGACTATTGAAATATGTGCTTACCAGCAGTGCAAGAAGAGCATTACACCCCAACCCAACTCCAGAACGTCCTTGGCTACTGCTGTGTGGCCTCAAAGAAAGTTGAAATCGTGACTTTTATTCCATATCATATCACATATCATATGATATGATATGATACGATATGATATATCATATCACGGTTTTTTTTGTGATATTGATACGCTTGTATCATATCACATATCGTATAATATATCACATTTTGTGATATGATACCGACCTCTAGTTTGACCACTCCACGGGGTCTGTCACGCTTCTTATTCCCACCTTTGTTGTATTGCTGTAAACTTTCAACACACTCGTACGTGCGGTTGCACTGCATCTCACCGTTGTCTGCTGATTCAGAGCCTCCTCCTCCTCCTTCTCTCCTTCATGAAGAGCTCCCACCAACCCATCACCACCCCGAGCAACCTCAGACTGAATTGATGATGACGGCGAAGCCGCGAACATCACCTGCCCAGGTCTCGTATCCGTTCTCAAGCACATCAGCACACCGCCACCCCGGGCAAGCGCGTTGAAGCATGCGGGGAAGGGAAGCGCGGAGCCGCGCATCCCATTGCTGTTGTGGTGGTGTTGGTGGTAATTGCTGTTGTTGATGGCGCTAATGCTGCTGCTGCTGGTGACGCTGGTGGTGGTAGTGGTTGTGGTGCGCTGATGTAGTCGGCGGCCGTGGGGGAGAGCATGCGGAGCGAACCCGTGCGCGCCGGCGGCCAGGCCCAGGATCCCTACAGCGCTTAGCCTCGGCTGGTGCTGCCTCATGATTTTGGGAGATGGTGTATGGGGTTGAAGGTGGCCTGGTCTGCGAGGAAGATGGGCGGTGTTTATGGAGTATGGGTTGAGTCGTTAATGTGCTATGAGGGAATTGGTAGTTCGGACGGATCGAAGGGCACTCGAGCCCTGAGATGAGGGTCTGCCTGACTTCGGCTAGTGAGAGAGCCGTCAGCGCACGCTCGGGGCTTGCTGTAGGTATAGAGATACGTGAGGACGGTTTTATTTTTCAGTACCGGTGCCACCAGCACCAGGTACCACAGCAGCAACGGGGGGGAAGCGGTAAACGCAACTCGTGAGTCACGTTTAAGAAATCAACGCAGGGGGCGATAAGTAACTATCCCCTTGTACCCGCGCCGTCCAACCCCATACAAACCGTTGGATACTCCGGTCAGCAAGTCAGGCGATCTTACGTACCGAACACATGCCAAGGCTGAGACTGACGCGGCCATGAACCGCGGCTAAGCAAGATACGAAAGCAAAATCGCTCGCAGTAGCCTTTGTCCTTTTGTAGTCTAGTAGTCTACAGCGCTAGATTCGAGCAGCTACCTCGGCACGAGCAGCGAGAAGCCTAACAATAACAACACAGCACTCCATGTTGAAGCTTGCCTTCAAAAAATGAGGTGGGTGCAGATGTGCAGATGGTGTAGGTTGCTGTAGACCGACCTACCGTTGTATCTATCGCTGTCGCTCGTGACTCTTGACCAGAGAGTTTGGTTGTTGATCCACAGCAGTTGTTTTCCTTGTGTCGAATGTGTCCCTGTTTGGTTGGTCGGATCTGTGCGTCAGCTGTGAGTTCAACCGATCGGTCGATACTCAACTTTTGCACACCCCGGACAGCTCATGAGCTAGCTCATCTATTGTGCATAGCTCACGCTTCGAAAACATGTGCAGATAAGCTACCGCCTATAGCTCAAGCCGGGGGAAACATGTGTAGCTCATGTAGCTCCTATAGATCATCTCGGGCGCAGATGAGCCACTGTAACTAATGTAGCTCCTATAGCTCAGCCTGGGAAAATGTGTGTAGATGAGCTATCTTCTGTAGCTCAAGCCTTCAAAACATGTGCAGATGAACTATTAATACCACCTATAGCTCAAGCCTTCCAAACATGCGCAGATGAGCTACCGCCTATAGCTCAAGCAAGGGAAACATGTGCAGACGAGCTATCGCCTATAGCTCACCCCCGGAAAACGTAATCATAGCTCATGCACGCAGCTCATTGTAGCTCTTTCTCGGCAACACATGCGTGTAAGATAAATAGCTGAAATGCCTCCGCGAAGACTACGTACGTATACTACATACGCAGTTGTTGGTAAGCAACTATAATAAGCATGCTTAATCACGTTTTTTGTGCGTTGCTTAATCGAAGCAGAATCAAAGCATCGTTGCCGTGCTTATTTGCTTATAAGCACGCTTATCTAAGCAACCGAAATTAGTTGATTAAGCATGTTTTTTTTGCACTTTTTGTGCTAGATAACTTCGTACTTTAGCGTCGCGGCACTGCTGTAAGCCTCCGTCAGCATGGCCCGCTCGTCGTCTCAACAATATGGATGAGGAGAGGTGACACACGCCGACCAAACAGCGCCAGGAGACGTCGTTGCAGGTCTGTGAGGCTGCCTGGTCAAGTAAACCGTTGTATGGGTTGACGTACCAACATGACGGAAAGAGATGAGGTATTAATATAGTGGATGGCATGCAGGTATGCAGACATGCAGAAGAGAAAAAACGTACGAGGTGTGGGTGGATGATACAACATACCTGATGGTATGTTTTTCTTTCAAGTTTTTGCCAAATCCATCAGTGGTGGGAGAGACCGGTTGAATGGTGATACTCCATATTGCAAGCTGAGTGTGCGTGGTGCTTGATGCGCTCACAAAAATATTTCCAGTGCGTCAGCTGTGAGTCCAACCGTCCAACCGGATGAGTGTGTAAATTACAATTTCGAATTTTGAATTTTTGAATTTTAGATGTTCACAAGAGCCATATATATTGAACAGAGCAACCACAGTACTCAGGCCGGATCTTATGCATTTTTTTTTGAGTGATTGAAAAAGGCAGGAAGTCGGATTTTCCAGCGGCAAAAAGCCACACCAGATCAGTGCGCCATGTGCCGTCTTATGGTGTTTTTGGTTTCATTCCATGGGAGAATAATAAAAAAAGAACAGAACCGAGATCTTGAACTCCACGTACGTGGACCACGACACGAACGAAGCGTTCACGCCAGGTTGGGTGATCAACCTTCACCACCAGCTCCTCGAAGGAAGGAACGGAATATGGAACCTCCTGGGGAGCTGCGTAAGGGGTTTGCTAGTCGCTAGACCAGCAAGGAGCTCTCGCTCTCGCGGGGCATGAGCTGCTTGCGGCCGTCGTAGTCAGAAAAAAACGTTAGATTGTTTTGATACTGCTGTAGTCTCGTCCTATTCGTCTCCAAAGTTATTTTGCCAAGAGCAGCTGCAGTTGGGCGGCCGCAGGGGACGCGATGGTGGCCAAGGTATTGATGCCCTCTCTCTCCGTAGTGGCCGATGCACAAGTGCTGGAGCCCAGCTGTGTACAAGAGTAACCAAGCATGTAGCGTCGAGACCCATCGTGAGCCCATTCTGTAACCTATACAAAATTGTACAATGCCTCCGAGGTCTTGTGCAAAAGCAAATTTTATCACTTTCAGAGTTGATCAGAAAAGGCTGCAAAAAAAAAAATCACTTCATGGAATTTCATGAGTGATAAAATCTCGGAGGAACATTTTTTCCACCAAACAGGCCCCATAAGACGTGATTTTGATAGAATCTGATCAGAAACGGGACCAGATACCCCGAAGCCTCCGTAAACAGCCATAGAATCACCTAAAAAAAAAATGCATAAGATCTGGCCTCATTGTACTACAACTACTGTAATATATAATACTGCTTGTATCAGTACAACACAACGGCGTACGCAGGACAACAACAGCAGCTGCCGCACCAGCACAAGGCGGAAATGGGAACGGGATTTTGCCTACCAACATTTAGGCTAAGCTACGGCAGTAGTAGTACTATAACATGAACGGTGCCTGGTGCGCACAAGCCGAAATCACTGAAGGTACAATTACAGCAGGCAGCAGTACTGCAGGATTGCAGCAGTACTGTACAGTGGTGCACAGTAGTACTTTTTACACTCAAGTTCGGGAGCTGCGTGATGCGCCGTTTGCCCGAAAGCAGCAAGTAACTTCTCGCTCGCAAATCTACGACATAGAACCCATAATAAATCGTCAGATTAAAATAATCGAATTCATGTATTCGTCAGTTGTCATTTACCGTTTTCCATATAGCTCCTGCTCAATGGTCGATGCTCGAGGACAACAGCAGCGCACTACCATTATGAGAGCATGATCCTTTTTCCCTGTGTCTCTTTCTCTCTCTTTTCTCTCACTCTCTTTCTCTCTTTCTCTCTCTCCCACTTTATCTCGCGAACAAACAAAATCTTCATGGTACTCCTCCAACCCATGCACCACCTATACCCCACTGTCGGGATGACAGCATACCGGCTGACTACTACCGCACACGCTTACAGCAAACTACCACAGGTTGTGCTTCATGCTCTCGTGGAGAAATATAATGTCTGCCGCCGTTTCCCCGCTCATACGATTACGCTTCGCCGTCACGACCAACCCGGCTTGCGAGAACAAAAGCGTTCCGAAGCTGCCGACGAGGCTTGGACCACAAGGTACCTAAGAGCCAGTTTGGCCATGTGGGGGTATCGAGTCTCGTTATTGCGCCACCACCCGAGAGGGCCGCCCATGCTATCCACTACATCCGGATCGATTTCCTCCGCCACGGTATGGTACGCGAAAAACACAGTATATGGTATGGTACGTTTGTGGTATGGTACCATGGTACGATGTCGTGGATGTATTGTATGGCTAAATTTGCCTTGTGGTATGGTATGTTTCAGTATATAAGGTCCGTAAGGGTCGAAAACGTCGTACGAATATCAATTGTAACGAGCTTATATATCGGCCATTGGAAAGTGTTCGAAAATATAAACTTGCGGACAGACAGACAGACACACAGACAAGATTGCAATTACCGCAGCTGAGACTCAGTTTTACAAACTGAGAACTACTACTACTACTACTACTGCTACTACTACTACTACTACTACTACTACTACTACTACTACTATTACTACTACTACTGTCGTCGTCATTTAAATCTTAATGACGTTGTACGTGCCATGTCCCATATAGTAACGAACGCGCGACAGAGTTACGTACGAGAGTTTGACGATTTCGTGCTTGGCGGTTCAAATTCAAATTTCAAAAGAGCGGTTATCACGCAGTTTGCAAAGCTGCACACCTCGGACAGATCAGCTCACGGTAGCTCGAGCTAGCTCTTCAAGGATCTAGCTCACCGGTGAGCTACGTGAGCTACGTGAGCTATACATGTTTTCCTGGCTTGAGCTATAGGAGGGTAGCTCATCTGCACTTGTTTTCCAAGCTTGAGCTATAGAGGATAGCTCATCTGCACATTTATGTCCAGAGTGAGCTATAGGAGCTACATGGGCTACACATGTTTTTCCTGGCTTGAGCTATAGACGGTAGCTCATCTGCACATGTTTTCGAAGCTTGCGCTATAGGCGGTAGCTCATCTGCATATGTTTTCAAAGCTTGAGCTATAGGCGATAGCTCATCTGCACATGTTTTCAAAGCTTGAGCTATAGGGGATAGATGAGCTACTACTACTGTACTTCATGAGCAGTATAAGTGACCTATACAAGTACACAGAATAGAGCGATATCAACACAAACAACCATATATGTTTTGTACGTACCAGGTACAGTGTGTGATATTATATGAGATCGGATCTACTTCTGTTCTGAAGACACCTGAGGATAGGTCGACACCCAACAGAATTTGAATTTTCGTTTTTTAACAACAGCTATATACAGCAGCTGTCTGCTGTCACCACGCACACCACAATAGGCGCTCGCACAGAACACAACACTGACACCCCGCAGCAACACCCCTAACATGCCCACGACCTGGGGTAGCAGCTCCAGCGGCGCTTCGGCCGTAGACCAGGCTGGCTGCAGGCAGCAACCGGATCCATCGATGGGTGTGGACCCCACGAACAACGTCATCGATGTGGATGAGGACAACGATCAAACCAGGCCGTACCCATATTATTCCTATACATTAGTGTTGGTAAGCAACTTTAAAAAGGGCTTGCTTTGATTGTTGCTTATCTGGGGAAAAGTTGCTTGATTAAGCATGCTTATTTGCTTATTAAGCAAGTTCTGTGATTAAGCGCGTTCACAGGAAGTTGCTTGATTAAGCATGCTTATTTGCAAGGCTTATCACAGTGACTGAGAATCGTGACGGGACGGGACGGGACAGATTTTACTCGTTTGGCGGGAAAAAAAAATGAAAACGGGACGGGACGGGACGGTAAAATGAGGACAGAAAAAGTTGGCGGGACGGGACGGGACGGGACAGCGGGTGCCAAATTTCTCGACGGAACGGGACGGTAAATATTTTTTTCCTCGGCGGGACGGGACGGTAATTATTTTTTTCCTCGGCGGGACGGGACGGTAAATATTTTTTTCCTCGGCGGGACGGGACGGTAAATATTTTTTTCCTCGGCGGGACGGGACGGTAAATATGTTTCCCACGGCGGGACGGGACGGTAATTTTCTTTTTCTTCGGAGGGGCGGGACGGTAAATATGTTTTTCTTCTTTCCTGCCGCGAGGTCGGCTCGGTTGTACGTGAAAATTTTCCCGCACACTGCTGGTTCCGCGAAGAGAGCCGTCCCGACGCGGACGTTTTCTTCTCGACCCGCGCAGCCCAAACCCCGAGAAGGGCTGCCACTACACGGGCGACGTCTTCTGATTTCTTCCACCCCTGCCGCGAGCACTGTTGTTGTTGCATTGCCAGCTCATGGTGGCTGTTCTGATGGTTGTGCTTGCGCTGTATTCCTGGTGGTTGTGGAGGTGGAGGTGGCGGCGTCGGTGGTGATTCTAGTGCCGCTGCTGGTCGATCGACCCCGCCCGTGAGATAGGCATCCATCCATGGCGTCCGTGCCGGTCACACCAAAGATGTTAGGAGACAGCACTTTTGCCCTTGACAGACAGCAACTTTGCATTGACATTGGCATGCTTTGACTGACACCAAACTACTAGGTTTTAATGTGTGTAATACTCGGCCCTACATCCTTGACAGCGCACGTTTTGCGTCCCGCTTGATGGCATGTCTCCTGAAATCTTTTTGGGCCACACCAGTACTGGTGTGATCGTGAGTTTAGTAGTCTCTGTGCTGTTTATGTGTGGTGGCGAGCCTGTGGCAGGTGATGCGTTATGATAATACTCGGGTTTCAGTTGCGAGTGGAAATATGAAGTATGTATGAAGATTCTTTAAAAAAAATGAAAAGAAAAAACAACACCACCACTAGTTACTACTTGGTAGTAATTTTCTTTTTCGTAGATAGCAATATTTGTACTTACCTTCATTTGAAAGTATATAAAACAAATCACCAACCAGCTGCTGATCAACACCACCAGCACAGCTTTTCCTATAATTAGCAGAAGTAAATGTGGTGCCCAGCAATTTCGTATCACTGACCAGGTATTATATAAGCAAGACGATGAAAATACGTCATCTGTGAGTCTCAGGTCGTTACTCTACAGTCAGTGGTTCATCCGTTATCGTGGATATTGACTCTTGTACTAAAAGTGGCCGCAGACGTAGATCTGATGATAGTTGAGGCGGGGAATTACCAGCCTCCATCACCAAGTAATTGCTGATGACTGTCATGTGAGATGACTTGCGTCCTGCTTCATGATCACTTCTGCTCGGCTGACCGTGCCGAGCCTCACCTATACCTGGCGTGTCCTCCACGCTACACCCTACCGAAAGAGAAGCTTGCTGCAGACCCAGGTCGAACCTGAGATACACCCATCTCACATTGGCGTCGACTGTGAGGCTTGAGCCTGCAGGAAGTTTTCTTTTTCGTGTTTGGTCGGGACTATGGTCAGGAAAAAGAAGAACGCGGAAAAAAAAACCTCCCCCTGAACCTGATCCTACAGCGGTCGTGCAAACGACGGAGGAAGTAGACTTCGAGCCCTCTGATGAAGGAGAAGTCGAGTCTACTTCGCCCGCCACGAACAACAAGCGTGATGCACCGTCGTCGCCTCACGCCGACCAGGAGTCGTCTCCTCGGTCGTCATCCTCGTCGTCGTCGTCGAGTGAAGAAAACCCGCAACCAGAGGATTCTCTTGAATCAATGACTCCGGGTGCGCTCGCCATTCTTCTCTGGGAGGAGGAAACCAAGGCGAACATCCGAGCAATCCGGGAGAACCGGCCACAGACACCGTTGTCTGCGGGCTCAGCTGCTGTGGCTCTCACCATCAGCAGGCAAGAGGCGGCTGCAGTCCATGAGGCCGCCATGGTGAGTGAAATAGGTCCCGTGTTGCCTACGTCCACCACCACCTCCGAAGATAACTCATTGCCGTCGAGTATCTCCGCGACAGAAGTTTCTGTACCGGCATCGCCGTCGATTGCCGTAGACAATATCGTGTCAACCAACTCTGTAACAACAACCCGTGCTGCTGTTCAGAGTGTCGAAGTAGGGCAACCGTTAATTGACCCTAAAACCTCGCTGCCGTCAGCGACCCAGTCAAACCCACCGTTGAGTTTGCAGCTGCCGTCAGCAACCCCGTCAAACCCATCGTTGAGTTTGTCAGCTACTCGCACCTTACCCGTAGATGTCGCAGCTGTTGCCGTCACAGCAGCTGACTTGCATGGGGTGCCTCGTTTGACTGGATCTAGCGACCAGAATGTCCCAGAGATTCTCAGTCATTTTCGGGTTATCGTTGGCCTGAAAGCGAAGCGTGTCCGTCCGAACGATGATGAGTTCGGAGACATAGTGGCACTCGAGCACATTGCTCTGTTGGGTGAAGGCCACTGCCTGACCCTTATCCAACAGTTAGTAACGGTTCAGATTGATACTAGCTCGACGAAAGTGTCATCTGAACCCGACACACCTGGGTCATTTACCGCACCTGCCACATGGCAGGAAATGACCCGGGCGTTGCTCGATCTTTTAATGCCGGCGAATTCTATCGACGAATGCGCCAGGCAGATTGCTTCTTTCACTCAAAAGAGTGCGGAAACCGTTTCCGCGTACGCTATGAGGTTTAGGACTGTTCTATCCCAGTTCCAAGCAGCCGTCGACCGTGTCGATGACAATCGTACAACTTGGAATGCGATGACTGTTGCTTTGTGGCAACAGGGGCTAGCGCCCAACGTCCGCTGTTTGCAACTAACAGATAAACCAGCGACGTCTTTGAAAGAAGCAATCGAACGTGCTCGCCGGCATGAAGCCTCTGGCTTAGCCGGGGGGCACGTCAGCGCCCTGTGTCATCAAGTGCCTCATCGTGCGCTTGATCGCCTTGCCTCAAAACCGCCCGCTCAGAATCGTTCGAGCGACAACCGAGGAAAAGGTGGGGGTGCCGGAAGTGGAGCGCACGGAAAACGTGCGAAAGGTCGCTCGCCGTCGAGTAACCGTTCTTCCCCATCCAATCACCCGGATAGGGTGTGTTCGTATCCCCCTTGCCGCAGCAAGAAGGGTCATACGATCGACCAGTGCTGGACGCGGACCCGCGAACAACGCCAACCCGGAGCATCCAACAACCGCCGGAAAAGCAAGAAAAAGAAGAGGATGCCGAGCTCGGAGGAGGACGACGGCTCCGAGTAGAGGTGCCCAGGTGCTTGGTCGTCCGTAGCACTTGGGATTTGCAGGTCTGCTGTTGCCGTCGAAAACAGTCGACAGGGCGTAAAGAAATCTAAAAAAATCTTGCGTCGCTTGTAAGTCATTCAGAGAGTAGTAAGAGTTGTCCCGCACAGCACCCCGTGGTTGCTGTGAGTTCTTCGGGTATGTGTGATCCAACTACTGTTGATTGTCCATCGTCTGTACCTCATCGTGGGCAGAAGAGGGACACTACTAGTAATACCGCGGCCTCCGTAGAGTCGAAATCGAAACGCCGTCGTTCCGTTCAGAAGTGTACAGCAGTAGACAGCAGAAGTCTTGGTGATCATGATAAGAAAAGTATTTCGTGGTTCAGCTCGTCGCTGTCTCAGAAAAACCCGTATTTGACTCTGTCTTTCTCATCCCAGCGAATTCGTATTCCTGGTAGTATCAATGGTCTTTTCGTCCCAGATTTGACCATCGACACTGCAAGCGACATTACATGTGTTTCATTATCGTTTTTGAAACGCCACCCAACGTTATATAAGGCCATACTTGAGCCTGTCCCATCGTCGTGCATGTCTCTGAGTGCAGCTAATGGCTCCCCACTCGAGATTTTGGGATTCGTCAAATTGTCAGTCACGTTGGCTGATATTACTCGTTGTATAGATGCGCTAGTCATCCCGTCTCTTGGTCCTGACCAGATATTACTTGATAGTGATGTGATGTCTCGGTTTGGTGCTGTACTGGACTGGAAAAACCAGCAATTAAATTTTTCTTCGAATACCGTTTCTATTCCAGCTACCCATCGGTCTTCTGATCATCGTTCAGATTTGACCGTGTCTACTGTGTCTCACTCTGTTGCCGCAGTGCACAAAGATGCGGAAATACATGCTGTGAATTACGCAACCGTATCAATTTACGTCCCCGACACGGCGCCGTTATCACCGCGTTCACAGACGTAAAACCGTCCCAAGATACTGAAGTTGTGATTGAACCGCGCATACTCTCTGAAAACGAGATGTCATGTGATGCTTGTCCGGTTGAATTTGAGCGAGTTATCGTAGCTTGCACTGTAGCCACATGGCTAGCGTCCGACGGTTCCGTAGCCGTGCAGGTCGCCAATCCGTCGTCCGAATCTCTTGCCCTACATACTGGATTAGAGATTGGGAATTTGTCGAGTGTAGCCGTAGTGTCTCCTGCTCAATTGCATGTGCATGCTGTAGCAGCGACACCCAAGACACCGACTGAAATTGCAGCCGCTCGTGCCGAAATTGCTGCACCTTTGGCCAAGGCATTTGTTGACTCTACCTTCACCGTTGAACAACAGTCAGCAATTTTAGACCTTTGTGCAAAGTATCGTCCCGTTTTATCGTTATCTAGAGCAGAACTAGGCAAATGCACTACTGCCGAAGCCACTTTTCCTCTGCCTGATAATACTAAGCCGGTTAGTCGCCGTCCGTACCGCGCTAACCCACGCACTGAAGCTATCATTAACAAGTGTGTTCAAGATATGCTTGCTGACGATATCATTGAAGAGCGCTCGAGTCCGTGGGCCTCTCCCGTGACGATGGTTGCCCGTAAAGATGGACAACCTCGGTTTTGTGTAGACTATCGGAGTACTATCAACAAACACCTCATCCGTAAAACTTGGCCGATGGCGAATCTAGAAGAGAATATCGACATGGTCGGAGGGGCTCAGTTCATCAGCGTTGCCGATGTCCAAAGCGCTTGTTGGCAGATTCCTGTTCATCCCGATCATATTGAATCTACTGCGTTCGTCACCAACTCTGGCAAGTATTGTTATAAACGGATGCCGTTCGGCGTTTGCAATGCTCCGTGGCTTTTTACAGAAATGGCACATAAAACGTTAGGACACATCCCCGAGTTACTCGTGTATATGGATGATCTTTGTGTATTGTCGTCAACTTGGGAGAATCATGTGAAATCATTGGAAAGCATGTTTGTAGCGTTGCAAACAGCTGGTCTCACATTGAAGCCGTCGAAGTTATCGTTTGGCCCTAAATCGGTCGTATATTTAGGCCACGTAATTTCCGCTGAAGGAGTAGCGGTTGGGGAAGATCGTATCAAAGCTATTCAAGAGCTACCAACCCCTACTTGCATCAGAGACCTCCGTTCAGTTTTAGGTGTTTTAAATTTTGTGAGGCGGCTCGTACCGAACTTTGCAGAAATTACAGCACCACTCGTTGATCTCACTCGTAAGGATTTCGCAACCCGCCCACGCTTCAAGAAAGCCTGGGGTAACGCACAAAATACTGCGTTTGCCCACATCAAACATTTACTGGTGTCGGCTCCCGTGTTGAATTTTCCAGATTACGACCGTGAGTTCGTTGTGCATGTAGATGCTGGTGAGGTTGGAGTTGGTGCGTTTCTTGCCCAACCGTCGAAAAACGACGAGTCGAAGCATGATCTTGACATTATCGCGTATTTTAGTCAACGGTTCAAGCACGGGCAACGCCATTACTCAGCGTCGATGAAAGAGTGTTGTGGAGTTGTACTCGCACTAGCTCACTGGCGACCGTATTTGTTTGGGAGACATTTTACGGTGATTACTGACCACCAAGCTCTGACCCATCTATACTACATGCAAGACACTTCGAACATGCTTACCCGTTGGGCTATTGCTGTTCAAAATTTTGACTTCACTGTCAAGCATGTAGCGGGGAAATTAAACGTAGTACCCGACGCGTTGTCGCGATTGTTTGGTGAAGTAGAGGAAGAACCGTTACCGCAAGAACCGGCCCTCGCGTCCATCTGCCGCAACGTTCCAAGCGACAGACCGTATCGTGAGCCAGGGCCGCGCGACTTCCAAGTCTCTTCACAAAACCTCGAAGATGTCGACATAGTGCATAATGATAGCGAATTATTTGCTAGTGCCGTGTCCGTTTTTCCGTTAATTGACCCAGCAAAGTTGCTGGAGGAACAAAGTGCTGAGTTCGGTCCGTATATCGAATATCTGAAAGCACCCGTTACTGTTCCCGTTCCGGATGGTGAAAGTAAAAGCAGCATGAGTCATTATTTCTCGAACGAAAACGTTTTATTCCGGTCGTATTTGCCGGGGTATTTGCGCAAACGTAGTTCGTTCCGTGACCAGCTAGTCGTGCCGACCGCTTTACGGAAATTAGTCGTTCATTCGGGTCATGACTTACCGTCGTCGGGTGGTCATTTAGCTTTTAAAGCAACGTTCGACAAAATCCGAGATCGTTATTGGTGGCACACTATGTCGAAAGACGTAGCTAAGCACATTAAATGCTGCTCATCGTGCCAACACCGCAAGACGTCCCATCGTACGCCGAAATTGCCTGTTGGTCACCGTCCCGTTTCCCGCCCGTTTCAATGCGTGGCTATTGACTTAGTAGAGTACAAATCGTCGTCGCATAACTCGAAGTATGTCATGTCCGTGATTGACCACATGACTCGTTTTCTCGTGTTGGTCGCGATTAGCGACAAATCAGCCGCCACAATCGCCCGAGTTCTTGTAGAACGCGTGTTCTCTGTTTTCTCTGCTCCGGAAACTTTGCATTCGGACCAAGGTAGTGAGTTTGAAAACGAACTCGTCAAGGAGTTGCAAGCCGTTTTGGGGTTTAAAAAGACGCGCACGTCAGCGTACCGCCCACAGGGCAACTCCGTCTTAGAGCGTGTGCATAGTACTTTGCACAACATGTTGGCGATGTACGTAAACGTTAAATACGACAATTGGGCAGAATTACTACCGTTTATTCAGCTCGCGCACAACACAGCGTATAACAAAACGCTCGAAGACACCCCGCATTTTTTAATGTTCGGCCGTAGAGCTTCGTTACCCGTTGACATTAATCTCGGCGTCCCGTGCACGTCTGGTTCTGGAACACGATTGGAATACTCCCGTCGTACCGTTGAAAAGCTGCAACTCGCTTACGAAATTGCTCGTCGCAATTTACAGGAACGTACCGATAAGCAGACAGAATCTAACGAGAAATTGTCCTTTCCGCAATATCAGCAGGGAGATCAAGTGTTAGTACACCGCCCGTATACCGTTGCTGACGGACCCAACCCCAAACTTATTAGTCCCTGGCGTGGTCCATTTACTGTTCGGTCCCAACTATCACCCGTAATTTATCGTGTTGCGAGAGATGGCGAACTTGCGGAAACATCAGTTCATTTAGGTCGTATGAAGGCATACCATAATGACGCGTCTAACTCAGTACCGGATTTTACAGCACTGGACGATTTCTTTTTAGGAACTACGTTGCCGGTACCTGACTTAGACGGCTCTGTGCTCACCGTGCACATCGGCCCGTATGCTATTGAAGCAATTGAAAGTCATAAGCGTGGCCCTGGTAAAGCCTCGCCGACTAATTTCCAATACCACTTTCTCGTGAAAGATAAACCGTCAAGTTTGGGTATTTGGAGACATGGCAATATCGTGCCACAATGTCACGAGATGATCAGATCGTATCGTACGAGGATCCTAGCTGAAGATCCGCATGCATTTGATCGTCCAAAACGTAAGCGAGACGTCGTCGACTCGTTACCCTGACACAAGCCCCAGTATCGTTCGTTGTCGACGTCGCTATAGCCCTGGGAGTACTTGTAGTCAGCACCGTCGCACCACCCCCCACTACCATTTGCATATCCGGCCGGATGTCGTTCGTTTTTAGTGGGTCGTTTAACACGTGATTCGCAACCTCACGTGCAGTTGTCTTGTGGATGCTTGGGAGATATCGTTTGTGCAGTAGTGCCCACGAACCAAGTCATGGTCAGACACCTAAATGCTGAACCAACAGCCTGTGTCCCGGAATATCGTTGAGATACCCGTGTGGATTGTGTTTTGTTACTTCGTGTAAATGTGCCTCACGCGAAAGGATAGTATTTTATTTGTATTAATTTGCTATAGAGTTTGAGACATGCAAGGGGGAGATTGACGTTCAACTAGTAGTTATGCAGGGGTGTGCATATACCAAGAGTATACACTTTTGCATTATTGTTGGGTTATTCGACTACAGTAGCCGTGTACAGTGTTGATATACTTTAAAGTATACATGTGTGTGCGGTTATTTAATCAAGTAATGAACGTTATTTTTGTTTTACGATTTCGTCATCATTTTTGGTGGAAGAGACACAGTGTGCTTTCCATCCGTCTCTCTGTGCGAGACACTAGAGATTCCTGGATACATTGAGAATGTATTCTCTAGTGTCGGAATCGTTCCGTTGGAATTGACTGAGGAGAGGCAGCAGTGCGCGTGACCTGCACAATCCAAAGTCATATATCCTCGGGCACATTATGAGTCCCCGCTTGTTTTACTACATATTTATGAGTACACTGTCTGCAGTCAATCGTCAATGACTGCAAGAATGTCTCTTGTACAGATCGTCAACTGTATAGATAGTTCGTACTATCAACTCGATATAAGTCGATTCCAGTGTTTTCACTGAATCGCAAACATGTACTTGCTCAAAAAGTCGATGATGCCTTGTCCGACTGAGGAGACATGTTGTCGTCGTATCGTTCACCATGCACCTGCAGTCCGTTATACTGCACCATTGTTGTCACAACCACACCGTTGTCAAGACATGCAGATTTTATTGTTTATTTTTTAAAATCGTTAAAAAAAATTGGTTGATCAACCTAAACGTCCGTATCGTTTGTTGCGCACCCTGCATGCAAGGCCCTCTGACAAAATTGTCATTCAGCACATTTAATTCTCTTCAGTTTGTGTGTACCAAAGCTTGCAAGCAATCGTTCCATATACACACTGTGCAACGTCGAGAAAAGCTGGAATGTCGTCAAAGGCACATATCATTGTTCGATATGAATGGTTTCGTATACCATTAAAAAAGGCACTATACCATCGTTAGGTATGAATGGTTTTGTATACCATTGTACCATTGTTATAAAAGGTTCTGGTTGCGCATATTAATTTAATATACGCACCGCCACTGGTAGTTGATACATCGTTAGTATATGACTGATTCTGTAGTAAAATTCTATCATAGTCACACAAGCCCGTGGTTTTCACTACGCTGGGAGTGACATGGTTTGAAAATGAACCAGTTGAATCACATACATCAACTACCACTCACTGTACAAATTTCTGACTAGTAGAGAACCTAGAAACCGTTCCTTCTAGAATGTTCGAAACCTTTGCTGGGTTCTCCAGTAAGAGGCGTTCAAACATTGGGGGGCGATGTGAGTCTCAGGTCGTTACTCTACAGTCAGTGGTTCATCCGTTATCGTGGGTATTGACTCTTGTACTAAAAATGGCCGCAGATCTCCGTAGATCTGATGATAGTTGAGGCGGGGAATTACCAGCCTCCATCACCAAGTAATTGCTGATGACTGTCATGTGAGATGACTTGCGTCATGCTTCATGATCACTTCTGCTCGGCTGACCGTGCCGAGCCCCACCTATACCTGGCGTGTCCTCCACGCTACACCTTACCGAAAGAGAAGCTTGCTGCAGACCCAGGTCGAACCTGAGATACACCCATCTCACAGATCTGAGAGTTCGACTGATTAGTAATTGAATAGTTGATACCCAATTTTGCAAGCTGGGTAATACGCCTACTACTATTCTATACTACTCTGTCCCGAAATATAACCACCGTTTGGTTCAACAATTAGTGTGAAAAAAGTTCTTATATTATGGGACAGATTGGTACGTATTTCATTTATTGATGGGAGTTGCGCACGATTTATGACAACACATGTATTTATATAGGAATTACTATTGAAGTTGGTACAACTCGAAATTGCTTGATTAATTTCGTAATTCGTGGTGGAAATGGATGGGAACAGACGACCACGAATGTTTCTTGTAGGGGAAGAGGCAAGTTATGTCCGCCGGAGGCGGTGCCACGACGGGACGGAACGATAATTTCCTACGGGAGAGATTTTATCGGCGGGACGGGACGGTAATTTTTCGGTGTCACGGCGGGACGGGACGGTAATTTTTCGGTGCCACGGCGGGACGAGACGGTAATTTTTCGGTGTCATGGCGGGACGGGACGGCAATTTCCAACGGGAGAGATTTTATAGGCGGGACGGGACGGTTAAGTGACGACGGTCAGGGATTTTGTCGGCGGGATGGGACGGGACGGGACGGCGGGACTATTTTGACGGCGGTTTTACCGTCCCGTCCCGCCGTTACCGCCGTTACCGTCCCGCCGAAATTACCGTGATAAGCCGTGCTTATTTGCGGTGCTATTTAGTAATTTCTAATGAAATGGAAGGCGTTTTCGCACCGGGTTCAGCACACGACCACCACACAACACACACAGTCCCCACACAGTGAACCAGCGCACAGCCATAGCACAGCGCAGCACACAGGGAACAGACCACAGGTACCGGACCACACCGCAGTCTTGCCTTCGGCGTTTGGGTGCGAAAAGATGGATGCTCTACAAAAGACGGCCACGACAGCGGACGCGGCGGGTGGAGCGGCCGCCGCGACGGCGGACTTGGTCACGCCTGCAACGCCGAAGTACAATGGCGACGGCGTTGGATCGAGGGGTGGCGCAGTGAGGGGTGACTCGTCTGGTTTCTCGCTCTCGCGCCTCATCCAGCAAGCTTCCGCCCGCAAGCACGTCGAGCAGGCAGGCGAAGACGGGAGACGCCCATCGACCGTCCCGAAGGTGTCAGCTTCCCCCCGTCTGGTCATCACCACCAACGAGTGAACGGTGTACAAAAACACATACCATACCACATACTGTGATTTTCCCATATATATCCCCATACACCATACCACCAATATCCCATATTCCCATAAACCATATTCCCACATACCATACCAACATATCCCATGCCCCACACCGAGTTGGGGAGACGGCTATACACCAGGCCAGGTGCCTGCTACTGCTGTAGTGCCGTCTTGTTGTGCAAGGGTGGGGATGAATACAAGAGTTGGCTCAGACACAACGCATTTTTTTTGCCATTCTGTTACGATACTGCTTGGATACAGCACTCTGCAGTACAGCAGTACTCGTCCATAATTTTGCTCTGACACAAAAAGTAACCCACTCCTGTTGTACTCTAAAAAACCTGCTATAATAATAGTATGCGAATGGAAACGCGAACATCACCGAAAAAATATTATTTCACCTGGTGCGACGATGCACGATTGACGCTCGATCTCGACAAAGACTCAGCCCACGGGCAACCCGCGCGGTGGCGGGCAAGATCAACTAGTATAGATGACGGGCTCGAAGAAATGAGGTGGATGCATGCTCTAGGGGGCAAGAGCTTGCCGGCGGCATCCTACGGTATCCTCCCAAAACTGAAAAAAGCCCATTTTTTGCCATTCGATACGTTTGTTGTACTGATGTATCCGTCTCGAATGGCAAAAAACGGGCTTTTTTTTTTTCAGTTTTGGGAGGATACCGTAGGACGCCGCCGGCAGCAGTGGATTACTTTCTACTTTTCGCCTTTATTTGTTTGCGATCGTCATCGTATGTTTCCGTACTCGCATACCGTCAGTTGAAAACGCATGTCAATCTGTCGAATGTGTAACAACCCACAAAATGTTTTTCATTGGCGAATAAAGCGTCGTCACTCGCTACTATAGCAGCAGCAGTAGAGCCTGAAAACTACTACTGCTAAAAAATTGCATACGAACTATCGTCGGTCTTTTACAACAACAGCAGTTTGTTGATTACGTTCTACTTTTCGCCTTTATTTGTATTTTGCGATCCCTGTCGTATGTTTCGGTACTCGCAAAAATAATTAATTACCCAAAATTGCATACTATCCTCGTAGTATAGGTCTTTTTACAACAACAGCAGCAGTTAGTTGATTGATTACTTCCTACTTTTCGCCTTTATTTGTATTTTGCGGTCCTCATCGTATGTTTCGGTACTCGCAAAAACAATAACCCAAGAGAGCGTCGTCAGCTTTCTGACTGATTGTTGGAGATCTCTCCCCGTTCAGGTTTCGGCGGGCAAGATCAACTAGTATAGGTAGATGTGTATAACAACACACAACAAAATATGGGCTTTTTCAGGTTTGGGAGGATACCGTAGGACGCCGGCGGCAAGCTCTTGCCCCCTAGAGCATGCATCCACCTCAGTTCTCATTTCGCCAACAACAACTATTTCGCGGTACAGAGATCTACTCTTGTCAATCTGTCGTTTACTTGTTGTAATAAACTACCGACACGTTTTACTTTGGCCAAGAGAGTGTCGTCAGCTTTCTGACCGATTGTTGCGGATCTCTCCTCGTTCATGTTTCGTTTCTCATTGGCCAACAGTCTTGCATTTAGCCCTGCAACCCCAAAAACACCTCAATGATATCGATTACATTGCTGTGGTACTCCTGGTGCGGGTGCTTGTTCCGTCTTCGTGTGCTGCTGCTAGATATATGTCCCCGCCGAGTACTATAACAAGTGGTACCGTTAGTCAACAAGTAGACGCTCTGCCTGAGCCAAACACAGCACTCTGGGGTTCCGTCTGTGCTGGTCCCGACTGGCCTCTCCCGTCACTCTCAACAACTCCACCTGCGACTTCACAAAAAAAGAGACTATCAATAATAGCAAACTGGGGTTATTTTTCGTGCCAGAGCAAAATTATCGTACGCAGTACGAGTACCACTGCCTCTCGAATGGCAAAAAAAATGCATACTATCGCAAGTCTTTACAGCAGCGAAAGGCAAAAAATGGGCTTTTCTTCAGGTTTGGGGGGATACCGTAGGACGCCGCCGGCAGCAAGCAGTGGATTACTTTCTACTTTTCGCCTTTCTTTATTTGTTTGCGATCGTCATCGTATGTTTCCGTACTCGCATACCAGATATATAATACAATGAATAACCTGCCAGCGCACAGCGCTCATCCATCGTATACGAGAGATTGGTACGGCATACCACGTACGTATATACTTGCAAATTATTGCACATCGACACCCATCTGATCGTTTTCCGAGAAGATCTATATATATTTAGAAATTGATAAAGCGCATGCCGGAGAGACATCATTTTTGGATAATAAGTGTACCGGCGAAAACACCTTATTCAATTTTCGTTCTGCGCTAATAATACTCATGAAGAGTACTATTGAAAAATTGCACACTACTACTAAAAAAATGCATACGAACTATCGTCGGTCTTTTACAACAACTAACAGTAGTTAGTCGATTACTTTATACTTTTCGCCTTTATTTGTATTTTGCGATCCTCGTCGTATGTATGTTTCGGTACTCGCAAACAGAATGACCCAAGATTGAATACTATCGTAGGTATTTTACAACAACAGCACAGAGCAGTTAGTTGATTACTTTCTACTTTTCGCCTTTATTTGTATTTTGCGATCCTCTCCTCGTATGTTTCGGTACTCGCAAAAATAATAGCCGGGCAGTTGAAAAGACGTCAATCTGTCGAATGTGTAACAACACACAACAATATATGGGCTTTTTTCAGGTTTGGGAGGATATTCCGTAGGACGCCGGCGGCAAGCTCTTGCCCCCCATAATAGCATGCATCCACCTCAGATCAGTTCTCATTTCGCCAACAACTATTTCGCGGTACAGAGATCTCTAAGATCTTGTCAATCTGTGGTTTACTTGTTGTAATAAACAACCGACATGTTTTGCTTTGGCCAACAGAGCGTCGTCAGCTTTCTGAATGATTGTTGGAGATCTCTCCCCGCTCATGTTTCGTTTTTCATTGGCCAACAGTCTTGTATTCAGCCCTGCAGCCCCAATTACATCTCAATGATATCGATCCCATTGCTGTTGTGATGCGGGGAAGGCTCTAGGGTAGTGGTAAGGGTAGTGGCAAGGGACGCAGGTTGTTCTGGCAGCTGGAAAGCAGTGCTTCGCTTCTTCTGTTTTAGATCTTCTTATTGATGGCGAGAGCTCAGGAGGTGCTCTGGTAGAGAAGTGAGGTAGGGGGGCGGGACTCGACGCCCAGATATACTCGTCCCACCCCACGTCACAAGCTCTCCTAAATTCCTCTTATCTGATGTACTCCAACAGAACTTTCCTATGGCTACCGATCGTTCTTCTGCTAATATAAGAACTTCTCACTTCGTAGTCCTATCTGCGTCAAGGAACATTACTCTCGTCTAACGGGCTATCCGCCCTAGGGAACATTCCTAAAATAACGATACTCTCAACTAACGGAATATCCGCCGGGTTAATCCATTCTTTGGATTATTCTCGTATTCGTGAGACTACAAGACTGCAACGTATTATATATATATATCTATAGCCCATGAGTACTCTACTCATATCACATTAGCCCACCCTGAATAGTCGTATATGCAGACCACAAGATGGTCGGAGGGTGATGACAAAGTTCATCCCAAACGGCCAGGAAAAAGGTGGTCGAAGATGCGGCTATTCGAAACAAAAGAAATGAGGCTATAGATCCCCCCACACCTCGTAATAAAACCCAAACACTACGAAGAGGGGGTATTCGCTGCGAACAACCACGGAAAGGGAGACTAAAGGAGAGAGAGACACCGAACTCATAGCAGAGGTGAAAGGAAAAATCACCCAAAATGAAAACAAAGAAAGACGAACGCAAAATGAGGCAGAAACCGAAGCGAAGGCCGAAGAAGAAAACGAAGACCCAAATGAAGGCAAAAGAAGGACGTACAAGCGTTTCACTGGAGCCATTGTCTGGGGCCCAAGGAAGTGCGAACGGGTTGTTCACTGAACCGGGTTGGCGAACGAGGAAATTCTAAAAAGGAGACAGCGATCACAATTCAAATATATATATATATATATATATCCGCTAGGCCCCATGCCTTGTCTTGTGGCGAAGGTCCTAACATGGTAGTCATCATGCGAGACAGAAGGGACACAGCTAGAGTGCTTTGAGGGCTGCGTGTACTAGGGACTACTAAACCCGAGAGACGCAACAAACAACGCGGCGTCGCGGAGACCTGTCCGTGGTGTGAACAAAACCGGCAAACGTAGCAAGGTAGCCAACTCAACAAAAACAAACTCGAAGACGGTGGCGGCAAGAAAAGCGCAAGAAAATCCGCAAGAAAATCGGCCTAATGCGTGCAGTTCGAAGTTGTAGATAGCGCGGGGGGCCCAAAAACTAGCGTGTGCAACTCGGTCAACCGGGGCGACATCAAACGTGGTGTCGTTTGCCAGAGGACAGAGGGGTGTGCGGAATACCGGACAAGAAAGAAAGAAGAAGAAAAGGGAAAGAGAAAAACGAAATACCATCGGGACCAGAAAACAGACAAAAAGCTGGACACAGGTCAGGAGAAATCGATCATGTCCGAACCGCATATGTATGGCCGATAATTCAGCGGCCTTCCGGGGCGGCAATGCTATCGGGACCCTACTTGTCAAACATGGAAGAAACACGGGTGAGCTGGAAGCTCGATATAGTCTTAGCTCGAGGACCGTCTGAAACACAGGTCGGCGGAAGTCGACTAAGGTCAGAGTACAGCTCAGGCTACAACACGATTTTACCTCGGCGTGATATCGCCGATAATTGGCTGTAGGCCAGTGGAGTACAAACACAAATGCAAATGAAGGTATCGCTACGAGTCAGTGGCCTGAACGTAAAAAGGTTACACGGAGCCGTAAGCGATAAGAAGAAAAACAAACGGGGGGGGGGGGGGGGGGGGGGGACGATGATACTCCCAAACACACCAAAAAAAAAGAAACATACACGGCCTCGGATCGGTAGCCAACACGGGGTCGGTCAAGCGATACCGGTGGCGGTAGAAGGAAACAAACACTCCCAAGAAGATGACTGCTGATGACTATTGAAGACTAACCCTGAAGAACTACTCTTAAGATATTGCAGACTAACCAGAACCAAATACCCAGAACTAACAAAAGACTAAACTAAGGCTAACCAGGGGGGGGAGTGGAAACGGTGGGGGTTCCGCGGGACACATCAGAGTTCCGCAGCACCCCACGTGCTAGGGTTCCATTCCCAGGAGTTGAAGACACCATGATCCGTATACGGCGTTCCGTGCTGTAGTGTAGCGGGCGGGTTGGAGGTCGATCTTGATCGGGCCGGGGTCGTCCAGGAACCGGACGATGTAGGAGCTTCCCGGTGAAGGCTCCGGCGGAGTTCCCGAAGAGGCGTCAGGGGGTGAGCTGTGAGCGACCTTGCCCAGCCACCAAAGGCCGTCGCGCGCCTTGTACCATATGTGTGCTCCGGAGGGTAGGATGGTGGTGCTGACGTTGTGGAGCCAAAGGCTGCAGGAGACCAAGGCGTAGCCTGGGGCGAGGAAGATTTGTCCTTGAGATCGCGCCAGTTCGCGGTGAGCGGCGCCGATGCGCATCTGGCGGTAGAAGCTGTGAGCACGTATGTAGTAAGGTCCGCGGGCAGATGCTTGGGGATGTCGCTGGTGTCGTCGGGGTTCCGGCAAGGTTTGCATCGTTGGACGGAGACGCGTGGCTTGGAGTCCCGTCCCGGAAGGTCCGATGGAAGGTCGAGGAAAAGTAGCTTGTCGTGAAGGGGGCGATTGTCGGGGGTGTTTGAGGCGGGCGTCGGCCCTACGGCAAGGACCTTGAAGGGGCCATTCAGTTCAGGGAAAGCTTCGCCTTGAGGACGGTTGCGTCGGTGCCCTTTTTGACGCCTTGGCGGATGGTTGAGGCGGAGTTGTAGACCCAAACCCAGCCGCCTACGGTGAAGGGGGGGGATACTAGGAGGGCGGCCATGGTGGGCGCGTTGCGGCGCTGTAGACGCGAGACGGTGAGTCGGTGTGGTTCGTGGACGAGGGAATAGGCGCGTCGTTGTCGGTCGGTGGCGAGGTTGATGTAAACCAGGTGATCGCGGTCCAAGCTTTATTGATCGCCGATGCTGTCGGGTTCGAAGACCGAGAGCGGGAGGCGAGGAAGGCGGCCCATGTGGATTTCGTTAGGTGCAAGCCCTGTGGCGGCGTTCACGGAATTGTTGTAGGCCGACGACACGTGTGGGAGCAGCACGTCCCAGTCGGTCTGCTATTCGTTGCCAACCATAGAGAGCATTTGGGCCAGTACGTGGTTGACGCGCTCGACGCCGTCGTTGGTGCAGGGGTGGTAGGAGCTGGTGTTGACCTTGTGGACGTCAAGGCGTTCGTAGACGATGTTCGCAAGCTTGGAGGTGAAGTGTAGTCCGTTGTCGGAGAGAAGTGTAACCGGGCACCCCCAGAGAGGGATGTACTCGTTCAGGAAGATGTCGGCAGTGCCGGCGGCCGTGAACTGCGCCGCTGAAACGGCATACATATCGGCGCGGCGGCTGAAGCGGTCTGTGAAGAGGAGGATGTGGACGTTCCCGCGCGGCGTGAGCGGCAGGGGCCCGAAGTAGTCGACGCTGACGGTGATGCCAGGCCCGTTGGGCAAAGGAAGAGAAAGGATGGGCCAACGAATGGTGTGCCGGGAGGTCTTCCGCGCCTGGCATTGAAGGCAACGGCGGATCCACCAGCGGACGGAAGCGTCCATGCCAATCCACCAAAAGAAACGTGCCAACATGCGGACCGTTCGGGTGACTCCCAGGTGTAGAGAGGTGGTGGCGTGGCATGTGTTCAGCACCCAAGGGCGCATTAACATTGGCACGTAGACGCGTGGGGTAGAGGGGGCGGGTGGTGGTAGGCTGTTCCCGGATGAGGTTGTGGGTGGTCGTTGGACCAGGAGGGCGGTTTCGTCGTCGGTACGGTGTAGCTTGCTTTTGGAGGCAAGAGTGAGGACGTCCGAAAGTTGTGGGCGCCGGGCCGGGGGGATGAAGTCCAGGAGGTCGTGCGGCGTGGGGCTGGGGGAGTCCAACGACAGGAAGCGGATGGTGGCGCAGCACAGGGGCTCCGCGCGTTTTTCTCGCGCCCAGTCTTTGTAGGTGTAGTGCTCGACCTAGGCGAGGAGGTAGGGGTCGTCATCGGGTTCGACGACGGGCTCAAGAAGGGGCACTACCGGTGGTGTTGGTGCCGGCGGAGAGGGCGTTGTTGAGGGGGTCGATCTTTGCGTAGTGGGCGCCAATGGCTTGGGTGGCGGTCGGCGTCCAAACCGGTAGTCGGCTGTAGGCCGAGGGGTTCCCGCGGCAGCGGCAACGCGATGGCGGGTCCGAGAAGATATCAGACCTCGAAGGGCTGGTGTCGTGGCGCCAATGGTGGGCGGCGGAGAGACGACGGACGGCATGGAAGCCGAGCCTGGAGGAGCTCCGGTGTTCACGGCGGCATTCTCGGTGCCGGCAAGCTGTTCGGTGGTGGAGTCGCGGGTCGCAATAGGCCCGAGGAAGGTGTGGGTTGCGGGGGAAAGGGTGGGGTGCTCCATACGTGGTCCGAGTAGGCGAAAGTCGCGGAAGTCGTCGTCGGTGAAGGGGAGCGGCTGGACGGTTGGGATGGGTCCGGAAGGGGGGGACACGAGCCCACCCAAGCCGATACCCGGGGTGGAAGGGTCGTTCGGCACGAAGCCGCAGGGGCGGATGAGGTAGATGCTGACGGTGTCGGGGCCAGTGCGGTGGTTGCGTCCGGTGCGGTCGGCGTCGGTGGCTGGTTGGGGAAGCCGGGAGAGGAATTCGGCGTTGCCGTTGGCCGTGCCCTTCCGGTACTCCAGCGTGTAGGTGTACGCTGAAAGGAGCTCGAGCCGTTGGGCTGTCCGGGGGTACGGTGATCTTGAACGGCATGAGCGGGCACGAGCCGAAGTCAGTCTTGGTGGTGGAGAAGACGTCCTGGAACTCGCAGAGGACGTCTCCCAGGTTGTTGATCACCGACGGGGTTCATCTAGAACCGTGCAGGTCGAAGTTGACGTCGCGCAGGTGTAACGGCAGACGTTCCCAGAGGTCGAGGAAGCTTTCCCGTTGGTCGGCGTTGAGGCGTGCAAGAAGCTGTGGGCACGGGGCTTTTGGTGCGGTAGGAGAGTCGTCTGTCGATGGGCTCTGGTCGGCCACGGGGATGTTGTCGTGGAGGGCATGTACATCCAGAATCGGAGGGGGATGGGGAGGGGACAAGGAAGGGTGTCCAAGGGTGGAAAGTGGTACCTGTACCAGTGGGGAGTAGGAGGTTCCGAGGAGGTCGCCCGGCTCGAGATCGGTAGATCCAGATAGTGGGACCGTTTGGCATCCATCGGAGACGAAAATGGCCGTGTCGGAAAGTGGGTTCTCGAGGGGGAGCATGTTCACCATGTAGTTCCCGGTAAATGCTGGAGCGCCTGACTGACGCGCCAGGTTGACCTTAACGAGCTTGGGGGTGGAGGAAAGCGAAAAAGCTTTGTTGCCGGAGAATCGGAGGTGGTAGACGTCGTCAGTGGAACGGTCGTCGGGAATGAATGCTGAGGCTCCGTTGGGGTCATGGTGGTTCAAGGAGAGCTCACCGCGGGTTCGCCGGGGAGGTTGGTGGGGGGGGGTGGGCTGTTGCTGGAGCGTGGTATACGAGCGTTGCTCGAAGCGCATCCAGCTGTCTCGTCCCAGAAGGATGGGAGGCTGCATGGTTCCTGCAGGAACTACGCAGGCCCATACTGCCAGGGCAGCAGTGGGGGACTGGAGGCGCATAAACTGGATGCTTAAGCGGATGGAGACGGAGGTGGAGAGGGGGGCTGAAGTGCCGAAACCTCCCCATGAACGGGGGGAACTGTGCCGTTCGCACGCATCGGTGGCTGCCTGGGAAGCCTTCAGTTGTTCCACCGCGGTTGCGGTGATAAACGACTGGGGCGAGCCGGTATCGAGCAGTGCCACGAGTTCGCGGCGCGTAGTGGCGGTGGGGCCGCTGTGCACGAGTACTTTCGTCGTGAACGACGCGTCGTCGACGGTAATGATGCCGCTTGTAAGGCATGGTCCGTGTTCCGGTATCGGCGGGCGGCGGGTAGGGAGGTGGCTGTGAGTGGCGGTGTTGATGGTGGACACTTGGGCAAAGTGGCTGCTGGGGTAGGCGTCGGGGGTAGACGGCGGTAGGAGTGGCCCAAGTGGAGAGGTAGGCGGTTGCCATGGAGGGGTCGGGCTTGTTTCGTGGATGCCGTCGGCTGTGGGGGAAACCCGGGTGGAGTCGGTGGGGGCGGGTGTTGGCTCCGGGTCGTGAAGATGGGGAGGAAATGGAGGCTGGGCGGAGCGATTGGCGCCGAGGTTTGCTCGAACGTCCATCAGTATCCTGCCCAGCAGATTCCGACCACGCCAACGCGTCGGGTCACAGGCGTCCGGATGGTCGGCCTTGAAGCCTATGCCCCAGATGAGGTCGTGTGGGCTGGCCTCGGCGATGTGCTTGTCGCCGGTTGCTATTAGCTCCTCCCGTAGCTCCGGGTGTTGGCGGAACTTGGAGAAGTTAATGTAGAGGGCGATGGTGTAGCGGTGTCGCTCCCAGACCATTTCGTCGAAGTCGGAAACGGTTCGCCCAAGTGCTTTTTGGCGAGCTGGGTCGCGGGTCGCTTTGATGCGGCGCTCAGTTGTGATGTCCCCGAAGAGCGCGGCCTTCTGCGCCATCATCATCTGCTCAGCGCAGTTGTATGTGACGCCATCGTGTTCGATGTCGCACAGGTACCACTGCGAAAAGACCGAAGAGGAGTCCCAGAAGAAGTGGAAAGATGAGGCGGCCTCTGCGGTGACGTGTGCAGTTGATGGCGTCTTTTGTGTTGGGGGTGGGGGGCGACGATAATCTTTCCTATCGCCGCCTGGCGTCGACGGAGGTAGAGTCAGCAACGATCGAGCGGTGCTGGCCGGAACCCTCGTGTTCGCGGGGGAATTGCTCGGCAAAGCCGAGGTACCGGGGCGGTCCTCGCCGGGGCTTATAAGCCGGGCGGGACGACCCTCAAGCGCCCTATCGTCCAACTTTTGGAGAACAGGGGCATACTCGCTAGGGGATGCCACACCTGGGGTCCGTGTCCACGCTTTGCGCGAAGCAGGCGAGGAGGACGGGTCAGGGGGCTCAGGGCAGACCCTGGTCGACGTTGGTCGCGAGTCTTCCGTATTCAAAATGGGACTGTCCCTCGAGCTCAGGGACAGCGGTGGTGTCAACACCGTGGCAGCTGGAAGAAGCCCGTCGTTCGCGGGTTCAACGCTGTCACAAGAAATACGCGCATGCTGGAACATGCGCGTATGGAGCGGCCTTGATGAGGCAGGCTCAGGGGGCGGTGGCCCAGTAGACGAAACAGTAGTTTCGTGTGAACCGGAACCGCTGGTAGCCGTAATCGTCGAGACGTTTCCCAGGGTAGCAATGTCTGGGGTCTCGGCAATAGTCGGCAAGCAGCGTTGCTCACCGCCAGAAGACGTCGAGTGGAGCATCCCGGTGGGGCTCGGCGTCTTGGCCTCCTCCCGCCCACACCTCAAGGCAATCACTTGGGCAAGATGATCAGTGCTTGAACAAGTGGCTGTGAAATGGGCTGGGGTAGGGGGGGGGCATTGGAGGGCAGGGGTCGGGGAGGCGTGATGCACGTGATTTACTCGTGCGTCCTGGGAGCCTCGGGTGCTCGCAGTAGATGCTGTTGGTGGAGATGCAGCAGTTGCTCCACCATCGGCTGGTCAGTTGGTGCGGAAGGTGCCCGGCTGCCGTTGGTTCGGGTGGGTACTCGAGTTGCTCCACCATCGGCTTGTCCGTTGGTGCGGAAGGTTCCCGGCTGCCGTTGGTTCGGGTGGGTACCCGAGTTGGTGCTGCCCATCCGCATGTTCGCGGGGGCGGCAGGTGCGGAAGTATTGGTCGCAGGGGTATGCACCGTCAACGCGGAAGACGAGGGGGGCAGGCTCGATGCGTTGTTGTTGGAACTGTTGCCCTGGTGACTGTCGGTTGCCGTTGTCGTATGACCGGCCGTTGTTGTGGCGCCAGTTGTCGGAGCGCCCGTTGTTGCCGCGGTAGTTGCGGGAGTGGTTCTGGTTGGAGCGGTTGCTGTTGTAGTTTCCGCTGCGGTTGTTGTTGTTGTTGCCTCGACGGATGTTGTTGTCGTAGCGGTTGGAGTTTCGCTCCAGGTTGTGCTCGTAGTGTCCACGGCGAGATAAGAGCATCCTGAACGTGTTGCGAAGCGCAGGGGGCAGGTCTTCATACTATGTCCGTGCCATTGCAGTTGGGGCAGTGGTCACCGTGAGCTCGTAGGGCTTGGGCATGGGACACCACGACGTTCCGCCTCCGTCGTGGGCTCCGTGTTGGCTCTCGTCATCAGGCTGCGCGCTCGTGAGGAGCGGGGCGCTGTCGTCGTAGGGGGCGGCGCTGTCGAGGTGGGAAGGGGCGGTGTCGCCGGCGATGGCATGTCCGTCGTGGGGCGGGGTGGTTGAGGGTGTCGGGGGAGCGGGTCGAGACGGTTGGGTTCCACACGTAGCCGCGGCCGGCGTTCGAGTGAGAATACCGTGGCTCGAGTAAACGGGTATGGGCGGCCCCGATGAACTCGGAAGAAACACCCTCGGTGGCGGCGCGGGCCAGAACGAAAGTGATCGACGGGTTACAGTCGGGTGTGAAGAGCCGCCATACACGGTGTACCTCTAGCGAGACATCCGAGGCCGTCGCGCCGCGTGTACTCTGCATCCAGCGGAGCTTAGCGTCGAGGAAGACCCAGTCATTGGGCTCAAAGCCGAACGTCTGCGGGTGCCGGTGCCCAGTGGGTATGGGGGCTGGCAAGGGTTGGGCCGGTAGTGGTGCCTGGGACATTATGGTCCCAGTTTGGTTTTTGGGAGGCTGGGAGGTGGTGGTCCTAGACATCGCGGCGGACGTATAGGGTGCCCATGGTGAGGAGCGAACGGCTGCGATTGGGCCGTGGTGGCCGCGGTCGCAGCTGTAGTCCCATAGGTGGAGTCGAAAGGGTTCGAGGAAGGGGTGGGGAACGGCGGTAACACGAGTAGGAGGTCAGCGCCCTCTTTCGCGAGAAGGAGGAGCTGCTCGTGGTGGGATTTGAGGGCCGCACGGCGCTCACGGAGGGCCGTGGAATCGCCTTGGTAACGCCCCGGATTGAGAGCCAGGGTGGAGGTTTCCTGTGCAGAGACCTCCGGGTTGATGGTAGGCCCGGCACTGGTCGTGCCTGCTCCCATTGGAGAAGATCCCGGTGTGGTGGGGTGTAGCGTGAAGTCGCTCAGAATGGTTTCGAAGCCAGGGGTGTCGTCGTCGGTAGCGCAAAAGGCCCTTGCGGCATACCTCGCCTCGCGGGGGTTGGTGGCGTCGGGAGAGTGGGCGCCGGGAATGTTGGAGGAGGAAGCTTTCTCGGCCATGTTTAGGCGGTTGAACGCTTGTAGTGGGGCGGGAAAAGGTTTGGTGGAAGATGGAGAGGGCGGGTGGATCCAGGCTTGGATCAGGGTAGGCGGCTACAATACCAACAAACCGATCTAGGAGAGAGAAAGGAGTGACGGTAAGGACGTACGATAGGGGGTGTTGAGGTTGTGCGTGCCACGATTTTAGTGCCCGTCGAAGGATATTTTTATAGTTGAGGGCATCTAAGGCGCCTCGCGTTTGATTGACGGTAGTCGCGCCGGGGTCACTCAAGTGATATCAGTTGAACAGAATTGAACATAACTCCGTCTGAAATGCCCAATGTTCGTAATGATAACAGGGCGTGACGCTTACTGAGCGTGGGCAGTGCAAGACCTTTCGTTGGGATACAAATAAGAGTACCCGTGAAGAAAATGTGAAGGTCGAGTCGGGGAAAAAAAAAAATGCAGCATGCCGGCACTATTTAGTAGCTGCACAGAATATCGGGCGATTCCCTAAACGGTGGGCAGCTTGTCGTTCCGTGGCAAAACAGACAGCAACCGGTGCATTTCGGGGCGTCGTGAGGTCCGACACGATGTGAGATACGTAGGGTATCGTAGAGGTAACACAAGTGGAAAACAAAAAATAAATAAATAGACCCCGGTACGTAAAAATGTGGAAAAGGGTATCATTCGGCTCCTGTGGGGAGGTCCAATACTCTAATCCGCCGCGAAAAATTGTATATTATTTTGTTTAATTTGGCCAGCATTTAGTTTATCTGTTTGGAACTGATCACTGCCCGGGCCACAGTTATTATGTTCCATATATGAGCAGCAGGCAGCTGCTGCTGGTTTTGTGAGAAGCTGGACAAACAAGGGATAACCAGATGATATGTTACTCGTTTGTGTAACCTTTAGTGTTACAGTTCTAGGCAGCCTGTACCCTGCATATTTGTAAAAGCGGGTGGGGATGGGATGCGCTGGAAAATAACACTTGTAACAAACTTGAACAGTGTCTACCCTGCTTTGGCTTAAAAGTCGGGAAAAAAAACAAAAAATAAAAAACAAAAGTCGAAAGTGAAACGGGAAAGGGAGGGAAAACAAACACGACCAAACAGAATATTCGGACCAGATCAGGTGTCGTACATTCTGTTAATGTAGTACAGCTGGGGGGGGGTAGACGTAAACAGCAGTAGTCAGACCAGGTTGTGGGCGCCATGAAGCCTCGTTGTGTCGTTAACGCGGAAGATCGTGTACGTGGGGAGCTGTAGCCGGACTTATTTGTGCGGCATATACCTTATTTCTGGCGTCAAACTGGGAAATTTAGGCATACACAGGCAGCCGTGGGCCGAGGTTCAGCAACATAAAGCCGTCTTGTTATGTCGTCAACGCTGGAAAACGTGCACGTAAAGAGCAGCAGCAAAAAAAATAAATATATATATAACAAAAAAAATTAAAATAATGACCGTTGTTTGTATCCTATGGAGGCTGTGGGGGTGGGGCAAAAAAGGTAGCAGAAATCTGGTCAATTTCGGCAACATGCGCCCTGTTTATATAGTAAAGGCTCCGCAGGAGGTGCATCATGCCGCTTGTTCTGTACCTCGTAGTGTAGAAGCAGCGTAAGGATGGGCCAATCTGAAGAGGGGTGCACATATGTACGCTGGTCCCAAAAGAGCTATTAATACTACGTGCAACCATATAAGATTCGTCTGCGAGTGTATGCGTTCCTATACGATGGATGTGCGACTCCATCACATCGAGACGGGGGGACCGACCCAATTGTGCATCAATTGGCTACCTAAATATATGGCAGGGAACGAGGGGGGGTTCACGGGAATTTTCGCTACTACATACGTACTATTATTACTACGTACTATGGTATCACTATTCATTATTTGTACCTCGCTCGTATACCAGTCTCTGTAGGCCAGTATGTGGTTTGAAATCCAGTAACCAAAGGGCATGAAAAACAAAAATAAATAAAACAATATATATGGCTCTTCTCGCTATCAGGGGGTCGCAAGTAAGGTCAGTCAATACGTATACCATTGCTCGTATCAGGAAAAAAAAAAAAATAATAATAATAATGGCCTCTCAAGAACTCGCGGGCGAATATTCCATGGGATGGATACAAGCGGATACAATTCGAAATGATGGCCGAGCCGTTTGTACGCTGCTCACAGATGCGTATACTAACGATGGCGTAGTAGGTCACACCACCGGCATACATATCACGTATCAAAGAATAAGGTGTCGGTACTGCTGCGTGTTTGTCCTATCAGTACGAAAGCAGCTTCTTTGTAGTTGTGGTAAGGGTCAAATCCCATACAACACGAGTATAAACCGGACGGAAGATGCAGACAAAATATCTGCGGGCAAGAATGTGCCAATAGTTCCACCTACAGTAGTACTTACTACGTGCATTCCCTGTGAAAGGGCGGGCATATCGAGGCGGAGGGGTACAAAGGAAAACGCTGCTTGGTTTGTGCGATGAGCACGAGGTCATTTTGGGGCGTCTCCAGGTGCATTCAACCACGTGGTGTCACGTATCGTGGAGGATATCGACCTCGTCATTCCACGGCGGAGACGGGGTATAGGGAGCGGAAAAAAACAAACCTCGATCATACTGCTAATAGAACTGTTAATAGCACCAATCAATACTTACAAACAACAGAGCTTGTTGTACGTACTTGCACGTGCGATTTGACGGGTGCCTGCTAGGAGGGGAGAAGCGTCAACTCTCCTATACTGGGAGGGGAGAAGCGCCTACTTATGCCACTAGGCAGCTTGTCACGCTCTACACTATAAACGCACTCAGTAACGCAGGTTCGTAAAAAAAAGAAGAAAAAACGAAAGAAAAGAGAGAGCAAAAAGAACGAAAAGAGAGAACGAGAAACAGGGAACTAAACAAAAACAAATAAATAAAAAGAAAAGAGAGAGCAAGAAGAACGAAAGAGACGAGAAACAGGGAACATAAACAAAAACAAATAAATAAAAAGTTGACTTCAAAACCAGATGCCTCCCGGATAAGGATGGCTCACATGATCGTGAGAAGATCTAGAAGAAGCGCTGCAGTCCCAAGCTTGGTCAGAACATTCGTTGAATGCGACGACGTCAGATGTGATGCGGGGACGGCAGCTGGAAAAGCAGTGCTTCGCTTCTTCTGTTTTAGATCTTCTTATTGATGGCGAGAGCTGAGGAGGTGCTCTGGTAGAGAAGTGAGAGGTAGGGGGGCGGGACTCGACGCCCAGATATACTCGTCCCACCCCACGTCACAAGCTCTCCTAAATTCCTCTTATCTGATGTACTCCAACAGAACTTTCCTATGGCTACCGATCGTTCTTCTGCTAATATAAGAACTTCTCACTTCGTAGTCCTATCTGCGTCAAGGAACATTACTCTCGTCTAACGGGCTATCCGCCCTAGGGAACATTCCTAAAATAACGATACTCTCAACTAACGGAATATCCGCCGGGTTAATCCATTCTTTGGATTATTCTCGTATTCGTGAGACTACAAGACTGCAACGTATTATATATATCTATAGCCCATGAGTACTCTACTCATATCACACTGTGGTACTGTGGTGCGGGTGCTCGTGCCGTCTTCGTGTGCTGCTGCTGGATGTATGTCCCCGCCGAGTACTATAATAAGTGGTACCGATAGTCATCAAGAAGTAGACGCTCTGCCTGAGCCAGACACAGCACTCTGGGGTTCTGTCTGTGCTGGTCCCGACTGGCCTCTCCCGTCACTCTCAACAACTCCACCTGCGACTTCACAAAAAAAGAGACAAGCTAACTGAGAACAGCGCTCGAATGCATTTTATCGAGGGCAATAACAATAGTAGTAGTAGCAGCAGCAGCAGCAGCAGCAGCAGCAGCAGCAGCAGCAGTAGTAGTAGTAGTAGTAGTAGTAGTAGTAGTAGTAGTAGTAGTAGCAGTAGAGTAGTAGTAGAAAAAGTAGAAAAAGTAGAAAAAGTAGAAAAAAAGTAGAAAAAGTAGAAAAAGTGGAAAAAGTAGAAGAAGAAGTAGAAGAAGTAGAAGAAGTAGAAAAGTAGAAGAAGTAGAAAAAGTAGAAAAAGTAGAAAAAGTAGAAAAAGTGGAAAAAGTGGAAAAAGTAGGAAAAAAAAAAGTAGAAAAAGTAGAAAAAGTAGAAAAAGTAGAAAAAGTAGAAAAAGTAGAAAAAGTAGAAAAAGTAGAAAAAGTAGAAAAAGTAGAAAAAGTAGAAAAAGTAGAAAAAGAAAAAAAAAGTAGAAAAAGTAGAAAAAGTAGAAAAAGTAGAAAAAGTAGAAAAAGTAGAAAAAGTAGAAAAAGTAGAAAAAGTAGAAAAAGTAGAAAAAGTAGAAAAAGTAGAAAAAGTAGAAAAAGTAGAAAAAGTAGAAAAAGTAGAAAAAAAAGTAGAAAAAGTAGAAAAAAAGTAGAAAAAGTAGAAAAAGTAGAAAAAGTAAAAAAAGTAGAAAAAGTAGAAAAAGTAGAAAAAGTAGAAAAAGTAGAAAAAGTAGAAAAAGTAGAAAAAGTAGAAAAAGTAGAAAAAGTAGAAAAAGTAGAAAAAGTAGAAAAAAAGTAGAAAAAAGTAGAAAAAGTAGAAAAAGTAGAAAAAGTAGAAAAAGTAGAAAAAGTAGAAAAAGTAGAAAAAGTAGAAAAAGTAGAAAAAGTAGAAAAAGTAGAAAAAAAAAGTAGAAAAAGTAGAAAAAGTAGAAAAAAGTAAAAAGTAGAAAAAGTAGAAAAAGTAGAAAAAGTAGAAAAAGTAGAAAAAGTAGAAAAAGTAGAAAAAAGTAGAAAAAGTAGTAGAAAAAGTAGAAAAAGTAGAAAAAGTAGAAAAAGTAGAAAAAGTAGAAAAAGTAGAAAAAGTAGAAAAAGTAGAAAAAGTAGAAAAAGTAGAAAAAGTAGAAAAAGTAGAAAAAGTAGAAAAAGTAGAAAAAGTAGAAAAAGTAGAAAAAGTAGAAAAAGTAGAAAAAGTAGAAAAAGTAGAAAAAGTAGAAAAAGTAGAAAAAGTAGAAAAAGTTGAAAAAGTAGAAAAAGTAGAAAAAAGTGGAAAAAAAAAAGAAAAAGTGGAAAAAGTGGAAAAAGTAGAAAAAGTAGAAAAAGTAGAAAAAGTAGAAAAAGTAGAAAAAGTAGAAAAAGTAGAAAAAGTAGAAAAAGTAGAAAAAGTAGAAAAAGTAGAAAAAGTTGCGTTTCCTACATGGGTCAGGGTAAACCTGACTTGTTTTGTCTTGGCTACTCGTATATTGTCTTACCCCTGGTGTATCTACGTGCTGCTGCTGTCACGCTGCTGGCGGCTGGCCCCGTTTCGTGCACTACTACCAGCACCTCTTACGTGCGAAAGGGTGGTACCTGTATCTCTGACAACGTCGCGGCGAGGAGACTGCAGGAGCTCAGCATCACGAAGTTGACGAATCCGAAAAACGTGCGAGGCAACCTATCCGGGACGTGTGTAGGGGCGGTAATGTCGCGCCCCTGTAAGTCCCCTTGGGAAGCGGTCGAGAAGTACTGCGAGAACTAAACGGACAGGAGGGAATTCGCCAAGTGGGTGGGGTCCATTTTTTTTGTCTAGAACAATACCGGTATGTTACGCCAGACATCGAGCGCCAAAATATATGGGGGGCAACGAGGATCTTTATCTCGTCCCACATGTTTTCTTTTTCCAAAACATTCATGAGCCGTATTGTTGGTTTCATGACAGGGAATTAAGTCCACGATTTACTTTTCTCGTGCTCGATTTCGTTCGCTTAAACTCCTTGAAAATCAAAACCGTTGTAAAAGCTGGAACGATCCAGCCCAATTTATTATGATACTGGGTTTAGGATGGAGGTGCGACATACATTGAGTATCGATTCCATTTCCTGGGTGGGTGCCGGTACGCCTTGCCCACGAGATCACGGCGGAGAGTGTTTGATCTGCTAACTCTACAAAACCATCGAGAAAAGTGGTCGCCGACATGATTAGTATTAGACCGCGCGGACTTACACATAGCTGGTAGGTGGTGGTGATGGCGTGCTCTTTCCCACTTTCACCGTACCTTCAACATCGTCCCGTGTGTGTCGCACAAACCCTTGTTTTGGCAGGAATGTGACGGCGTGTGGGTAGCAACCGAAGACCTCGTCAAGGGCCCAGGCTGCGAAAACTATGTCAAGGGCTACCTCAAAGAGTAAGTAATTTGTTGTACTATCGATTGACGTGGTGCCAGTCTCAGGTTTTACCGAACGATACACCATGAAGTGCACGTAACCACACACCCTTCCGTGCGTGTTGACCGCAGGAGCCGCAAGTACTGTCACGCTGCTACCACCCAACGGCGTTGACGTTGGACATGACAGCATCGCAAAGGGTGAAGGGGATCTTCGGTGTCCTCAAGAAAGGCCGATTTCTACACCGACGCACCACCCTGGTTTGGGTCAAGCAGGAACTCGAAAGACGAGTAAAAGAATTCGCTGTTGCGTCTCGCCTGTGAGTATTGTTGGCGAAAGTAAGCATCACCTTGGGCCAATATTATCTATAAACATGAGTACCAGCTGAAGTTGACATACCACGGCAAGGAAAGTATGTGCGTGCCTATTGTGGGCTGACAGTCTTACAGAATGAGCTCAGAGGGGGCTGGTTGTGGAGTGCCATCGTGACCTTCCGTTATTGTGTGTTCCCTCCTGTACAGTCCGTCAGTGTCATATCTCAACATTCCACACGGACGATTATACCTACCTCCTAAACAGGCTCAGCTCCAAGCGTACCGGCCTCAGCAAAAAGCACATTGAAGATCCCGTCCTCAAGTCTGCAGAGCCTATCATGAGAAAGCTAGAAAGTGTTCGATGCAGCACTTACGCCCGAAACGTGAGTTGGAATTGAAGCGCCTGCAGTTGTAAGGTAGTACATCGTACAGCCCCAAAATATTCGGGCGTCCGAAGGATGAGGACCTTCGTCTTCATGCGGTGAATGTGTACACATGTATACGTATATTTGTCAATTTTTCGTACTTTTGCCAACTTTTCTCTTCGCACGAGCACTTTTAGGCAAAACAACAAGCACACGGACACGGGAAGCCCTGCCGGACACATTGGTCTAGGTCTCGGCGCGATCCGTGCACTCTGAAGCGCGTGGCGGGCGCTCAAAGTTTTTTTTCCGACGGGAGTGGATAAGACGATTTCCCTGGTTTCAGTAAGAGGCCTTACTTTGTACGTACGTATCGGTACATACATACATGCTGCCTGTCTTCTCCCCTAGGCTCTCACGAGCTGTGAGCACACAGCTCAGACATATAGCAGGTACACAACAGACAACATGCACAGATCCCATCGTTCCAACGCTGCCGCCCCCCCGCCCACCGGCCGTGCGTGTGCGACACACCCATATGCGCAGTGTTGCTGTGGTTGGTTGCGTTTGTCGGAGCCTGCAGTCCGCATTCCATTGTCTGCCATATACTTTTTGATCCGTATATACCCAGGATGACGTATATCATATCCCTGTACATTTTTTTTGTGTTGCACGGAGCACGGACCACCGCCTAGAGAACAATAGCCACAGTAGTGCACAGAGCGTGCTTAGCTACAGCTTCCTACAGCACCACAACCCTGCTGCCCAGCAGCAGCAGCAGTGGGCACACCTTGCGCGTATGGATGATTTTACTGCGGCTATCCCAGTTGGTTTGTTCTATCAATCACTTGACTACGCCACGAACACACCAACCAGCATCACACACCTCTCTCCCTGTTTCAGAATCTTCTTCTGCTTATTGCTGTGTGTGATCCAACGTTGCCACTGCTCCAGCTGTGCTCAGCGCTGTGCGCCAACAGCAGCAGCAGGCAGGGTACTATACGCATGTGGAAGATACGCGCTGTAAGCTCAGTACTACTGTAGTTCGTTGTTGTTGTCATCGGCATCGACCGATGCACGTACCTTCCGCAGTGTGTGACCCATTATCCCCGGATCGATATATTCGTCGTCTCGAGTAAAAAACAAAAAACAATCGTTCGTACTACTGTACAACAAATTATTCGTACAGCAGCGTTCGTACAAAACATACTTACAGCAGTAGTTCTCATTGCTGTGTGTCCTACATAGCTGACCGATAGATTCTAGAGCCAGCTGAAAGGGGGGTAGTACACGTACGTTCCTCGCGTGGCATTCTACAGCAGTACTGCTGTATATGCAGTCGTACCTGTACAAGCTACTCTACTGCTGTAGGAGATCGTGCGAAGTGTTTTAAATTGCGTAAAATACACAACGTGCCAGTTGCACGAGCACTGCTGTTCTAGCGTAGATGTTGATTGTACTCAGATACACGACATATAAGATCCATGGTAGATTGGGGAGTTCCAAGCTGGAAAGGGATTCCGGCAGTAGGGTATTGGGATATCAGGGTAATGTGTGCCCACCAATGGGCACAGCGACAAAAGGTAGGGCATTTTTCTTGATTACGACGCATTACTATTGGTCAATACCTGATAATATAAGGAGTTTACCGAGCGAGATAGATTACGACTTTTGATTACGACGATTTATATTGGCCAAGGGGCCAAAATCACCCCGAAATCACCCCGAGGCTCGAATTCCGCTCACTGGACTGTCAAGTTTCGTGTACGAGCGGCACCTTTCTCGCGGCGCCAACACATCATCAGCAGCAGAGCAGTAGCGGCACAGCAGCAGCAGCAGCAGCAGCAGCAGCAGCAGCAGCAGCAGCAGCAGCAGACCAGGCAGTCAGAGCTCTCCGTGTCAGGCTCCAGACACCGAAGAGGAGGAGCAGTGCCAGGAAGAGTACCAACGGCCTCCAGCAGCAGCACCCGCAAAGCAACCGACTTCAACGGGAAGGCCGCTGTAGCCAGAAGCACCAGTGCCAGCACTATCGACAGCAAGCAGCAGCAGAAGCAGCAGCAGCAAACAGAAGCAGCAACAGCAGCAACAGCAACCGACCGACCAGGCAGTAGCAGGAAGCAGCCGACCAGGCAGCTCGAGCTCTCCTACGAGACCAGGCTCAGGATTTATGGGGGCAACGGCTTGAAGCCGCCCATTCTGTTGTACTCACAGGTGAGCTGAGGGTTGTATTACTCTGTTTTTATGTTTCAGGCTTGATCCAGAGCATAGCTAAACAACTACCGGTACCAACTTGGCAGTGTTATCACGGTGGTCAAGAGCAGACTTGCCTGTTTCGTCAGAACGAGCGACGCAGTTTGTTTTTTCTACAAGACTCGACATCGCCTCGACCCGTCGTCCGTCGTCCGTCTCGCTTGTTGAACCCATCCCCCGATGACTCCTGTGTTGACCGACCGCCCTTTACTTCAGGAGGCAACGGGGATCAGCGTACATCGAGAACGAGCAGACCGCCGTGATCCAGCCTGCCCTTCTTCTCCAAAAGCTGGGGATTGAGCCCCTGCTGCCCATGTCCTTCGTAAGAGCGACCAGCCGGGTGGATAAGGAGGTTCTTGGTGTAGACGCGGGTGGGAGATGGTCGATTCGGGGGCAAAACGTGGCGGCCATCAATGCACTCACTCCCCCATCGCGGCACGCCCTTCCTCTTCCACTTGCAGAGGGTCCCTTCTGGGTTCACACAGGAGACGTTCCCTACTGCTCTCGAGGATCGACTAAGGTGAGCGTAGCCAACCACGAGTGCCATGACAAATAATATCTGGGTACGTTTTTTCCTGTGTCCCTTTTTTGTGGCAGGAGTACCTGCACTCTTTTTTTGTCTTTGCACCAACTTGCACGGCGACCGCCTTTCTGCTCGATGGACCCCTTACGCTGACTAGCATCGCGATCAAAACGGATGCTGCGCAGGCTTTCAACAACTGCGGCGTAGAAGCGGCGAATACCTTGCACTTGCGCCCGCCCGCTAAGTTGAAGTTGGTAGCATAGTCGTCTCGATAACACGCCGCCATGACGGCATGCCTGCTGGGGAAGCAGTTGCCGAACAGCGCCATTCCGTTCTCCCGCTGTACGAGCGCTCGTCTCAACGACACACAACGGGACTAAGGTTATATGATACCTTCAACTCGGTCATTCTGTGCAAAACGATGGTCGACTCGAAGTGCGCCATCGCCTCGCTTCTGCGTTCCCTGCACCTGAGGACCTGGCGCCCGGTTTAAAAATTATCGAGGAAATACGGTGGCCGGTCAAAGCTCTATCGAATATGTCGGTACTGCAATACGTAACCGTAACGCCCAGCGCCCCTCAAGCTCTACACACAGAAGTACCCTCGTCCTTCCCGCCCTCGTCTACGCCCCTCTCCACGAAACAGGTCTCGTATATGCCCTATCCGCGAAACAGGTGCGCCTGTATAGCACCAGCTACTCTCCGCGCGTGAAGCTCTCTGTCACGGGGAAGCTCGGACGCAGCTGGTCGGGCTGTGGGGAGCGGTCAAGATCATGAGGGAAACATCACTAGGTGCCTTCGTCCTGTACGCCAGGTCGCCGCCAATACCTGTGTCATGAAAGGCTGGGCAAGCGACGAGAAAGCGTTGCACAGAACGACACGCGATATCTACTGCCGCAGGCCGGACGCAGCGCCCGGAACTGGCGCCCTATCTCCCACCTGCAGGAAATCGCAGCAGACGGTGACGAGGAATTTCATGCAGCCGTAGAGGCGAGCGTGCTGCCCAGGAAGGAGGAGGGTTTGCTGAGGGAGGGAGGGAAGGAGGGGGGGCGTGTATGCCAAGACAATACACGGCCAGAGTCTGCTGAACCGTCTTTCGATGATTTAGCGTTGCTGGGCATATATATCATCCGCAGGCGGAATCTTACAAGCCACCGCTGGACGATGGTGCGGAGGCAATGGCGACTTCAACAACGAGGACCTTCTTACGGGCAACACCGCAAAGCGAGCAGGTGAGTCATTTGTCGTTTGCCGGAGCTCTAACGTAAGGATGGCGGCATGCGTGTAAATATTCTACTTTTTTTTTGCGTATGGTGGAGTCTGACATTTCTGATGCAAGCGAACGATATTGTGTAGCCCTCGCGTGTGATTGAGACTTCGGTTTCGCTGTCTTAATCGCTCATCTGGCGTGGACCGCATAATTTGCCATTTGATCGCCAGATAACACTGATGATGAAGGTGACGACGCTGCAGGTGGAGCCAGATCAGGCAACGAGTGGATCGGTCTCGCCCTTGGTTAGGACGACAAAGTCGAGGGTCTAATGGGACCAGGCGACAGGGATATACTGGTGAGCGGCGGGTATAGATGCTTGTAAAACTATCCAAACAAGATGTAGAGGCTTGCAAACTTCAGTGCGTGTGTTGGCAGCCTACTCTCGGTTACGAGTCGTGCGAAGGCATGGGGAGTACTCTTGTTGGCAGGGAGATGGCTAGCTAGCTTTCTTGAACAAATAGATAGCGGTGCTACTGTCGTAATATAACTTCTATAATGTGGTATGTAAACTGTGTCAAATGCGCGTACCTTTCGGATGTACAAGAGTGGCTGCTCACTTGAATCTGCGGACACGCTTCGAAGTCGTTCTCGGGCCACAACCAATCACCGCTGTCGTGGCAACACTATTCTTGTCTTGTCTTGTTGCGTCCCTCATATTCAGGGCTACCGCCGGTATCTCTGCACTCTCTATTCGCCATTGCCATCAACAGGAAGATTGCCAGCCAACCTCAAAGCTATGCTTCGGTGTCTGAGAAACGCGGATAGCTCCCGATCATGAAAGTCGCCGTGGAGTCGTCAGGGGGGTGATGCAGCAAGCACTGACCAAGATTTCAAGCACTGCCGTGGCCACGCCTCGAAGTTTTGCTCCCGACCCCTCAATGCGGGATTCGTTGGCGCCATCCATGGTCGCCGCCAGGACGGTGGGGGCAGGGGCAAATATCTGAGTCCGCGCATTGCGGATGGATATCGCCAGGGGGGGGTGAGCGGAGGGGATAGCGGTCGTACACCGATGGAGGAATCCGGAAGTTGCCAGGAGTGCACGCACCGCGAGGGTGGGTGGTCTCAGATCGACCCTGGACCCATAATTGGACGAGCAACGGCGCATCGTGCCTGCTGACCCTGGCCCAGGGACGGAAAACGTATTCGCCGAAACGCAGAGGACAATTGAATTTCCTCCTTGCAAGTTCCCTTTCGTCCGTGGGTCGTACGACGACTCTAAATATGGCTGGCGTGGTCGCAGAGGCGATTCTCTTTAGTTGCCACTGCCGTTTAACATGGGCTAACGTGAAGGATTTGGTGTAGCACTGGCTGCTGCTGAATACATTTGGCGATTGAAACCGTTTTGTTCTGAACACACGTTTTTACGTTTTCCGTGTATTGTACCTGGTATGTTTTTTTGGAGAAGACCAAAGGCGATGACTCTGCGTTCTGTGTGTTGTCTAAAATGCAGTGAACTTCGTCATTACACCACCAGACAACTCTCCATGCATCCATATTTAACATAGTAGTATATTATACGAGATACCACTTCCATCGGTCACGTTGCGTAGAGTATCTCATGTGTGATCCTTCTGTGTCCTCAGAGATAAAATTCTAGAGCAGCAGCTAGCTGCAGTAGTACATAATGTATTTTCTAGTCTTTTGTTGCCTATCTTTGCGACGACACCCCCGAAGCCCTTCACCTGCAACAAATATACCGGTACTGCCAGTCTATCCGAAAAATACCAGGTAATCCAACGTGAAAAACCGTTTCGCAATCGGATTTTATCTCGAACAGATATGCACTAATACATGAAATCGACTTTTGACGCTGAAAACAGAATCTTGCCTTCTACCAGAACACAGGTAAAGGAGCCCACTGTAAGAGTAAATGACAGGAAAATGAGATAATTGAATGCGGTTATACTGAACTCAGTATAGAACGTACCTTTGACAAATAAGAAATTCGGACTCGACCAGCATTCCGGTTTCTTATTTTTTCCCACTATTTTCACGTAACTGGTATTGTAGCTCGCCCGACAAAAACGCCTTCATATTTTTTTCGCGCTTCGCGCGAACAATCTCTATATATTTCTGGACCCCTACCTATGGTCCCTGAGCCCACCAATGCCACTCGTCAGGTGGAACCCTCTACTGCATGTGAGGCGAGTCAACTCTACAGCGAGGATGTAATATAAGAGGAGTTCCGTGTCATGTCTGGAGTCAGCCACGCGTTCCCGTGCCAGCTGCGCCTATACCTTTAGGGATCAATCAACACACTAGTGAAGTACCGGTGATCTTCTATTGGCCAGCGTAGCCCAGGCCAACCCAAAGAGGCGGGAACCTGCTTCCAGCATGTCTATTATTTTTAGATGATGTGCTTCGTGAGGGAGCCAGCGTGTGTGTATTTTGAAGATGAGATCGAGGTCCTGGAGGACAGGACGTGTGTGTGAGAAGAGTCAGGAGATGCCGCACCAGGAGAGCAGCAGCGATCCCAGCGGGGCCAAGTTTGAGCCGGACCTGGTAGAATCGCTTGGCACTGGTGGCGAAGGCGCTGGAGAGTAGTAGTTGCAGGGACAGCAGCAGCTCCAGCAGCACCGTCAGCAACGTCGGCAGTCAGAGGATTGCTGCACTTTTGTTGCGACGATGAAGCGCGTGCGATAAGCACCGTTACCGCCGCCGTCGTGTCGACCGCCGCGTAACCGTCGCTGCTGCAACACCCCGGGATAGTCAGGCATCTGCCTGAACCTGTGGGTTCGCTGCGCGCTGGCGACGTAAATGTAGAACGTATATTATTATATGAAAGAGAGAGTTTGGCCGGCAAGAGCCGGGAGGGAAGGTGGAGACCGCGGGAGCGACGCTGAAAGTGTTCTGGCAGAATCCGCCTGGACTGCTGAAGCACCACGCCCGCAGGTGGTTGATGGGGGGGACGTTGCCCTCGAGGAAGGAGTCGAGGGAGAGAGCGAAGATGGGCGCAGGGGGGGGAGTCTGCATCATCATCTGTTCGGGATGCGGTGCCCCAAGAGAGAGGAGGAAAGAGAAGGGATCGAGGCGCCACCGGCAAGGACTTGCGTCCGCACCAGGCACGTTTGGCTTTGTTGATTGACTGCTGTGGTGATTTTCGCTTTTAAATTGATTGTGTATCGATTTGAGAGTAGAGAATCTGCGAACATTGGAGATTCAGATTTATTTGGGAATACTGGAAATGAAATGAGATGAACAGACGTATACGTATACGTATACGTATAGCTTTCCTCACTGAAGTTTTTCTGTAGACGCACTGCTGTAGGACTATGACGTCTGTCTGTTTTATGGTTGACTGGTCGAGGGCTCTGGTTGAGCATCAACACGAGTACAGCAGGAAGAGGTGTATGTGATGAACCCTGGTGCCCAACTACAGCAACACGTCTGTTTGCGGCATTTCACGTCTTTACATCTTTGTATGCGTGTATCTCGTTTTTGAGTTGTTGGGTTGGTGTGTAGCACGACCCGCGCCACTAGTTACGTGCTAAAGGCAAGATATTTGCGGACGGAGTAATATACTATACGAGTACAGCAGCAGCAGAAGTAGTATGGTAATGCTGTGAGCTGAGACGAAAACGGTTTACTTGGCACTGCTGTATATGTTCATCAAGTATGTACTGCAGTATATATAGTGGTCGAGGAATACATGGGTTTGATGTGTGACCGTATATTCTCGTTGACAGATATTCTCGTTGACGAGTAGCTGTTTATTTGCAGTAGCATTTGAGAAGTTGATTATACCAAAGAGGAGCTTGCAAGCAGTGCATATGCAGACCTAATCGCTCGAATGCACGTCCCATCCCTTCTGTATGCCGGGTCAATGCTGCGGAGGCGACGTTTGATTTCACCCAGGAGGAATAGCTGGATGACCCGAGCTGCGGTGACGCCATGAGACCGAAAGGAGAGGCAGCCGCGGCGGAGGCAACATCGGTAGTGTTCGGGGCATCGGGGTGATTCTTACTGAAATGTGGTTGCCTTTGAATCTGGATGAATATTTTCATTGCTTGTATTTTGGAATTGTTTTTCTGGTCGATTTGGAGTCCGCGAGAGTTATTGGAGTTTTCGAGTAGTTTCAATATCAAATAAAATTCAAGTGGAGGAATGCATGCTATCTCGCATTACCGTCGCGATCTGTGTATCAATGGCGGGAGTAGTGGATAAGGGGAGACTCTTGTCCGGGGGAACGGGGTTCCGCGCGATCTCTGGCATTTAATTTCTTGGCTTAATTTTATTTTTGATGAGTAGGACTACTGTGATATTTTTTCCATGATTTGCATTAATTCCTCATGAAATAGAGGGAGTTTTTTTGGCGAGACTAAAGAGAGACTATGAAGCGCCTGGGGGCGTGTGCGGTCCATATGAAATGTTTTCTGATTTGGAAGGTTTGGGTAGTATTTCGGAAGTTGAGAGGTTGAATTGTTTGGTTCTTGAAAATTTGTGCTTTTGTTCAAAGTCAGTACTGACTGAGTGGTCTAGCAGGTAGTGCTATATAATTTCCTAGGGTGGGTCGAGAGTTGAAGTCTCGCCGAATTCGCAAGTTGATCTTTTCGAGCGTGCGCGCTGGAGACAATACGAATGATTATGATAGTGTGCCCGTAGACACCAGTAGCGTTTGGCGAGGGGAGGGCCCCGGAGATCACTGTACTAAGTCGACGAGATTCCACTGAATATCTTTTGACCAATTCCGCGGAAAATGCCGTTTTACCTGACTGAATCCGAGAGGAATGCCGTTTTACCTGGCATTGGATTTCGAGAGTTTTATTTGTTTGCAACAGAGAGGCTGGGGATTTGAGTAGTTGAATACTGATTTGAGGATTTGAGTGTTGATTCAAGAATTTGATTTTCGAGTTACAGATTGGATTTTTGACTTTCTGAGTTTGATTCGAGTTGATATTTTTATTGAGATGTATCAGCTCTGCGATATCGTACATTTTCATGTACAGAGCTGAGGGGAATATTGCTCATGCACAGGAGCAGGGGGGATATGAGTATTGTCGTGTATATTGAGTAGGGGGGATGTTGATTGTACTCAGATACACGACATATGAGATCCATGGTAGATTGGGGAGTCCCAAGCTGGAAAGGGATTCCGGCAGTAGGGTATTGGGATATCGGGGTATGCGTGCCCACCAATGCCACTCGTCAGGTGGAACCCTCTACTGCATGTGAGGCGAGTCAACTCTACGGCGAGGATGTAATATAAGAGGAGTTCCGTGTCATGCCTGGAGTCAGCCACGCGTTCCCGTGCCAGCTGCGCCTATACCTTTAGGGATCAATCAACAGTAGACGTTTATACTTCGCGCGATTAAATTTTCGTTTCCGAGGTTCGACTCGCACCATCCACGCTTTTTTTTAAATTCACTTTTGACCTTTTTTGTACCAGGACTAATACATTCGTCCACACCTTGCTTTTCTGAGCGTATTGTATGCTATACTGCTGTAATATAAGTTGTGTGTGTTTATTTTCCACTTCTGACTTTTTTTGTACCAGTACATTCATCCACCTTGCTTTTCTGAACGTATAATATGATATACAAGTAACTTGTGTTTTTACCCAAGGTCAAGAGTTTGGGCGCGCTTACGTGTGGCGTGCGTTCACACCTCAGCATTTCAAAGCTACTCCCAATAGTTGGGAGTAAAGAAAAGTATGTTCGAGTAAATATTGCTATTATTATCGTACTTCGTACACTCGCAGTTTTTTTTTTTTTTTTACAACTGCAGTATTTCGGTTTTTTTGTACTCGAGATACTGCGAGTACTCGCAGTATTTTGAGGTTTTGTCGATACTACTTCGTATACTTTCGGGCTCGCACTAATGCGGGGTTCGCTACTGCTGCTGGCGTGGATACCCCCTGTTGTGCTTCAAGTGTCTCGGGGTTCTGTACCGCGAGTACTACAAGTATTCTAGTCTAGCAGTGTTTCGTCCGTTGGTAGTGTTCGTACTGCTGCTTCTGCGAGACTCAGTACTCGCAGTAATGAAATACCCTCAATATGCCCAGTATACTTCGAGTATGATGTAAACTTCAACCGTCTGTGCACCGCGTCGACAATTCTCAGGCCCAGCGTTCGGTACTGCTCACACTCTCATTACTCTCAGCATTTGGGCCTTCTCAGTGCTGGTTATATTTTTGCCGCCAGTACTCCAATACTCTTAGTGCTCGGACTACGATTTGTTCTCGAGCATTTATCTGTGAAACCTTGATGTTACCCTGAGCACCAAGAAACATTTCAACATTTATTTGGAGGAACATATAGATATACTTACTTAGATCTCGATCTCTGAGTGTGCCCGGTTGGTACATCCCTGGCCTCTCAGAGCTCCCACTTGGGAATCGCCTCCGTTTATTACTTGCCGGACCGTTCCAGCGAGTCTTTGTTTTCTCCCTTTATTTCTCGTCGTACTTTCAGCCCTTCTTTCCTTTTTTCTTCTTTCGTTTCGTGTGCGTGCGTGTACTCCGAGCACGGTTGCGCGGGCGAACCCGGCACCGTCGCGGGTGTCAGCGGATGCTGGCGAGTAGAGGGGGAGTTGCAAGGAGCGCGGTCGCCGCTTTCGTGCCTAGGCGTCGCGTGTGCCTCGAGACACGAGGGATGCATCAATAGGCTCTGTCTGGCCTCCATTTGTGATTTTGGATAGAGTACGTACGAGTATTTGAGGGTCGTTCGGGATTGTAAGATAATACTCAAGCGGTGCTTATTTTTGCGACCGGGCTGAGAGTCACAAGAGGGAGGTACCCCGAATGAGCACCAACATTGTCGAGCTTGCGTCGAGGTCCACGGTGAGCACCGGGCTTCACGCGAGGCGGGCGACGGGGCTCACTGTGGAAGAGAGGGAGGGAAGCTTTACCCGGACTGAATCGGTGGCGAGATGGTCGCGAGAGGGGCGGGCGGCGTACGAGGCTGAGAGAGCTCTGCTGTAAGATTTTTTTTTTTTTCATTTTTTTCTTTTTTTGACTGGCGTAAGTTGTTCCACTCAAGTAGTAAATTATTACACGAAAGGGGACGGGGATTTTATTTCTTTTAGAAATTTTCGGTTTCATTTTCATTGTTTTTGCTGTGTTGCTGTGCCGTTCTGTGCTTTATCTTTCGTACATACGACGAGTACACAGACACAGAGCATATCTAAAGAAGAAAATAAGTACCCTACCTGGGGTATGTACGTGTGTACGATGTGTGAGTGAGCGTAGCGGAAAATCGCCCGCGACGCGAAGCATATGTGGCGTCCGAGCTGTTTTCTCCTGAAGCATGGCGGCGGGACTCTTGGCATTATCAAGTCGCCAGTTTGCAGCTAACTACAGGGGCCATAAAAAAACAATATTCAATCATGGACCTCTGTCCGCTTCGCATAATTTGATGTTTCCTTCCTGAGCGAGCGTAGCGGGCGGCGTAGGCCGCCCGCGGATCGAAGCGCCTTGTATATTGTACCAGTATGTATGTGCTGTACCTTACTCAACCGGTCACAAAGTATTATGGCGCAACCTCGGCCTCGCGCAACTTTTTTGTACTTACGAATTAATCACCGCGAGTCAGCTGGATGAATATATCCACTTACCGCTACCCAATTTTATATTATTGTAGTAATGATCCCACACTAGTTCCGTGAACAGCATAATAGTCTGTCCTCAAAAACATGTTGCGTGTGTTCTTCACGTTAAAATGATGGGTGGATGCAGGTACTACTTATTCTACACAAGTGTGCAGGGTTGCATACGAATATTATTTCGCTCTTGCGCCACTCCCCTGTTCATACGGCCGCACGCCCATGGTCTTACCTGGAGCCGGCGATTAAATTAAATTGGCGCGAAGCGCCAAAAACGAGGGAGCAAAGCGACCAAAGATTTTTTTCGCCGATAGGCGATTTTTTTTTTCGTATAGCGGTGGGTACAGGCTTCGTCTGTCTGTAACTAAAAAATTTGTGTTTTTGTAATACTCATTGCGAGAGCTGTACCTCACCGATTTCCACATACTCGACATCTACAGAAGCGGACGATCGTAGACTAACGCGTGGAACTTGTTTCGCTGGATAAATTGTCTCGAGTTGGTCACCGTCAGAGTGCCGCTATGGTCTTGGTGATGTTTTGGGGGCGGGACTATTTCGTTTGTAGTTTGACTTCGTTTTCTGTGAACGCACACGGCCTACGGCATGTAACAGACAATCTCGCTTTCTCTATCTATCTACTGGTGGTACTGGCCGACAAGACGAGTACTACAGCTTTTGGGTCTGTTTACACTTGTCCACAACACAAATGCTGGGTACGTTTACCTTGATGTTCTCCATCTATTAGATACACTTCTTTTTTCTCGCCTTTCCTCTGGATGTTTTCAATAGATCAGACGATGTTTTTCTGCAGCGACCGGTTCAGTTTGCCTATGATAATTCCACGAGCACTTACTTACCGTGAGTAAGCAGGTAGCCTGGCCGGGTGAAGTCAACAATTATTAAGTACGTGCAGGTGGAAGAACGTGCCCATGGGAAGTCATCACCGGGTTTACAGGTGTGCGCATCGTATCTTCTCTTGCGCCTAAATCGACCAGGTTCTAAAAAAAAAAACGTATTTCCATTACGCTCGTGAGTCCTCGTTGGGGGCAACACGCAGAAACAGTCTTCGTCGCTCACTGCTCCTACAGCCCCCCGAAACATATAAACCCAACAAGTTCTTCGCATATATCTCAAACGCATTCCGCTCTCAGAAGCTGTGCACCGCATGTAAGTGTCGGATGTAGTTTGCAAGGACAGCATCTACATTTCTTGCGGAATAATCAAGACACGTGAACCATACGTTGATGAACAGTATGCTCAACACAAGAATACAACCATCCTCGTAACATCAACGGAGTAAAAACGTCGCCTACAAGCGGTGGCAGAATCTATCCCTGAAGCATATCGAGACAAAAAACAGTGCACATGCTGCACGCATCGTGCTCCACTTGGTTTAATCTGAACAGTATTATTCGGGCCGCCCGCGCTCCACGTGCGCCATCATCGTGGGCTAGAATTGCAGCCCGCCTGACACATTTCGTCTCGGGCGTATAAACTCGCACTCCCCACTGAATTTCCAATTTTCGTTCGTCTCCTTCGGATGCTTAAAAGTCCCCGGAAAGCTCGTCGGGTGCACAGCACTTGATACACCTTCCACCTTCGTGCTGCTGCCAAAAGTGAGGATGACGGTCTTTCAATGCTCCTACTGCCATCTCATACCCCCCGGCAAACCCCCGAAAATCTGGATGGCAGTGACGACAGCACAGCTACCCTCTGCACCCCCCTGTCGGGCAGTTTGATGTTCTACATACTATCTGCTCAACCTGAAGGTCATCAGCGATTCAAGCAAAGCCTTTGCCACGAGTGGTACTTGCGGGGCCTCCACTACCGACGAAAGCGCGGCAGTTGGTCTTGATGGGTGCACCTTTTGCGTAAACAGCCCTTGGCGGTTCCCTGGTGTTAATGTGACCGTGATGCCTGCGTTACCACCCGTGAGACGTCGAACGTGGGAAGGACGTGTCATTTAGCCCAAATGCCGCAAGAAAAAGACTGGAATTGTACAGGCCCTCACTCGAGCATCCGAAACTTTAAAACACGAAAACGGGCTGGGATTCACTTGCTGTTTTAACAGTACGCCTGGAGGTGGCCGGCCCTGTTGCTCAAACTGGGGACAACGACGTTCTTTACCGCTTCCATATCCGCGACGACATCGTTCTCCTTCAGTTTCGCACCAGTGCAGCTATCCTCCGGCACGTGTGAACATAGCGACACCCGTCCCGTTCCAGTGTTATGTCTACATCGTCTTGGCGCCCGCCCTACTGGCGGAGGGGCTGTTTCATTACCGCGAAGGTTTATGGCAAAGGGTCTCCTCCGCGAAGTCTTCTGCAAGGAATTTTGAAAAACAGTTATTCGCCAATCCTAAAACATGCAAACTACTGCCGGCGCCGTGGCAAAGTAGGGTACTGAATCGCATGGAAACCTCTAGGCGCATGCACATTCCGGCCGACGGCGGTGGCAGGGGAAACAAGAGTCACGGTACATATAACACGGCACTCAGTACAACAAAAACTACACTCATATCGCCGGTACTGCTGATTCATAAACGGCAAGACCTGCCGTACCCTACCTACTGCTTTAGCACTGCACGAAAAGGCACAACGGCAGGCTTATAGCTCACAGAGGTGGTGTGCAGCGTCAGTCACCACGAACAAGTAGGTGGAGGTTGGGGTAAAATCAAACGGCTAATTTACCCTCAAAGCTTGGTACAAGTGCGCAAAAACGGCGACGAAGAGAAGTACCGGTGACTACTACTTAGTCCCAGTGCTGCTCACCTGAATCGAGATTTCCTCCCTACCCTCTCCATGGAAAACGCCGGCGTTCGCGTTAACACCAATGGGCCCTTCCTCTCCGTCGCCGTTCGGGATTCACCCATCGTGCACGCCTGCCCCCCCCCCCCCCCCCCCGCCCCACCTCCACACCTGCGACGACTAGTGTGGGTTCAGCGCTGAGAGCTACGGCACCGTGGAGTGTTTCACCCAGGAAGTGAATCCGGCGGCGAGGCGAGTTCCCTCTGCCCCATCTCCGTCGCTCGTATCTCACTCGCCGCGCCGGGCAGGTGTAGTGTCCTTTCCTGTCCGGCAAGACGAGCACCTTCGCAGTTGGCGTTTTCACCACGGCGTGCGGTTCCGGACTTGGGTCTTGCCATGGGGTTGAGTGTACAACCCTCACCACCCTCACCCGGCGGGCCTGTCCTTGCGCCGACTCTCATGCACGACTATTGCTTACTACTGATTGGTTTGTAGTCTTTCGTCAGCGAATTGACTCCCTCAGCAAGCAACGCATGTGTTGTTCTTCCTGGTCTCTCTCCGCCGTCGCCACCGCTGCAAGGGCATCGCTTTCGGCAGCGTGCAAGCCAATGACACGACAAACACAACGCGTATGTTGCAAGTGTGCGACACCACTTTAGCATATCTTATTTTCTTATTTCGGGTCAGGCTCTATTTCTCTTCATGTGAGATGGGGTGTGTCCTACTCAACTTCCAGTACAAATAATGCCACATGCTTATCTTTGTCAAAAACTCGAGCCTGAAGCAATAAACTTCTGCCGCGTACTGTATTAATAGTTGTTTTCTCTGGTGTCAGCATACCGCCTGGTGTTGCACTCTTTATAGAGTGAAAGAGAGGCGCGAATGCCAAGAGAAAAACGAACAAAAGTTGTTACATCGTCAGTGCCAGCAGTACTGTCAGTACCACCACCCCTCCGCATTGCTCTCAACATGATTTCAAACGCCATTCATCGTTCGACTCATCATACCAAAACACACAGCGCGAAAATGGTACCGATCACTGCTCCTGTCAGTGCTGCTGCTGTAGGTACATATATAACCAGTGTGGTACCCAATAACTACGATATGTGTTGGATGGACTGCTGCGCAAGTCTAAACCGGTGCACAGCCGGGAGCGTGTAGAGATGAGGCCAAGAGGTGCCTCGCAAGCAGTTCTTCTCACGCCTATTAATGCTACTGCTGTAGTATAACGGGGCTGTAACTCTACAACCCACTCTGGACGGAAATATAAGGAATTTTTCGTATCCATATTAATGTGTGCACGCTACCTATATTATCCGCTCAGAACGGTACCGGGTGACAAATTCGAGCTGTACATCAGTACCAGGCATGGCTACAACAACACGCAGCTGCTGCTGCTGCTGCTGCTGTGGGGGAAGGTGCGAATACAGAGAAATAGGCGAAGCTTGTAGGGTGCAGGCAATAGGGGTCAATCCTGCCCAAGTAGTAGCGCACCAAGAGGTAGAGTCCGTACAGCAGTAGTACCAGGTACCTACTGCTGCTGCTGTACCTGGTACCTGGTAGGTCGGAGGAAAAGTCTACAGCAGCAGTGCTCGACGTACATACTCTGCACTCATCGCCACTTTTGTACAACAAGACGACACTACAGTGACAGGCACCTGGTGTATAGACGTCTCCTCCGTTGTATCGGCCCTGGAGGCAAGCTGATGGCGCTCCATTGGAGCAGTCTCCCGCCCGGCGACCGAGTTCCGCCTGCCTGCCGTACGTAGGAGGCTCTCATACTGCGACCGCCAAGGGCCATCTCTATCGTCATCTCAGCTGATTACCCATCCTGGAAAGATAAAACAACTCGATCACCAGTAGCTTACCCAGCCCTGCTGTACCTTTGTGCTGCTACAAGCCAGCAATTCGGTTCCTACATCCCTCTGGCCGCGCTACAGCACTACAGCTGAGACGGTCGTCCTCTCGAGTTGACCACTTTTGGAATAAATGCGGTGCAAACAGAGCGTGGACGACGGACGGGATGATGGGTTCCACCGCAACATACTCCCCGTATTGCTCTCGATTGGTCACATCCCTCCGGTACTATGGGGTGTACTATGGGAACACCCTCCACAGGCTTTTTTTTGCATTGCTGTTATTGGTCAAGAAAAAAAAAAAATTGAACGCTGATTGGTCTGTACTATGGGGCTCCAGGTAAGACCATGGGCGTGCCGCCAGGATAAGGGGAACCTTGTATCGTATATATTCCTACTCAAGCCCACCCTGCTGGTATATTTTGTATTCCAGCTCACCCTGCTGTTTTGTTTTATACCTGGCATGTTGTATGTTACCCATGTTGACGGACATCCATCGCACGTTGTCGACTGCCCTCGACAAGAATTGACGGCCGAAATGTTGGCCAGTACCACGTATGACACCTCTCTCCTGGCAGAGGGACAGGCTTGCCACGAGTAACTCATGCGTTTAGCCACTCAGGCGGGCGACCACCTTGACGTTTGCGCTTAAGTGCCGGAGGAAGCCTTTGAGAAAGATGATGCTCCAGACACTTCAGTATGGGGGACTACACCATTGAGGTCTTTCGTTGACGTTGTTTCGAACGTCAATATCGACTGTGCGGTTCGCGCCGTGTACAGGTACACGGATCATCCGGTTGGGCACATTATTGTAGTTGGGCCGGACGGCTTCCAACTGTGCACGTGCCTCAAAATTATGAGGTGTGGCTTGCGTTGCTGCCATACTTTGGCCGCGCTCGTCACTAGGTTGGGCCGCGCCGAAGAGTTCCTCGGCGAATCCATCCACGCGCGATGGTGGACCTCTGTTGATCCGTGGAGTTTGCACAGTGCGGGTCGGAGCGCTTTCGACGGTCATGAACGTGGAACATATACGGATGGATTCACGGGCGACTTAGGTGACAAGAACCTTGACGATTCTCAGGATGACCCGGCCGACGGTACTGTACCCGTCCTGAGAGGTAGATTGTACGGGAACTGCCTCGCGCGTGCCATGAAGTGGGCCAGTGCTGTATCCGACCAATATGACGGTACCCCAGCTTCGTGTGTGCGATATTATGAACTGCTTGATAGATTTGATCGTGATGTTACGGCAACCGTTACGGCAACTGTGGTTGCGGATGGCGTAACGGGGCTGGGCAACCCCCCTCTGTCCGTCTCGAAGAGCCGAAAGGGCACTACTGTAGGCATATAGACGGTTTTGAGGGACGCCCCAAAAACAAGGCCAGGGGCGAGGACTTTGCCAGTTGGGTAGACGTGGCGAACTAGACTCGAGTAGCCTCCGTTGCGGTCTGAGAGTTGTGATATTTGAGTGGATACCACGTTTTCGTATCTTGTTTGCAGAAAGAGTGGCAGTGTCGAGGATACAACCTATTTTTCAACATGGCTTGCCGCATGCTTGCTACAAGTATCATCTTGTGTTATGGTGTGCATCGTGGCCCGGTTGCCCGGGCCTTTTATCTCAAGTCCGAACGCATGATCATTCTTTGGATCGGGTAACTTCATGACAGGTCATGACATGTCTTGATGTAGTAAAGGCTGGTGGGTGGGTAGTTGACGTCGTAGTGGGTAGTTGGGTGGGTGTGGGTGGGTGACCGTTCCAGGTTGCGTGCATCGTGTTTCGTCTGCGAGTGTTGCAGTGTATCAATAATTATTTCTAAGAATACGCTTGTGTAATGATAGTAATGGTGGTGTCCTCATGACTCTTCACAACTACATCTGTTTCAGTAAAAAAATTAAAAAACCTATACGATATTTTCGCACACTAACACCCACACACTTTTTGAGTAACGTGGGTCGGATTGGTGATTGGGTGGGGAACTGTTGATTGATCCCTAAAGGTATAGGCGCAGCTGGCACGGGAACGCGTGGCTGACTCCAGGCATGAAACGGAACTCCTCTTATATTACATACTCGTTGTAGAGTTGACTCGCCTCACATGCAGCGTAGGGTTGCACCTGACGAGTGGCATTGGTGGGCACTCATTACCCCGATATCCCAATACCCTACTGCCGGAATCCCTTTCCAGCTTGGAACTCCCCAATCTATCATGGGTCTCATATGTCGTGTTTCTTGAGTACAATCAACATCCCTCCTACTCAATATACACGACCATACTAATATCCCCCCCGCTATTGTGCATGAGCAATATTCCCCTCAGCTCTATACATGAAAATGTACGACATCGCAGGGCTGATATATCTCAATAAAAATATCAACTCGAATCAAACTCAGAAAGTCAAAAATTCAATCTGTAACTCGAAAATCAAATTCTTGAATCAACACTCAAACCCTCAAATCAGTATTCAAATGCTCAAATCCCCAGCCTCTCTGTTGCAAACACATAAAACTCTCGAAATCCAATGCCAGGTAAAGCGGCATTCTTTTCGGATTCAGTCAGGTAAAACGGCATTTTCCGCGGAATTGGTCCGAAGATATTCAGTGGAATCTCGTCGACTTAGTACAGTGATCTCCGGGGCCCTCCCCTCGCCAAACGCTACTGGTGTCTACAGGCACACTATCATAATCATTCGTATTGTCTCCAGCGCGCACGCTCGAAAAGATCAACTTACGAATTCGGCGAGACTTCAACCCCCGACCCACCCTAGAGAATTATATAGCACTACCTGCTAGACCACTCAGTCAGTACTGACTTTGAACAAAAGCACAAATTTTCAAGAACCAAAAAAAATCAAACTCTCAATTTCCGAAATACTACCCAAACCTTCCAAATCAGAAAACATTTCATATGGACCGCACACGCCCCCAGGCGCTTCATAGTCTCTCTTTAGTCTCGCCAAAACCGCTCCCTCAATTATTTAGGAAATTAATGCAAATCATGGAAAAAATATCACAGTAGCCATACTCATCAAAAATAAAAATTAAGCCAAGAAAATAAATGCCAGAGATCGCAAGGAACCCCGTTCCCCGGACAAGAGTCTCCCCTTGTCCCCTACTCCCGCCATAGATACACAGATCGCGACGGTAATGCGAGATATCATACATTTCTTCACTTGAATTTTACTTGACGATGACACTACTCGAAAACACCAAAAACTCTCGAAATCCATCACCAGGAACGAAATATTATCATCCTCGGAATTAGCCAGGGAAAAACGGCAGCATCTTCGGATTTATACGTAGTCCAGACAAATCCTTCACTCAAAAATAACATAAAACCTTTCACCTCGGAAAAAACCGTGTCAAATATTCATCAGAAAATCCCGGTGGTAACGAAACACCGTGTTGTTGAGCGGCTTTGTCAAGAAGTCTGCATGCTGTTTCTCCGACTCTACATGGGTAATAACAAACTCCCCCTTAAAAATAAGCTCCCGCAAAAAGTGGTGTAGTACGTCGATGTGCTTCGAATTCGACGTGCACACTGGATTTTGTGCCAGGTGCCTTGCCCCCTCGTTATCCTCGAAAACCGTGATGCATCTCTCCCCAAACCCCGGAAAAATAAAACTCCATACATAGCGCATGAACATTGCCTCCTTGATAGTATCTGCCAGTGCTACATATTCGGCCTCAGTGGTTGAGAGTGTGACGCATTTCTGCGTCCTAGAAAACCAGCACACACACGCCCCAGCACACATGATAACCTCACCGGAAACTGACCTCCTGTCAGTGGCCTTGTTGGCATAGTCTGCATCTACAAACGGTACCAGCTCAAGCCCGCTACCCTTCTGGAACGTAATGCCGAAGTCACTCGTAGAAAATACATACTTTAAATACCGACTGCTGTCCTCCAGTGTACATCCCTCGGCCTATTCGTGTACCTCGCTTTCGCCCTTACCGCGTTCGCAATATCCGGTCGTGTTTGGTTCGCAAGCCACATCAAGCCCCCCACCAACTCGCGGAAAGGCCAATCACCCACGGGTTCATTCTCGTCAAACTCCTCGAGCTTCACACCAGTCGAAAGCGGGTTATTCCTCCCAGAACTAACACCTAACCTCGCCGCGGTATTTTCAGCGAACGCCTGCTGCGAAAACGTTAAAGTACCAGCATCCCAATCCCTCGAAAAACAACAACCAGCATACCACCGTAACTCGCCCAGATTGTTGATCGGCACAAGATTGTTCAGGTCTTCACAGAACTGATCGCATCTAGCCTTGAGTCCTACAGCAAAAATATCATCCACATGAACTACCGTTACAATGGAGACAGAGCCCGACTCGACCAACCTCATGACACACGCGTCAGCGGGGCTCTGCTCAAATCCTGGACTCTTCATGTGAGTGAGAAGGTGGTTGTGGCACGACCTCGACGCTTGCTTCAAGCCGTAGAGGCTGCGATTCAACCTGACTACCTTACCAGACATTTCGCCCAGGTAGTCGCATGAATACATCCTCATCCAAACTCGACTGCACAAACGCCTGCTCAGCATCAAAATGACACAACTCCAAACCCAACTCGCACGCAATAGCACCCAACAAACGGAAACAAGACGCTGCAGGCGTCGGAGCAAAAGTCTCAAAGAAATCAATATACCCTCACGCTGCTTGAAACCTCGTGCCACCAGCCTTGCTTTCGCTCGCACCACATTACCATGCTCGTTGGACTTCCAGGCGAACACCCACTTCGAGATGACGTTGAGCCCCTCTGGTTGCTACGTCGCTCCAAACGTCCCCGCGTCCGCCAGCCCATGGTACTCCTTGTCCATCGCCTGTCTCCAGATGGCCGAATACTCGTCCGCACACGCTTCAGCATACGAGTTCGGCATCGAAAGCTCGCTCGCCGGGCGTGTGGGAAGGGGAGGGTTCTCGCGGGGTGGAGCTTGGTGGAAAAGTACATGGCCTATACCTTCCCGCGCTGCCATCAACGACAGCAGCCCATGCCCCATAGCCTCGCGGTTCCACGCAGTCTCCCCTCTTGTCCGCCCCCTCAGCACATCTCCACCTTCCGGGTGTCGCCCAGCTTCCCCCCTGGCCCGATCACCCTGCACACCGCCACCACCCTCCTGGTGTCGTGCGGTCTCCCTCTTTCATATAATATATACGTTCTACATTTACGTCGCCAGCGCGCAGCGAACCCACCGATTCAGGCAGATACCTGGCTATCCCGGGGTGTTGCAGCAGCGACGGTTACGCGGCGGTCGACACGACAGCGGCGGTAACGGTGCTTACTGCATGCGCTTCATCGTCGCAACAAAAGTGCAGCAATCCTCTGACTGCTGACGTTGCTGACGGTGCTGCTGCTGTCCCTGCAACTACTACTCTCCAGCGCCTTCGCCACCAGTGCCAAGCGATTCTACCAGGTCGGGCTCAAACTTGGCCCCGCTGGGATCGCTGCTGCTCTCCTGGTGCGGCATCTCCTGACTCTTCTCACACACACGTCCTCTCCTCCAGGACCTCGATCTCATCTTCAAAATACACACACGCTGGCTCTCTCACGAAGCACATCATCTAAAAAGAACAGACATGCTGGAAGCAGGTTCCCACCTCTTTGGGTTGGCCTGGGCTACGCTTGCCAATAGAAGGTCACCGGTATCACTATTACGGGGGTCCATAGTTAACGGGACCAAATTTTGATAGTAAAAATAGGTAAATATATGGGTTTTTATGTATACCATAGGTCCTATTACCTATGGACCCCCGTACTAGTGTGTTGATTGATCCCTTAAGGTATAGGCGCAGCTGGCACTGGAACGCGTGGCTGACTCCAGGCATGAAACGGAACTCCTCTTATATTACATACTCGTTGTAGAGTTGACTGGCCTCACATGTGTAGGGAAATGTAGACTAAAAATGTTACGTAACAAACGCTACATGAATTTAAGGCTTATAAACTCGATTTCCACCACATTCTCCCTCACTAAACCTGACTTATCTCTCCTTGTGAGTAAGTCAGGAACCCCGATGAGATTCTGAGTATCCAAGTTTTACCTCCGACCTTTCGGTACCGGACTCAGTATTGTGATGCGGGGAAGGCTCTAGGGTAGTGGTAAGGGTAGTGGCAAGGGACGCAGGTTGTTCTGGCAGCTGGAAAGCAGTGCTTCGCTTCTTCTGATTTAGATCTTCTTATTGATGGCGAGAGCTGAGGAGGTGCTCTGGTAGAGAAGTGAGAGGTAGGGGGGCGGGACTCGACGCCCAGATATACTCGTCCCACCCCACGCCACAAGCTCTCCTAAATTCCTCTTATCTGATGTACGCCTACAGAACTTTCCCATGGCTACCAATCGTTCTTCTGCTAATATAAGAACTTCTCACTTCGTGGTCCTATCTGCGCTAAGGAACATTACTCTCGTCTAAGGGGTTTTCTGCCCTAGGGAACATTCCTAAGAGAACGTTACTCTCAACTAACGGAATTTCCGCCGGGTTAATCCATTCTTTGGATTATTCTCGTATTCGTGAGACTACAAGACTGTAACGTATTATCTATATCTATAGCCCATGAATACTCTACTCATATCACATTAGCCCACCCTGAATAGTCGTATATGCAGACCACAAGATGGTCGGAGGGTGATGACAAAGTTCATCCCGAACGGCCAGGAAAAAGGTGGTCGAAGATGCGGCTATTCGAAACAAACGAAATGAGGCTATAGATCCCCCCACACCTCGTAATAAAACCCAAACACTACGAAGAGGGGTTGTTCGCTGCGAACAACGACGGAAAGGGAGACTAAAGGAGAGAGACAGAGAACTCATAGCAGAGGCGAAAGGAAAAATCACCCAAAATGAAAACAAAGAAAGACGAACGCAAAATGAGGCAGAAACCGAAGCGAAGGCCGAAGAAGAAAACGAAGACCCAAATGAAGGCAAAAGAGGGACGTACAAGCGTTTCACTGGAGCCATTGTCTGGGGCCCAAGGAAGTACGAAAGGGTTGTTCGCTGAACCGGGTTGGCGAACGAGGAAACTCTAAAAAGGAGACAGCGATCACAATTCAAAAACATATATATATATATATCCGCTAGGCCCCATGCCTTGTCTTGTGGCGAAGGTCCTAACATGGTAGTCATCATGCGAGACAGAAGGGACACAGCTAGAGTGCTATGAGGGCTGCGTGTACTAGGGACTACTAAAACCGAGAGACGCAACAAGCAACGCGGCGTCTCGGAGACCTGTCCGTGGTGTGAACAAAACCAGCAAACGTAGCAAGGTAGCCAACTCAACAAAAACAAACTCAAAGACGGTGGCGGCAAAAAAAATCGCAAGAAAATCCGCAAGAAAATCGGCCTAATGCGTGCAGTTCGAAGTTGTAGATAGCGCGGGGCCCAAAAACTAGCGTGTGCAACTCGGTCAACCGGGGCGACATTAAACGTGGTGTCGTTTGCCAGAGGACAGAGGGGGTGTGCGGGATACCGGACAAGAAAGAAAGAAGAAGAAAAGGGAGAGAGAAAACGAAATACCATCGGGACCAGAAAACAGACAAAAAGCTGGACACAGGTCAGGAGAGATCGATCATGTCCGAACCGCTTATGTATGGCCGATAACTCAGCGGCCTTCCGGGGCGGCAATGCTATCGGGACCCTACTTGTCAAACATGGAAGAAACACGGGTGAGCTGGAAGCTCGATATAGTCTTAGCTCGAGGACCGTCTGAAACACGGGTCGGCGGAAGTCGACTAAGGTCAGAGTACAGCTCAGGCTACAACACGATTTTACCTCGGCGTGATATCGCCGATAATTGGCTGTAGGCTAGTGGAGTACAAACAAAATGCAAATGAAGGTATCGCTACGAGTCAGTGGCCTGAACGTAAAAAGGTTACACGGAGCCGTAAGCGATAAGAAGAAAAACAAACGGGGGGGGTGGGGGGGGGACGATGATACTCCCAAACACACCCAAAAAAAAGAAACATACACGGCCTCGGATCGGTAGCCAACACGGGGTCGGTCAAGCGATACCGGTGGCGGTAGAAGGAAACAAATACTCCCAAGAAGATGACTGCTGATGACTATTGAAGACTAACCCTGAAGAACTACTCTTAAGATATTGCAAACTAACCAGAACCAAATACCCAGAACTAACAAAAGACTAAACTAAGGCTAACCAGGGGGGGGAGTGGAAACGGTGGGGGTTCCGCGGGACACATCAGAGTTCCGCAGCATCCCACGTGCCAGGCTCCCATTTCCATGGCGTTGTAAGACACCACGATCCGTATACGGCGTTCCGTGCTGTAGTGTAGCGGGCGGGTTGGAGGTCGATCTTGATCGGGCCGGGGTCGTCTAGGAACCGGACGATGTAGGAGCTTCGCGGTGAAGGCTCCGGCGGAGTTCCCAAAGAGGCGTCAGGGGGTGAGCTGTGAGCGACCTTGCCCAGCCACCAAAGGCCGTCGCGCGCCATGTACCATATGTGTGCTCCGGAGGGTAGGATGGTGGTGCTGAAATTGTGGAGCCAAAGGCTGCAGGAGACCAAGGCGTAGCCTGGGCGAGGAAGATTTGTCCTTGAGATCGTGCCAGTTCGCGGTGAGCGGCGCCGATGCGCATCTGGCGGTAGAGGCGGTTCGTCTGGCGGTGCTGGGTTGGTGATCGTGACCAGTACAGTAGGATGTGGCGCCGGAAGCGTTGAAGGTCCAGCTCGCGTTCCCAAGAGGGGCTGAGAAGTCCAGTCCAGTGAGTCTCGTACAGAACGGCGATGACCCCGCCGCGGCCGCGTACGAGTTGATGGCCAGTGATCTGCTCGACCTCGAGGCGTTCCGGTGGAGGAGTGACGTCGTCGACGGTGACGTGGTAAGGGGGGGACTTGGCGGCAGAAGCTGTGAGCACGTATGTAGTAAGGTCCGCGGGCAGATGTTTGGGGATGTCGCTGGTGTTGGCGGGGTTCCGGCAAGGTTTGCATCGTTGGACGGAGACGCGTGGCTTGGAGTCCCGTCCCGGAAGGTCGGATGGAAGGTCGAGGAAAAGTAGCTTGTCGTGAAGGGGGCGATTGTCGGGGGTGTTTGAGGCGGGCGTCGGCCCTACGGCGAGGACCTTGAAGGGGCCATTCCAGTTCAGGGAAAGCTTCGTCTTGAGGACGGTTGCGTCGGTGCCCTTTTTGACGCCTTGGCGGATGGTTGAGGCGGGGTTGTAGACCCAAACCCAGCCGCCTACGGTGAAGGGGGGGGATGCTAGGAGGGCGGCCATGGTGGGCGCGTTGCGGCGCTGTAGACGTGAGACGGTGAGTCGGTGTGGTTCGTGGACGAGGGAATAGGCGCGTCGTTGTCGGTCGGTGGCGAGGTTGATGTAAACCAGGTGATCGCGGTCCAAGCTTTATTGATCGCCGATGCTGTCGGGTTCGAAGACCGAGAGCGGGAGGCGAGGAAGGCGGCCCATGTGGATTTCGTTAGGTGCAAGCCCTGTGGCGGCGTTCACGGAATTGTTGTAGGCCGACGACACGTGTGGGAGCAGCACGTCCCAGTCGGTCTGCTGTTCGTTGCCAACCATAGAGAGCATTTGGGCCAGCACGTGGTTGACGCGCTCGACGCCGTCGTTGGTGCAGGGGTGGTAGGAGCTGGTGTTGACCTTGTGGACGTCAAGGCGTTCGTAGACGATGTTCGCAAGCTTGGAGGTGAAGTGTAGTCCGTTGTCGGAGAGAAGTGTAACCGGGCACCCCCAGAGAGGGATGTACTCGTTCAGGAAGATGTCGGCAGTGCCGGCGGCCGTGAACTGCGCCGCTGAAACGGCATACATATCGGCGCGGCGGCTGAAGCGGTCTGTGAAGAGGAGGATGTGGACGTTCCCGCGCGGCGTGAGCGGCAGGGGCCCGAAGTAGTCGACGCTGACGGTGATGCCAGGCCCGTTGGGCAAAGGAAGAGAAAGGATGGGCCAACGAATGGTGTGCCGGGAGGTCTTCCGCGCCTGGCCTTGAAGGCAACGGCGGTTCCACCAGCGGACGGAAGCGTCCATGCCAATCCACCAAAAGAAACGTGCCAACATGCAGACCGTTCGGGTGACTCCCAGGTGTAGAGAGGTGGTGGCGTGGCATGTGTTCAGCACCCAAGGGCGCATTAACATTGGCACGTAGACGCGTGGGGTAGAGGGGGCGGGTGGTGGTAGGCTGTTCCTGGATGAGGTTGTGGGTGGTCGTTGAAGCAGGAGGGCGGTTTCGTCGTCGGTACGGTGTAGCTTGCTTTTGGAGGCAAGAGTGAGGACGTCCGAAAGTTGTGGGCGCCGGGCCGGGGGGATGAAGTCCAGGAGGTCGTGCGGCGTGGGGCTGGGGGAGTCCAACGACAGGAAGCGGATGGTGGCGCAGCACAGGGGCTCCGCGCGTTTTTCTCGCGCCCAGTCTTTGTAGGTGTAGTGCTCGACCTAGGCGAGGAGGTAGGGGTCGTCATCGGGTTCGACGACGGGCTCAAGAAGGGGCACTACCGGTGGTGTTGGTGCCGGCGGAGAGGGCGTTGTTGAGGGGGTCGATCTTTGCGTAGTGGGCGCCAATGGCTTGGGTGGCGGTCGGCGTCCAAACCGGTAGTCGGCTGTAGGCCGAGGGGTTCCCGCGGCAGCGGCAACGCGATGGCGGGTCCGAGAAGATATCAGACCTCGAAGGGCTGGTGTCGTGGCGCCAATGGTGGGCGGCGGAGAGAGACGACGGACGGCATGGAAGCCGAGCCTGGAGGAGCTCCGGTGTTCATGGCGGCATTCTCGGTGCCGGCAAGCTGTCCGGTGGTGGAGTCGCGGGTCGCAATAGGCCCGAGGAAGGTGTGGGTTGCGGGGGAACGGGTGGGGTGCTCCATACGTGGTCCGAGTAGGCGAAAGTCGCGGAAGTCGTCGTCGGTGAAGGGGAGCGGCTGGACGGTTGGGATGGGTCCGGAAGGGGGGGACACGAGCCCACCCAAGCCGATACCCGGGGTGGAAGGGTCGTTCGGCGCGAAGCCGCAGGGGCGGATGAGGTAGATGCCGACGGTGTCGGGGGCCAGTGCGGCGGTTGCGTCCGGTGCGGTCGGCGTCGGTGGCTGGTTGGGGAAGCCGGGAGAGGAAGTCGGCGTTGCCGTTGGCCGTGCCCTTCCGGTACTCCAGCGTGTAGGTGTACGCTGAAAGGAGCTCGAGCCGTTGGGCTGTCTGGGGGTACGGTGATCTTGAACGGCATGAGCGGGCACGAGCCGAAGTCAGTCTTGGTGGTGGAGAAGACGTCCTGGAACTCGCAGAGGACGTCTCCCAGGTTGTTGATACAGTATGCAATGATCGCATTGCTCTCATCGTTCCTTCCTAGGTGTTTTCTAAGTGAGAGTTTTACAGGTTCTTGAACATGAGATATTCCCCTTTTTTTCTTTTCTTTTTTTTTTCGGGGGACGAAGGCGAGAAAAAAATATAAAGGCGTTTTTCTCGGGAGTGTTCAGCGCAGAAAACTCATTAGCCCCAAGAAAAAATAAGAAACAAGAATGCCGGCCCAGGTTGGATTTCTTATTATTGAAAAATGTATTCCACAGATAATAACAGTACAAAGGATCTCGAATTTTCTTATTGTCGTAAAATATCTCTTTTTTACTCCTCCTGTATATAATGTGTAAAAATACCTATCTGTACAGTACAAGTACTCTGTTTCCAACGTGTGTTCATCATGGTATCATGACAGAAGAGCAGAAAAACTTTCACAGCGATGTAAGTCGATTTCAAGTAATGGTAGGTAGCTCTTCGAGATAAGGTCTGATTGACAAGCGGTTTTTTACGTTTCAATCTTTGGCACTATTCGGATGAAGTGGTTGGGTGGGTGTTTTGTTGAAGGTAAGGTGTTGTAGAGGCGGTGCGGTCAAAGTAGGCAACCTCAAAGAAATAAACGTAATAAGTGCGACATCAGCGACCTACTGACAACTCTATAGAATGAAAGGATGTCGTGATAAGTAACGACCAAACACGATTCACCGAACTCTTGTGTACCGGGATTTTCATTTTATTCGACTCGTTTACAACACAAATCTTGTATTTATCAAAACTCACAGCATTTAACGACACAACGCACACAAATGCACCATCTACGATTTACAGCCATCTGGACGTCTCCAAGCCTCGCCCTAAGAAACGAACCCTTCAAGCCTGAGCGATGTTAGCCCCCCCCTTGACAAAATAAAAAAGTAACCTCTAGGTAGGTTCAGCGATATTTGCACAAAATCTTTATAACAGGCGTTTTTGGCTATGTAAACGTTTTTCTTGGGCGAAGTACACTACAAAACACTTGATAATAGCGAGGAAAAAAAAAGAAGCAGGAATGCTGGTCTCGCCCGAATTTCTTATTCGGGAAAGTTACGTTCTATACTGACTTCAGTACAACCGCTGTCAAATTTCTTATTTTCCTGTCATTTACTTTTACAGTGGGCTCCTTTACCTGTGTACTGCTATGTAGAGGGCAAGATTCTGTTGTTTAACGTCAAAAGTCGACTTCAAGTAATAGTGCATATCCGCTCGAGATAAAATCCGATTGCAAAACGGTTTTTCGTTGAATTACCTGGTACTTTCCGAATAGACTGGCAGTGCCGATATATTTGATGCAGGTGAAGGGTTGTGGGGGTGTCGTCACAAAGATAGGCAACGAAAAACAAGAAAAAACATTATGTACGGCTGCAGCTAGCTGCTCTAGAATTTTATCTCCGACGACACAGAACGATCACACGTACATGAGATACTCACCGCAACGTGTCCGAAGGAAGTGGTATCTCGTAAAATATACCACTATGTTAAACACGGATACACGGAGAGTTGTCTGGTGATATAATGACGAAGTTCACTGCATTTTAGACAACACATACAACGCAGATCTACGTCGCCCTCGGCCTTCTCCAAGAAAACATATTGCAATACACGGAAAACGCCGAGATGTTCCTTAAGAAGTAGACGATTTCAATCGAAAAACGTATTTTCAGCAGCAGCCAGGGCTACACTAAATCCTGCACGTTAGTCCATGTTTAACGTCAGTGGCAACTAAAGACAATCGCCTCTGCGACCACGACAGCCATATTTAAATTCTTCGTACGACCCACGGACCAAGGGGAACTTGCAAGGAGGAAACTCAATTTTCCTCTGCGTTCGTTTTCCTTCCCTGGGCGAGGGTCAGCAGGCACGATACGTCCTTGCTCGTCCAAAAATGGGTCCAGGGTCGATCTGAGACCATCCACGCTTGCGTTGTGCGCATTCCTGGCAACTTCCGGAATTCTCTATCGGTGTACGACCGCCATTCCCTCCGCCCACCCCCCCCCTGGCGATATCTACCCACAAGGCGAGGATTCACTTCTCCACCCCTGCCCCCACCGTCCCGGCCGCGACGATGGGTGCCGCCAACGAATCCCGCATTGAGGGGTTGGGAGTAAACGTTCGAGGCGTGGCCACGGCAGTGCTTAAACTCTTGGGCGGTGCTTGCTGCATCATCCCCCTGACGACCCCGCGGCGATTTTCATGATCGGGAGTCATGCGCGTTTCGCAGACACCGAAGCATAGCTTTGTAGTTGGCTGGCTATCTTCCTGTTGGTGGAAAAGACGAAGAGGGTGCAAAGATACCGGCGGTAGCTAAGAATATATGACGCAACCAGAAGGCAAGAATAGTGTTGCCGCGACAGCGGTGATTGGTTGTGGCCCGAAAACGACTTCGAAGCGTTCCCGCCGATTTTAGTGAGCAGCCAATCTTGCACATCCGAAAGGTACGCGCATTTGACCCAGTTTACATATCACATTATAGAAGTTATATTACATTAGTACCGCTATCTATTTTTTCAAGAAAACTAGCTAGCCATCTCCCTGCCAACAAGAGTACTCCCCTTGCCTTAGCACGATTCGTAACCGCGAGCAGGGTGCCAACACACGCACCGAAGTGAACAAGCCTCTACATGTCGTTTCGATAGTTATACAAGCATCTACACCCGCCGCTCACCTGTATATCCCTGTCGTCTGGTCGCATTAGACCCGCGACTCTGTCGTCCAGACCAAGGGCGAGACCGATCCACTCGGTGCCTGCTCTGGCTCCACTTGCAGCGTCGCCACCTCCGGCATCAGAATTATCTGGCAATTGGTTAAAAAATTATGCGGTCCACGCCAGATGAGCGTATAGGACAGTGAAACCGAAGTCTCAATCACACGCAAGGGCTACACAATATCGTTCGCTAGCATCAGAAGTGTCAGACTCCACCATACGCAAAAAAGTATAAAGTTTACACGCATGCCATCCTCACGTAAGAGACCCAGCAAACAACCAATGACTCACCTGCTCCTTTCGTGGTGTTCCCGGTAGGAAGGTCCTCGTTGTTGAAGTCGCCATTGCCTCCGCACCATCGTCCAGCGGTGGCGTATAAGATTCCGCCTGCGGATGATATATACGTCCCGCAACGCTAAATCATCGAAAAAGGCAGGTTGAGCAGACTCTGGCCGTGTTTTGTCTTGGCGTATCCCCCCCCCCCCCCCCCCCCTCAAGAAACCCTCCTCCTTCCTGAGCAGCACGCTCGCCTCTACGGCTGCATCAAACCCCTCGTCACCGTCTGCTGCGATTTCCTGGTTGGGCGCCGGTTCGGGGCGCTGCGCCCTGGCCTGCGGCAGTGGATACCGCGCGTCGTTCCGTGCAACACTTGCTCGTCGCTTGCCCGGCCTTTCATCACACAGGTATTGGCGGCGACCTGGTGTAACGGGCGAAAGCACCTAGTAACGTTTCCCTCATGATCGTGACCCCTCCCCACAGCCCGACCAGCTGCGTCCGAGCTTCCCCGTGACAGAGAGCTTCACTCGCGGAGAGTAGCTGATGCTGTACAGACACACCTGTTTCGCCGATAGGGCGTAGACGAGATCTGTTTCGCGGAGAGGGGCGTGGACGAGGGCGGGAAGGACGAGGGTACTTCTGTGTGTAGCACTCGAGGGGCGCTGGGCGTTGCGGTTACGTATTGCAGTACCGACATATTCCATGATAGAGCTTTGACCGGCCATCGTATTTTCAATTTTCCTCGATATATTTCAAACCAGGCGCCAGGTCCTCAGGTTCAGGGAACGCAGAGGCGAGGAGATGGCACACTTCGAGTCGACCATCGCTTTGCACAGAACGACCGAGGTGGAGGTATCATATAACCTTAGTCCTGTTTTGTGTCGTTGAGACGAGCGCTCGTGCAGCGGGGGAACGGAATGGCGCTGTTCGGCAATTGCTTCTCCAGCAGGCATGCCGTCATAGCGGCGTGTTATCGAGACGAGTATGCTACCAATTTCAACTTGGCGAGCGGGTGCAAGTACAAGGTATTCGCCGCTTCTACGCCGCAGTTGTTGAAAACCTGCGCAGCATCCGCTTTGATGGTGGTACTAGTCAGCGCAGGGGGGCCATCGAGCAGAAAGGCGGTCGCCGTGCAAGTTGGTGCAAATACAAAAAAAGAGTGCAGGTACTCCTGCCAAAAAAAAAGGGACACAGGAAAAAAAACGTACCAAGACGTTATTTGTCGTGGTTGGCTACGCTCACCTTGGTCGACCCTCGAGAGCAGTAGGGAACGTCTCCTTTGTGAACCCAGAAGGGACCCTCTGCGAGTGGGAGAGGAAGGGCGTGCCGTGCTAGGGGGGTGCATTAATGGCCGCCCCCGAATCGACCGTCTCCCACCCGCGTCTGCACCAAGAACCTCCTCCTTTTCCACACGGCTGGTCGCTCTTACGAAGGGCATGAACAACATCGGCGGCGGCGGGGGGGCGAACACGATACTCGGCAGGGACTCCATCTCTAGCTTTTGGAGAAGACGGGCCGGCTGGATCACGACGATCAGCTCGTGTTGATTGTACTCAGATACACGACATATAAGATCCATGGTAGATTGGGGAGTTCCAAGCTGGAAAGAGATTCCGGCAGTAGGGTATTGGGATATCGGGGTAATGTGTGCCCACCAATGCCACTCGTCAGGTGGAACCCTCTACTGCATGTGAGGCGAGTCAACTCTACAGCGAGGATGTACTATAAGAGGAGTTCCATGTTTCATGTCTGGAGTCAGCCACGCGTTCCCGTGCCAGCTGCGCCTATACCTTTAGGGATCAATCAACACACTAGTGAATACCGGTGATCTTCTATTGTCAAGCGTAGCCCAGGCCAACCCAAAGAGGCGGGAACCTGCTTCCAGCATGTCTATTCTTTTTAGATGATGTGCTTCGTGAGGGAGCCAGCGTGTGTGTGTATTTTGAAGATGAGATCGAGGTCCTGGAGGAGAGGACGTGTGTGAGAAGAAGACTCAGGAGATGCCGCACCAGGAGAGCAGCAGCGATCCCAGCGGGGCCAAGTTTGAGCCCGACCTGGTAGAATCGCTTGGCACTGGTGGCGAAGGCGCTGGAGAGTAGTAGTTGCAGGGACAGCAGCAGCTCCAGCAGCACCGTCAGCAACGTCAGCAGTCAGAGGATTGCTGCACTTTTGTTGCGACGATGAAGCGCATGCAGTAAGCACCGTTACCGCCGCCGTCGTGTCGACCGCCGCGTAACCGTCGCTGCTGCAACACCCCGGGATAGCCAGGCATCTGCCTGAACCTGTGGGTTCGCTGCGCGCTGGCGACATACATGTAGAACGTATATTATTATATGAAAAAGGGAGTTTGGCCGGCAGGAGCCGGGAGGGAAGGTGGAGACCGCGGGAGCGACGGTGAAAGTGTTCTGGCAGAATCCGCCTGGACTGCCGAAGCACCACGCCCGCAGGTGGTTGATGGGGGGGACGTTGCCCCCGAGGAAGGAATCGAGGGAGAGAGCGAAGATGGGCGCAGGGGGGGGAGTCTGCATCATCATCTGTTCGGGATGCGGTGCCCCAAGAGAAAGGAGGAAAGAGAAGGGATCGAGGCGCCACCGGCAAGGACTTACGTCCGCACCAGGCACGTTTGGCTTTGTTGATTGACTGCTGTGGTGATTTTCGTTTTTAAATTGATTGTGTATCGATTTGAGAGTAGGAGAGAATCTGCGAACATTGGAGATTCAGATTTATTTGGGAATACTGGAAATGAAATGAGATGAACAGACGTATACGTATACGTATACGTATAGCTTCCCTCACTGAGGTTTTTCTGTAGACGCACTGCTGTAGGACTATGACGCCTGTCTGTTTTATGGTTGACTGGTCGAGGGCTCTGGTTGAGAATCGACACGAGTACAGCAGGAAGAGGTGTATGTGATGAACCCTTGTGCCCAACTACAGCAACACGTCTGTTTGCGGCATTTCACATATTTACATCTTTGTATGCGGGTATCTCGTTTTTGAGTTGTTGGGTTGGTGTGTAGCACGACCCGCGCCACTTGTTACGTGCTAAAGGCAAGATATTTGCGGACGGAGTAATATTCTATACGAGTATAGCAGCAGCAAAAGTAGTATGGTACTGCTGTGAGCAGAGACGAAAACGGTTTACGTGGCACTGCTGTATACGTTCATCAAGTATGTACTGCAGTATATATAGTGGTCGAGGAATACATGGGTTTGATGTGGAACCAGATATTCTCGTTGACAAGTAACTGTTTATTTGCAGTAGCATTTGAGAAGAGGAATTTGCAAGCAGTGCATGCGTGAAAAGAGCGAAACACTTAATGCAGACCTAATCGCTCGAATGCACGTCCCATCCCTTCTGTATGCCGGGTCAATGCTGCGGAGGCGACGTTTGGTTTCAACAGGAGGAATAGCTGGATGACCCGAGCTGCGGTGGCGCCATGAGACCGAACGGAGAGGCAGCCGCGGCGGAGGCAACAGCAGTAGTGTTCGGGGCATCGGGGTGATTCTTACTGAAATGTGGTTGCCTTTGAATCTGGATGAATATTTCCATTGCTTGTATTTTGGAAGTGTTTTTCTGGTCGATTTGGAGTCCGCGAGAGTTTTTGGTGTTTTCGAGTAGTCCCAACGTCAAATAAAATTCAAGTGAAGGAGTTGTTGGAAGGGCCTCAAGCTCAGACGGATATCAGGCGAGGACGATCGAGAAGAGCTCACGTAGCTCACAGGAAAAAAAACACACAGATGTATATTATTCAGTACAAAAGACAATGAAAGATGCGTCCACGACATCGTACCAGCACATAAAAGGCGGCTAAAGATAATTCCCACCATTCTTGCCGACGGACCCTCTTGGCCACATCATAAAAGCCACCATCCATATATGACTCCTGAGTAGTCTACGATAAATCCATGTCGATCTCCGATCACAACCAATAGTCCTCCTGATCGGAATCGTCAAGGCAAAGCGTCACATCTCTCAACGGAGTAACTCTACCACAAAATCCACTAGATCCACTAGATCCCCTCTGTTCATGCATGCCAACGATTCAATACCTCTCCATAAACCTCAGATTTCCTCCGTTCGATCTTCTACTACACTAGAAAATCCAGCCATCCTTCAGGAAACTATATCACAAAGTTCACCAAAAAATCCAGTCCTTCGTCAGGTATATCACAAAATTCACCAGAAAATTATCACAAACCTCACCAGAAAAATCCAGCCCTCCAGAAACCATATATAACAATATTCACCAGAAAAATCGAGTCCTCCAGAAAACTATTACAGTAGCACAAAATTCACCAGAAAATCCAGTCCTCCAGAAAACTACTATCACAAAATTCACCACAAAAATCCAGTCCTCCGGAAACCATATGTCACAAAAATCACCAGAAAAATCCAGTCCTCCAGAAAACTACTATCACAAAATTCACCACAAAGATCCAGTCCTTCATTGTGTCTGCCATCCCCATATACTCTATCTCGGTGGTCGAAAGCGTGACACATCTCTGCGTGCTCGAGTACCAGCACACGCAAGTCACCTGCGCATGCGATAACTCCACCTGAGACGGACTTCCTGTCCGTGGCTTGCCTGGCATAGTTCACGTCTCCAAACGCTACCAGCTCATAACCACTGCCTCTCTGAAAAGTAATATCGAAATCACTGCAGAGTACTACAAGATCCCCCCAGTTGGAAGTACAATAACATCCATAGAATGAATGCTACAAAATAATCAAAGCAATTTCATTCCTATAATACGACGACTCCGCTTTGAGGGGAGGGAGGGAGGCAGGGAGGGACGAACATACGCTGACACAGCAATCAATCGCCAATCTCCCTATATAGAACTACTTATAGATATCTCAACCTCTGAGCGTGCTCGGTTGGTACATCCCTGGCCTCTCAGAGCTCCCACTTGGGAATCGCCTCCGTTTATAACTTGCCGGACCGTTCCAGCGAGTCTTTGTTTTCTCCATTTCTCGTCGTACTTTCAGTCCTTCTTTCCTTTTTTCTTCTTTCGTTTCGTGTGCGTGCGTGTACTCCGAGCACGGTTGCGCGGGCGAACCCGGCACCGTCGCGGGTGTCAGCGGATGCTGGCGAGTAGAGGGGGAGTTGCAAGGAGCGCGGTCGCCGCTTTCGTGCCTATGCGTCGCGTGTGCCTCGAGACACGAGGGATGCATCAATAGGCTCTGTCTGGCCTCCATTTATGATTTTGGATAGAGTACGTACGAGTATTTAAAGTTCGTTCGGGATTGTAAGATAATATTCAAGCGGTGCTTATTTTCGCGACCGGGCTGAGAGTCACAAGAGGGAGGTACCCCGAATGAGCACCAACATTGTCGAGCTTGCGTCGAGGTCTACGGTGAGCACCGGGCTTCACGCGAGGCGGGCGACGGGGCTCACCGTGGAAGAGAGGGAGCGAAGCTTTACCCGGACTGAATCGGTGGCGAGATGGTCGCGAGAGGGGCGGGCGGCGTACGAGACTGAGAGGGAAGCTCTGCTGTAAGATTTTTTCTTTTTTTCACTTTTTTTTTTTTGACTGGTGTAAGGTGTTCCACTCAGGTAGTAAATTATTACACGAAAGGGGACGGGGATTTTTTTCTTTTAGAAATTTTCGGTTTCATTTTCGTTGTTTTTGCTGTTTTGCTGTGCCGTTCTGTGCTTTATCTTTCGTACATACGAGTACACAGACACAGAGCATATCTAAAGAAGAAAATAAGTACCCTACCTGGGGTATGTACGTATGTACGACGTGTGAGCGAGCGTAGCGGAAAACCGCCCGCGACGCGAAGCATATGTGGCGTCCGAGCTGTTTTCTCCTGAAGCATGGCGGCGGGACTCTTGGCATTATCAAGTCGCCAGTTGAGCGTGCTCGGTTGGTACATCCCTGGCCTCTCAGAGCTCCCACTTGGGAATCGCCTCCGTTTATCACTTGCCGGACCGTTCCAGCGAGTCTTTGTTTTCTCCATTTCTCGTCGTACTTTCAGTCCTTCTTTCCTTTTTTCTTCTTTCGTTTCGTGTGCGTGCGTGTACTCCGAGCACGGTTGCGCGGGCGAACCCGGCACCGTCGCGGGTGTCAGCGGATGCTGGCGAGTAGAGGGGGAGTTGCAAGGAGCGCGGTCGCCGCTTTCGTGCCTATGCGTCGCGTGTGCCTCGAGACACGAGGGATGCATCAATAGGCTCTGTCTGGCCTCCATTTGTGATTTTGGATAGAGTACGTACGAGTATTTAAGGTTCGTTCGGGATTGTAAGATAATATTCAAGCGGTGCTTATTTTTGCGACCGGGCTGAGAGTCACAAGAGGGAGGTACCCCGAATGAGCACCAACATTGTCGAGCTTGCGTCGAGGTCTACGGTGAGCACCGGGCTTCACGCGAGGCGGGCGACGGGGCTCACTGTGGAAGAGAGGGAGGGAAGCTTTACCCGGACTGAATCGGTGGCGAGATGGTCGCGAGAGGGGCGGGCGGCGTACGAGGCTGAGAGAGAAGCTCTGCTGTAAGATTTTCTCTTTTTTTCATTTTTTTCTTTTTTGACTGGTGTAAGGTGTTCCACTTAGGTAGTAAATTAATACACGAAAGGGGACGGGGATTTTATTTCTTTTAGAAATTTTCGGTTTCATTTTCATTGTTTTTGCTGTTTTGCTGTGCCGTTCTGTGCTTTATCTTTCGTACATACGACGAGTACACAGACGCACAACATATCTAAAGAAGAAAATAAGTACCCTACCTGGGGTATGTACGTATGTACGACGTGTGAGCGAGAGTAGCGGAAAACCGCCCGCGACGCGAAGCATATGTGGCGTCCGAGCTGTTTTCTCCTGGAGCATGGCGGCGGGACTCTTGGCATTATCAAGTCGCCAGTTTGCAGCTAACTACAGGGGCCATAAAAAAACAATATTCAATCATGGACCTCTGTCCGCTTCGCATAATTTGATGTTTCCTTCCTGAGCGAGCGTAGCGGGCGGCGTAGGCCGCCCGCGGAGCGAAGCGCCTTGTACTTTCTTATTCAATACCAGGTCCTCGCTCCATCTCTCTGTTCGCACACACCATACGCACGCACCATACGTGCCCACCTTTCACTCTACCATGACAGCTGTACGGCAGTGTTGTTTATTGCCTGATACCTGGTACCCTGTAATATCTCTTCGTATGCATGAGGGTACACGACCTATGTATAGAAGCAGAATACCCTCCGCACACAGCAACAATGTATCAGTTATTCCTCAATGCTTTTGTCGATCAGATTACAGCAGCAATTCAAACGGTTCATTTCAATTGCCGCTGATCATCAAGCAATTATGTACGAAAACGACAGCATGTATGAACTAACACTGCCGCCTCGAAACGATCTGCTGTGCATGCTATAACCACGGAACCTACGTATCCGAGACACACGATGATCGTATAATACGTATCCGACATCCAACCAGTCTATGCTGCTGGTAGTGTAGCAACATGTCATGTGTGTGGTATGACCATTGAAATAATCAAAAGACCCTCCGCACAACGTACCGGGCAAGGTTCCACGATTCACATCTGGTTCAGCATAATAGTCAGATCTATCCAACACATCTCTCTTATATACCATCAAAAACAGAGTATTTTATTAGAACCGACCACCTTCTCTACTGTCTGTAAGCGTCCCACTCAGACAAAGCTATAACCTGCATCCCATGCCCTTATTGGCCCAACTCAGTCAACATTACCTGGTATTAAATAGATGGGAGAGGGAGGGGCAGGGGGGAGCCGAGAGATATACGTTTCTACGTCATATAGAATGAATGCCATGTATCTACGCACGCACGTATCTTCTCAAGAAGCAAGCTACCCTTCAGGGGTACCGCGTATCATCTTTCGATGGGTACTACAGCAGTACGGTCCCAGGCACACAGCAGTATGAACAACGAAAACTTCATTGTTCGTTATTCAATAATTTCATAAAATACAGATACTTGCACCAGGTACATCTTCACATGATGGTGCCGCGCTGGCCAAGCAACGCAGTGGCAAAGCATCCAGCATCAGTACATCTCGGCCGTCCATGCCCAGTATGACATCAATGCAACTCAATCCGGAGGCCCGCTTCGCGCACTTCGCTTCGACACTGCATCCTCACCCGAACCCTCATTCATTAGCCTGCGCTACGGTATATGTCAAGTATATATAATGCAAAACGGAAAAATGAAGAATCACCAGAACTACTCGTGCATCACGTACATAATAAGAAAGCACACAAAACGCAAGTCATCGTGACCTACGTACAACAGAGCAGTGAACAGCAGTGTTTCGTATCACGATAATCGGAGGTAGGCCAACGAAACCTGTTTTAATCTGGTGCAAAAGGAGGGAAGCCTTCTCCACCCCAGTTCCAGCGCCCTCCAGCGTCCGTGTCCATGTTCGCCCCACCACCACCATGCTGCTCCGCTCCCACTACCAGTCCCCCAGTTTCCTTCACCCCGTCCACCCTCTCCACCCTCTCGACCTCCTCCACCCTCTCCACCCCCTTCACCTCTTCCACTCCGTCCACCTCTTCTTGTACTGACTGTTGGTTGCCAGGGTTGTCACCTCCAGCGCTAACCGAGTCCTCCTGACTCTGCTGCCGCTGTCGCTGTTGTTTTTCGGTGCGATCGTCGCAAGCGCGTAGCGGACCCACTTGGTCCTGCTGCTGCTGCTGCTGCTGTTGCGCTTCAGCGCGATCGTCGCAAGAGTGTAGCGACCCACTTGGTCCGGCTGCTGCTGCTGTTGTGTTCCGGCGCGATCGTCGCAAGTCCTTAGCGGACCCACTTGGTCCTGCTGCTGCTGCTGTTGCGCTTCAGCGCGATCGTCGCAAGCGCGTAGCGGACCCACTTGATCCTGCTGCTGCTGCTGTTGCGCTTCGGCGCGATCGTCGCAATCGCTTAGCGGACCCACTTGGTCCTGCTCCTGCTCTTGCAGACGTGGCTGCTGGGGCTGCTCCCCGGTGCCATCGCTCTCCGCTTGCACCTTCACCTCCTCATATATCACTTCATGTTGCACCTTCACCTTCACCTCATTATTCACTTCATCACCTTTCACCTATCTTTCCGCCCCATCATGTTCGGTCGGTTTCTGCCGTGCATTCGGCGGCGGCGGCAGCGGCTGATGTTGCTGCTGCTCACCTGCGATGCCTTTGCCTCCAGCTCCAAGCGGGTTTACCAATTTCGGCTCACGTCTGGCCGAGCTGGGATGCTGCTGCCGTGACTGCTGTAGAGGGTGTACCTCCTCTTGCCTCCGCTTTATCGTCAGCTGCGCAGACGAAATATCAAAATCCAACTCGTTGAGCCGGGCCCGTTCCCTCGTGAACACGATAACCCTGCCGTTCCTCGCGGTCCAAGCTTCTTCGTCGGCCACGATGTGGCGCACCAGAACAAGTCTCTCGGAATACAGCCTATCCACGATCCCCATCAGCTGCACCGTCTTCCATCTTTCCATCCTCAAAAACGCTTCCCGAGGCCTGAGATGACCCGCAGCCACCTCCTTTGCTGGTCTCTTGTATAAAATTACCATAACCACCATCACCACACATATATTTATTTCAAGAACGTCCAACCCGCGCTGGGCTGACCGGTAACTGCCCAAGCCAGAGACTTCTTCTGCCACGCTAGCGTGTTGGAAGGGCCTCAAGCTCAGACGGATATCAGGCGAGGACGATCGAGAAGAGCTCACGTAGCTCACAGGAAAAACACACAGATGTATATTATTCAGTACAAAAGACAATGAAAGATGCTTCCACGACATCGTACCAGCACATAAAAGGCGGCTAAAGATAATTCCCACCATTCGTGCCGACGGACCCTCTTGGCCACATCATAAAAGCCACCATCCATATATAACTCCTGAGTAGTCTACGATAAATCCATGTCGATCTCCGATCACAACCAATAGGAGTGTATGCTATCTCGCATTACCGTCGCGATCTGTGTATCTATGGCGGGAGTAGGGGACAAGGGGAGACCCTTTTCCTGGTGAACGGGGTTCCTTGCGATCTCTGGCATTTATTTTCTTGGCTTAATTTTTATTTTTGATGAGTATGGATACTGTGTGTGATATTTTTTCCATGATCTGCATTAATTTCCTAAATAATTGAGGGAGCGGTTTTGGCGAGACTAAAGAGAGACTATGAAGCGCCTGGGGGCGTGTGCGGTCCATATGAAATGTTTTCTGATTTGAAAGGTTTGGGTAGTATTTCGGAAATTGAGAGTTTGATTTTTTTTTGGTACTTGAAAATTTGTGCTTTTGTTCAAAGTCAATACTGACTGAGTGGTCTAGCAGGTAGTGCTATATAATTCCCTAGGGTGGGTCGGGAGTTGAAGTCTCGCCGAATTAGTAAGTTGATCTTTTCGAGCGTGCGCGCTGGAGACAATACGAATGATTATGATAGTGTGCCTGTAGACACCAGTAGCGTTTGGCGAGGGGAGGGCCCCGGAGATCACTGTACGAAGTTGACGAGATTCCACTGAATATCTTTTGACCAATTCCGCGGAAAACGCCGTTTTACCTGACTGAATCCGAGAAGAATGCCGTTTTACCTGGCATTGGATTTCGAGAGTTTTATGTGTTTGCAACAGAGAGGCTGGGGATTTGAGCATTTGAATACTGATTTGAGGGTTTGAGTGTTGATTCAAGAATTTAATTTTGGAGTTACAGATTGGATTTTTGACTTTCTGGGTTTGATTCGACTTGATATTTTTATTGAAATGCCCTGCGATGTCGTACATTTTCATGTACAGAGCTGAGGGGAATATTGCTCATGCACAGGAGCAGGGGGGATATAAGTATGGTCGTGTATATTGAGTAGGGGGGATGTTGATTGTACTCAGATACACGACATATAAGATCCATGGTGCGATTGGGGAGTTCCACGCTGGTAAGAGATTCCGGCAGTAGGGTATTGGGATATCGGGGTAATGTGTGCCCACCAATGCCACTCGTCAGGTGGAACCCTCTACTGCATGTGAGGCGAGTCAACTCTACAGCGAGGATGTAATATAAGAGGAGTTCCATGTTTCATGTCTGGAGTCAGCCACGCGTTCCCGTGCCAGTTGCGCCTATACCTTTAGGGATCAATCAACAGCTCGTTCTCCGTGTACTAGCTGATCCCCGTTGCCTCCGTTGCCTCCTGAAGCATTGGGCGGTCAGTACAGGAGTCATCTGGGGATGGGTTCAACAAGCGAGATGGACGACGGACGACCGGTACAGGCGATGTCGAGTTGTAGAAAAAAAACTGCATCACTGGTTCAGACGAAACAGGCAAGTCTGCTCTTGACCACCGTCATAACATTGCTAAGTTGTTAGTTGTTTTGCTGTTCTCTGGGTCAAGGGTGCAACATAAAAAACAGAGTAATACAACCTGCAGTTCACCTGCGAATACAACCGAATGGGCGGCTTCAAGCCGTTGCCCCCGTAGATCTTGAGCCTGGTCTCGTAGGAGAGCTCGAGCTGTCTGATAGGTTGCTCCCTGCTGCTACTGCTGCCTGGTCTGCTGATGTGGTTGTTGCTGTTGTTGTTGCTGCTGCTGCTGCTGCCGCCGCTGCTTGCTGTCGTTGGTGCAGGCACTGGTGCTTCTCTCTACACTGCTGTAGTATAGCACGGCCTTCCCCTTGAAGTCGACTGCTTTGAGAGTGCTGCTGCTGGTGGCTGTTGGTACTCCTCCTGGCACTGCTTCTCCTCTACGGCGTCTGAAGCCTGACACGGAGAGCGCTGACTGCTGCTGCTGCTGCTGCTGCCGCTGCCGCTGCCGCCGCTGCTGTTCTGCTGCTGCTGTGCTGCTGCTGCTACTGCTCCTGTGCTGATGATGTGCTGGCGCCGCGAGGAAAGTGCCGCTCGTACACGAAACGTGACAGTCCAGTGATTTCGGGTTGATTTCGGACGCTTGGCCAATGACATGCGCCGACTTTAAAACCCGTACTTTAATCTCGCTCGGTAAATCGTAAATATATATAGGTTTTGACCAATGAGAGTGCGCCGACTTTAAGATTCCCACCCGACCAATAGGCCCAGTGCCAGCGTTTGGGGACCACACCCTTCCTCCACTCCCGTTGTACCTCCCAATGAGTACAAAACCTCCGCAAGGGAAGCGAGACCGTCTATCCGCGTATCGAGCAAAGCAAGGCTTGACCACGCGCGACTGGGCGGGGGCATGACACAGCAACTAAAGACACGAGGCCTAATGCGTGCATCCTGGTGTATGCCGTGAGACTTGCGTGTTGTCGTGCCTGAGGGGGAGTTATTATTGCGAATACAAGCACCAGCCGGGAATGATACAAAATGGTACCGGGTATGATACCAAAGACAGGATACCCACCAGGTACCTCTGGTATGATACTACAGCAGTAGTAGCAAGCGCACACCAGGTACCTGGCAAGCTGTTGCCGTTGTTAACGCGGCCAGATGTGTTGAAGCAGATGCGGCGAGAGGTGTGCACAAGAGTAGAACCCGCCAGATGAGTGCACCGCAAACATCTACCATCGTTGTACGTACATCCGACGTGCAGGTCCTGGAGCAGTAGTACCAGCAGTATATACTGCTGTCAAATACATTAGAGTAATGTGAAGAAAACAACAACAGCAGTACGCAAGTAGAGAGAGGTGAATAGGGTTGGCAGTACGTACAGGAGTAGTACCGCGGTGACAAAGGGAATGAACTGGCGCCCTGACTTGTAGGGGGTGATGCTTTTTGGCAAGATGAATGACCGGCAGCAGTTCCGTGCAGCTTTCAGGAGTGATGATACCGCGCGGGGCTTGGTAGGGCGAAAGCGGTTGGTCTCGGGCAGACGCGTTTCGTCGACTGCGATGAGCCTCGCGTGCAGGAGGACTCTGTACATACCTCTTTCGTGCTGGGCTCGATGTGTACGGCACGGGTGCACCTTTGTGCTCAGTGTTCATGTACTGCTGTGTTCGTTGCTGCCGATTGTGCCTCGAAGAGTATCCATTTTCCTGGTAATATTCTGGAGTTGGGGTACCCGACGGTAGACAATCTCCAAGCGGGAAGTGATTTTGAACGTACACACACTGTGACCAACGGTACTGGTATTAATAGAGGTGATGACCTCTCGGGGTGGTATAGCTTTTTAGGCAGCAAGTGTGAATTAGCGTACCTGGGGTACATAGGCCCACCACCTACCGGAGTTTTGTTGCATCGCCATGTACGATACTCACACTGTTGGTGTTGTTTTTGGATTCAGCGTCTTGTTTCAGCTCATGTTTCGAGACCTTTAGTGCCCCCTCTTGCTGCCTGTACCTCGCATGCTGTTGTTTGCTCTGTTGCGGTTGTTGTTCAGTGTGCTTGCGTTATTTTGTGTTTGTTTGAGTGGCGCCTCTCATCCAGCCTTCTCGTGCTGCTGTTTCGCCTCCTGCTGTCTTCCTGTTTGCTGCTGCTGCTGCGTCTGCTGCTGCCTCCTGCCGAGTGTATTCTGCTGTACAGTTTACCGTTTCTTTGCAGGGTGGATCTTGACAATGGAAAAACTGCTACTACTGCAGTACGAGTGCAAAGCAGCGATTCTGCGACTCTACATTTACGTGATACATCGAATGTTCCATATATATGTTACGGTTCAGGACCGTTTCAGGAGTTACGACGGCATGCATTTTTGTATCGGTAGGGGCCGCGTCATTTACGGCCCCCCCCCCCCCAATTTGTGGATGGTTTCCCTTTCGGACCAATCCATCTTGCCACTTGTGGTCTTTGCTCTCGACCTGTGGCATAAAGCAATCATTCTACCATCTACAGAACTGGGAGACCTACTCCCTAAGACCGGAAACCCTTCCCGTCCTTCGGGGGTACGTGAAGCGCACCTCTCGACTCGGTTGAGTCTTCAACAAACGTGAGATTGGTAGGATTATGGACCTAGTTGGTTGTGCATCGTGCCGGAATGGTGCGGTCCTCTGTTCAATCCTATACATACTGTAAACGGTAACCATTCAGGGTAGTGCCTCAGGGATAATCCCTGAATAGGTCGCATCACATAATCCTGACCCTAAATCCCGTGGCTTGTAGACTCACGAACCGCATCATGGTGTCCAATCCGAGACACGCGCTTGCACGTACTAGGAATCGTTCTACGCCACTCTGTCGGTGCTCGTCTTTTGTTGTTCCCACGAGACCCTCGGGCTTGCCCCTGAGTGCTGTAGTTTTTGTTGTGTTGTTTTGTTTTGTTTGTTTTCTTGTTGTTTGCTTCTTTGCCCGCGCGCGCCTGGTGTCTCACGCCACCTCTATTCTCCTGCTCTCGCGCGCAAGTGCCCTTGGCGCGAGCTGTAAGTTGACGATGCGATGGCATACTCCTTCTTCATGTAGCCACCCATGTCTGGGTTGCCTCCGCCGGGCAACCGTACTGTTCCCATACTGATGGCCATGCTGGTGTCCTGCAGGGGCACCGGACGGCTGAGTTTTTTTTTTTTTCTCTCCGGATAAATTTCGATTTTGGGTGGAAGGCACACCCAGGAGCACACGGGGCTCCTGGAGTGTGTCAATCTCTCTGCTCTCACGCCATCGCCCTCCAGTTCCGCTTGCCTTTTTTTTTCTTGTGCTTGCCTTGTGGCTCAGGTGGGAGTCCAAAAAGTTGCAGCACACTCGTTAGGCCCCCGCCCCCCCTTTCCACCGGCAGCGAGAAAAATGAATGAAAAGCAGAAGTCCGACGTGATGTGATGTGTGGTTTGCGCAGCGCGGCCGGGTGTGCTCACTTTAGTGACTCCCAGGCCGTTTTCGGTTGCCCCGTGCGCGTTGTGTCTGCTGCTGTCGCCGTGTACCCCACGCCGTTGTCATCGCTGTACGGGACTCTGGCTGCGGTGTTGTACGCACCGCGGTCAGCGATAATCCAGAGGCTAAACCCTCCGTGGTGCTGTTCTGATGTACCATGCGGCTTGACTGAGCTGTTTGCCTGATCGTTTTGTGCGCCTGTCAAAGTGTTGTCATACACCATGTGCCCACGCGCGTTTTCCTGACGAGTATACCTGGGGTGCCTTTATTTTTAATTCGCTTATTGACGTACACTGCTGTGCACCGTGTTTCCACTACTGTATCCGGCATGGTGTACCTACTGAAGTACTCGACGAAATCTTCGATCACATAGCCGTGACAGGGCTGCTGTTGGTTTTTTTTTTTTTTTTAGGGCCTGTTTGCGTGTGCTTTGCAATGTGGATTGTACCTGGTTTCCACCACTGCTGCCGTATCCGTCCTTGATTTCCGATCCCTCATGTGTTATTTTCGTGTTGTTTTTGCTTTTGTTTTGTTGTGTTGTGTTTTTGTGTTGTTTTTGGTGCTTTATGTGACAGTATTACGAGTAAAATATACCACCTGTGAGTTCAACTGATTTTGTTAGTTTAATTGTATATCTGTGTACATTCGAATAGGGGTACATGAACAGCAGTTAGTGGCATCACTACTTTGAAGAAGTATAACGTATAGCTGGTACGGGTGGACAAAAATAGCACCTACCAGGGTAGGTCCTGTACACGTCACCGTTTTTGTTTGTTTGTTTGTTTGTTTTTGTTTTTTTTTTGCTCAATCAATGCTGAACTAACTGTGCCGACGTGTCGATGCCTGTCCTAGACAACTTGCTGGTACCTACTACAGTACTATCATCGGCCGCTGGTCACTTCCTGCCCCGCCGCCTCAAATACTTTACTGTGGTCTCTTCCGGGGGCAGCTCGTTCTGCTGCCACTACCGCTGTGCTGCGACAGGCGGCGTAGGCACTCAGTTCTGAATTGAGTGGGAGGGGTCTGTGCCTGGTGGGGCCGTAGTTGTTGTCTCCCATGCGTGAGGGAGACGACAACCAGGTCCCTCTAGGTCTGTGCCTTTCCAGGTGGCGGTACCGATAATTAGATACCTGAATTGAGTGGGAGGGGTCTGCACCTGGTGGGCCGTTGTTGTTGTCTCCCATGCGGGAGGGAGACGACAACCAGGTCCCTCTAGGTCTGTGCCTTTCCAGGTGGCGGTACCGATAATTAGATACCTGAATTGAGTGGGAGGGGTCTGCACCTGGTGGGGCCGTTGTTGTTGTCTCCCATGCGGGAGGGAGACGACAACCAGGTCCCTCTAGGTCTGTGCCTTTCCAGGTGGCGGCACCGATAATTAGATATCTGAATTGAGTGGGAGGGGTCTGTACCTGGTGGGGCCGTTGTTGTTGTCTCCCATGCGGGAGGGAGACGACAACCAGGTCCCTCTAGGTCTGTGCCTTTCCAGGTGGCGGCACCGATATTTAGAATATACATTTACCCCGATACGCTCAGTTTCCATCATTTTTACCACGCTTGTTCTCGCGCTGTGAGATGTCGTGACGGTTGTGCCCCGCTCGCGTAATACTAATTTAATATCTCCCTGTATGTTTTCCTTGCCTTTTATTTTGTTCTATGTTCTTCTTTTCTTGCTTCTCTTCCGATTTTTTTTTTTTTTCTCTTCTCTTTCCTCTGCTATATATATATATATATATATTTATATATACATATTTTTTTATTTTTTTTTTCCTTTGTCTGCTCTCCGTGTGTCCGGTTGGTTGTTGTTTGATCTTTTCTCTTCTTCTCCTAATCTTTGTTTCTTTTTTGTCCTTTTTTTGTTTTTATTTATTCATTTATTTTTCCGTCCAGGGATGTCTGCGCCCCACGGGCAGATCGGCCAGGGCGCAGACGGCCCAGGAGACCCGTTTCAGCGCGGGTACCGCTCCCGCGAGGGTCGCCGCAGCACCCGTTCTAGTTCAACGGACAGCTCCCGCAGCAGCTCCAGCAGCAGCAGCAGCAGCAGCAGCAGCAGCAGCAGCAGCAGCAGCAGCAGCAGCAGCAGCAGCAGCAGCGACTCGACGGGGTTGAAAGGCAAACGGTACTTCACTCAGCTGGACCTTGCTTCCGGTTTTCACCAAATCGAGATTGCAGAAAAAGATCGCTACAAAACCGCGTTCAGAGATGCAGATGGACTGCTGTATGAGTTCACTAGGGCTGGCTTTGGTTTGACAGTTCTGCCTTCAGCGTTCACACGGAGGGTGAAGTCCGCTTTGGGGTGTTTAGAAGGAGTGTTCAGCTGGCTCGACGACATTCTCATCGCGAGCGCCACCTGGGACGATCACTTAGCCAAACTCGTGCTAGTCCTCAACCGTCTGTTAGCGGCGGGTCTGTCAGTTAATTTTGCCAAGTGTATTTTCGGCTCCTCCTCGCAAGAATTCCTTGGCATGATTATCGATAGTACCGGCCTACACCCCGCCCCGACCAAGTTGGAAGCCATTGCACGCATGCCGCGCCCCCAGACAGTCGAGGAACTCCGAACGTTCCTTGGTCTGACGGGCTACTTGCGGCAGTTTGTACCCAACTATAGTCTGACCGCCGCCCCCCTCACTAACATCCTACGCAATAAAGACTTCGCGTCTAAACGCGCACGCAAGAGTACCATCGCGTGGGATTTAGAGGAGGAGCAAGCGTTTCAGTCTTTGCGCTCCACTCTAGCCTCGCCTACGGTACTCGCATTCCCCGATCTCGACAACACGTTCGAACTACACACCGATGCTAGCACAATAGGTGCGGGAGCAGTTCTTATGCAGACCATCGACGGTACGCCTCGCGTGATTGCCTTCGCTAGTCACAGATTCTCGCGTACAGATGCCCGTAGAGGCCCCACCGAACGAGAATGCATGGGAGTGCTGTGGGCTGTGGATCATTTTCGACCCTATTTAGCGGGTAGGCAGTTTACGGTAGTGACCGATTGCTCCGCTATAACCTGGCTGTTTCGAAGTCGCGAGTTGTGCCCCAAACTACACAGATGGGCACTAAGACTGACGGAATATGATATGGTGCTGGTATGGCGAGCGGGAGTACAGCACGTCCTACCGGACGCCCTGTCGCGGCTGCCGCACTCACAGACTCCTCAAGCCGATGTTGATGACTCCTTTCCCGACGATCTTACGTCGAAAGAACCATCCGAGTTCGTAGGACCCCGGGGACCGAGCCTTGATGGAGTTAGGTTAGCGGACGTAGAGGCAGTAGGTGTAGATGGAACAGACGGGGGGGATTGCCCTTCCTATCCACCGTCAGAACCGTCCACTCATGCTACTAATGACGCTCGCCTCCTTGCCCTACAAGCCCTGCCCTTTGCCACGTGTGCCGCACTAGAGACAGACCCCGGTACGCTGCGCCGCAGTAGCAGGACGCGTACGCCTTCCGTACGGCTACGTCCCCTCAACGACATCCAGCTGCCGCCCATCGAGCAGTTGGTGGATCAGGAGCACGATCACTCCAACACGGCTACACCAATCGAGTCGACTCCGTCTTCACCACCGCCCACGACGGCCCCCAAGTGTCGGGTTCACGCTGGCCGTGACGACCTTGGAGAGGTGCTTTCAGCAGGGGGGGAGGTACCGCGTTCGTCAGAAACCCGCCACATCACGGAAGCATCGGCCATCCACCGGGCGGCTCAAGTACTCACTAATCCCGAATCCTTGGCGCGAAGGCAACGAGCCGATTCCCATCTGGGCCAGGTTCGTGAGAGTTTGTGTGGTAGTAATGGCGCAGGCGCGGGTGGAGTTGACACTACCGGGTACGGTTTAGATGACGACGATGTAATCCGGTACGCCGACGAAAGGGGTAGGAAACTGCCAGCCATCCCTGAAGCCATGGTAGCGGACGTACTCGCTTTGGTACACACGCTGCACGGACACGCAGGAGTAGGAGCTACTTTAGCTCTGGTACGCGATCACTTTCACTGGCCCTCGGTCACCCGCGACACGAGACAATACGTGTTATCGTGCGGGTGTCGAAGACGCAAGAGACCGAACAGCAGACGTCTCGCGATGTTGCCCGGACGCCCGCTAGAGCCTTGGGATGAACTGCAGATCGACATCTTAAAGTTGGACACGCCTTCTCTTTCCGGCAATAAATATGTCCTACTGGTAGTGGACCGAGCCTCCAAGTTTCCATTCGGTTTTCCTCTAGCAACCAAGCAGGCAGTAGGCGTGGCACGGATCCTTACCGAGCTATGTTTAACCTTCGGCGTACCTCGGGTGATTCGGTGTGACGGTGGCAAAGAGTTTGGAGCGGAAGTAGTGACACACTTGTGCCGTTGGCTACATGCAGAAATAGTGTTCGGACCGGCCGACCATCCACGGGGTCAAGGGGCCGTCGAGAGGTTAGGAGGTTGGCTTCAAGAGCTGTTGGCAGAGCTATGTAGATCATGGCCCGAGAGATGGGACGAGTACGTGTCCCCAGCAATCTGGATCAAACGCACTCTGCCAGACGTTTCCCTGCCCTCTCACATGACCCCTTTCGAGCTGCTTTTCGGTCGCAAACCCCGCACGTCGTTAGACTCCCTGGTGCCCCTATCAGAAGAGACAGGACAAAGCGGTGGTCTTGACAACTTCGTGGAGCGCCGCAAGCAGAACCTCCGAGAAGTCCGCATTGCGCTCGAGAAACGTCACAATCAGAGGGTAACCGCACGGGCCCACGCCAACGCTACTATCGCGAGACCCTCCGCCGGAGTCCTGGTCGAGAAGGGAAGCCTCGTGTTGGTGCGCGAGTCCGAGAGCAGCAGACATCGCGACAACCGAGGGAGGAAGCTCCAGCACGACCACTACACAGGCCCTTGGAGAGTCACAGAAGTAGTGCGGGCAGGCATAAGCGTACAAGTAACGATGCGAGGTAGAAAACAGCGCACCCGAACTGTGTCCGTGGCAGATGTCAAGCCATTCCACGTCCGACCCCTAACTCTGAGACACTCCCTAGCCGACGAGTTCGCACAGTATGCTTGGGGCCCCGATTTCAAGATGCCGTCGCATGGTATAGACTCTGCGACGTTCGACTCCATCGTAAGCTGCCGTGGGAGTATTTCCCCCTCGGGCACGGCTAGGTGGGAATACAAAGGAAAGTCGAGGGAGGGAGTAGAGTCGGGCTGGTTGACTGAAAGTGAGATGCTAAAAAGCTTCACCCCTCTGCAGTTGGATGGCTTTATTGCACTCTGGCATTTGTACAACCAACAGTCTACTAGCGACACAGCCCCTGTCTCAGTCAAACCTCGTGCGCCCCTCTCTCGACGTGAAGCCTTGACCCGATTCCCAATAGGTTTCACTATCTGGAAGGATTTTGGTGGCGGCCTCCGACTACAGGGCCAGGTGTACGATTACAGAGACCGATACTGGCGAGTACGCTACAGCGACCAGAACTGGGAAGAGCTGACTCGCCGCGAGATGGAGCAGTTGAAGAGCTGAAGCGGTTCCGAGCATCAAGCCAGTATACCGCTCTCTCCCCTTACCGTGCGTCGTTCCCTCTCGGCCTCGCTGTGCCACTCTCTCGTTTCGACGCCGTGCGTTTCCCTCTCCCCAGCGTTCTACCCGTCCGCCGCTCGCTCGCTCCGAAGCCGTGTACATGTTCTGCTCTCTCGCTCCGACGCCTTGATCGTAACACCCAGAGAGCAGAACTTGGAAGGAGCCGCCTAGCCACCATAGGGAGCCGATGCAAATTTGGAGCGATACTGAGCGTTTGCCGAGGAGACGAAGAACTTCTGCTTTTACCCTTCGTGGTTTCGTGTTTTTGTATGAAAGGGTTGGGATCGTCTAGCGAGGGATCCGGGGGTTTATACGCGAGGGGTGTGGGATGTATGTTATGACGACGAGAGTGTTTTTTTTGTGATGGGTTTGCTTGGAGGCGTATCTCTGCTTCTGTGCCAATGATAGGCGTTTGTGTGAGTAATTTAGTGGTTCGGTAACAGCCAGTCGTTCTGGCGTGAATCAGTTAGGTACTTTTGTGTGGGGGGTTTACTCTTCTGTGGCTCGTAGTAGGCAGATCGGTGTCTATGATTCGACCTCCACGAGTATTTGCATTCGATTTGGGGGGACCCAAATCGCACGGGTTTTTTTACTGTTGACCTGTTCGGAGCACGCATACCTGGCGATTTGAGCCTAGCTAGGCGTGAGTGTACTGCGCCTATTTATAGTGGAAAAGGTGTAGTAGGGAGACTATTAACCACGGAATATTAGTCAGGCGGCCAAACTCGCAGTGAAAACGCAGGGGTGAGGGTTTTTATCGGGGATTTCCCTCTGATGGCCCTTGCGTTTTCGGTTTGTTTTCGCCTATCCCCGAGGCTATTATTTTTGTGTAGAGCCTTGCGGTTCCTCGCCCTTGGTTATGGTCATAGATTGCTATAGCATATTGCTCCTTTATTCGCATTATGCTAGGGGGGATGTTACGGTTCAGGACCGTTTCAGGAGTTACGACGGCATGCATTTTTGTATCGGTAGGGGCCGCGTCATTTACGGCCCCCCCCCCCCAATTTGTGGATGGTTTCCCTTTCGGACCAATCCATCTTGCCACTTGTGGTCTTTGCTCTCGACCTGTGGCATAAAGCAATCATTCTACCATCTACAGAACTGGGAGACCTACTCCCTAAGACCGGAAACCCTTCCCGTCCTTCGGGGGTACGTGAAGCGCACCTCTCGACTCGGTTGAGTCTTCAACAAACGTGAGATTGGTAGGATTATGGACCTAGTTGGTTGTGCATCGTGCCGGAATGGTGCGGTCCTCTGTTCAATCCTATACATACTGTAAACGGTAACCATTCAGGGTAGTGCCTCAGGGATAATCCCTGAATAGGTCGCATCACATAATCCTGACCCTAAATCCCGTGGCTTGTAGACTCACGAACCGCATCATATATGTGGTTCATGTTACGCGTCGTCGGGTCTTAACTGGTAGCTCCTGTTGTACAGCAGTAGTTGTACAGTACAGTACACGCGTGTAACGGTAGAGGCTAGTAGTTGTGTACGCGCGCACCGGTTGAGGGTATTATTAAATACATGTACATGCGTGCGTCGGTTGAGGGTAGTATAGTGATGGCGCATCTTGAACAATGGTCAGGTCCAAAACTGTCTGCACTACTGCTTTAACGCACCTTTCCTGTTGCGATATTTCCGTTGTGTTTTTTTTTTCCCCTCGCCCTTGAGGTTGGTGCATGCACTCTGCGGAGAGGTGAAGGTTGGATCCTACCTGGTCGCTCTTGTTGATGAGTCCCAGGCGAAGAAAGATGATGTTTCAGGTTTTGGTATTATTCTCCCGGCAGAGTAGATACAGATGGAAGTGGCCCTGGTGGGTATCACGTACACCCACAGAAGTAACCACCAAATAATCTCATAAAAAGCCAATATACCGAATAGTCATGAAACCGTCAAATACTGAACAAGCACATTCGAACACACTCCCTGCTTTTTCAGCAAAACAGCAATGACAATTCAAGATAACAGAACAAAACTCTTCCAACTCGCGAACAAGATTTCAATCACCCATCAAGTTCGGAAATACAATATTGGTGGTAGAACAACCCATCAAGAATAAGCATACCCTCCCTTGTTCTGCAACCAATAGACCGCAGTACAAAGACAAATCCCTGCCAAACTCAATAAAATCAGTATCCACCAATACCGCTGCATCTGCAATACACCTCTCAAGGTGCACCACGTACTCTTAATTCGCCAATCCGTCCGAACTAATAAATATCCGTCCCACCAGTCACCTTCTGGTCCTGTCGATACCACAAAGACTGTTTGATTTGAACATGAAAATTTATTATTTCAAAACTCCAGGCAAAACAAAAGGCTACGTATACCGTCGAGTAGACGATAGTATATGTATACCTATATTTGTCAAATTTTCGTACTTTTGCCAACTTTTCTCTTCGCACGAGCACTTTTAGGCAAAACAGTAAGTACACGGACACGGGAAGCCCTGCCGGACACATTGGTCTAGGTCTCGGCGCGATCCGTGCACTCTGAAGCGCGTGGCAGGCGCTTAAAGTTTTTTTTCCGGCGGGAGTGGATAAGACGATTTCCCTGGTTTCGGTAAAGAGGCCTTATTTTGTACGTACGTATCGGTACATTGTGATGCTCTCTGTTTTCTCCCCCCGGCTCTCATGAGCTGTGAGCACACAGCTCAGGCATATACCAGGAACACAACAGACAACATGCACAGATCCCATCGTTCCAACGCTGCCGCCCACACGCCGTGCGTGTTCGACACGCCCATATGCGCAGTGTTGCTGTGGTTGGTTGTGTCTCTGTCAGAGCCTGTCCTCCGCATTCCATCGTCTGCCATATATTTTTTTATCCGTATGTACCCAGGATGACGTATAAAAATATCCCATACATTCATTTTTTTTGGGTTGTTGCACGGAGCACGGACCACCGCCTAGAGAACAATGGAATATCCACAGCAGTGCACAAAGCGTGTTTACCTACAGCTTCCTACAGCACCACAACCAACCCTGCTGCCCAGCAGCAGCAGTGAGCACACCTTGCACGTATGGATGATCGTACTGCGGCTCATTCGTACAGCAGCGTTCGTAACATACTTACAGCAGTACAGTAGTTCTGATTGCAGTGTGTCCTACATTGCTGACCGATAGATCCTAGAGCCAGCTGAAAGGGGATCAGTACACGTAACGTAGTAGGCAAGTCTAAAATAACACGGGGCAGTTGACGCCAGCTATCTTCCAATCAAAAGGCTGAAATAACGCGAACGACGGGAGCCATCTTCCAATAAAATCGCTGTATTAACGGGAACCACGGGAACCACGTGAAAGAACCACGTGAAATCACGCCGCACACAAACTAGAAGAAGAAAGACACAGCTCGCAGCTCGCACACCCGCAGTCACGCGACGATTGACCTTCGATCTCGACATATACTCCACCCATGGTCAACGAACGTGGTACCGGGCAAGGCCAATCAGTTTAAATTATGGCCTGGGAGGTATAATTGGAATCCGTCGTCTAGGGGGCGAGAGGTTGGCCGCGGCATCCTATGCTCTTCGTCAGAGCTTTCAAAAAGTTCTGTTTCGTGCGGAGAGGAATCGAGAGTTTTTGTCGTCTGTTTTCTACATACCAGCTGCCAAATATGTCTTTAGTAGACGCCTGGCCCACCCACGCCACATATCACCGACCGAGGTGTGAGAACTGTGATTCTAATGTGGGTCGGAGCCTCTAACCAGCGCACTTCATTCATAGTTCGTGACGTAATCGTTGGGTTTGTCGATCGATGTCAAACCTGAGAAATTGTCTATTTTTTGCCATCGGTGAGGGGTAGAGATTTTTTGTCGTCTGTCTTCTACAGACCAGTGCCAAAATGTTTTTTTATCAGACGCCTGGTCAGCCCACGCCACATATCACCGACCGAGGTGTGAGCACTGTGACACTAGGCTGGGTCGGAGACCTTAACCAGCGCATTCCGTTCAGATTTCATGACGGTGTCGTTGGTTTTGTCGATCGATGTCTGCCGAGGATTCTCATAAAAGTTGGCTCTAGTCACTGGGAATGACTATACATCGCTCCAGTATCTGCCAAAACAGGGGTTTTACATACATTGCGCGGCGCGCAATTAAAGTCCGCGTAAGCTGTCCCGTGACGTATAAAATTTGCCGTAGTGGGCAAGTCTAAAATAACACGGGGCAGTTGACGCCAGCTATCTTCCACTCAAAAGGCTGAAATAACGCGAACGACGGGAGCCATCTTCCAATAAAATCGCTGTATTAACGGGAACCACGGGAACCACGTGAAAGAACCACGTGAAATCACGCCGCACACAAACTAGAAGAAGAAAGACACAGCTCGCAGCTCGCACACCCGCAGTCACGCGACGATTGACCTTCGATCTCGACATATACTCCACCCATGGTCAACGAACGTGGTACCGGGCAAGGCCAATCAGTTTAAATTATGGCCTGGGAGGTATAATTGGAATCCGTCGTCTAGGGGGCGAGAGGTTGGCCGCGGCATCCTATGCTCTTCGTCAGAGCTTTCAAAAAGTTCTGTTTCGTGCGGAGAGGAATCGAGAGTTTTTGTCGTCTGTTTTCTACATACCAGCTGCCAAATATGTCTTTAGTAGACGCCTGGCCCACCCACGCCACATATCACCGACCGAGGTGTGAGAACTGTGATTCTAATGTGGGTCGGAGCCTCTAACCAGCGCACTTCATTCATAGTTCGTGACGTAATCGTTGGGTTTGTCGATCGATGTCAAACCTGAGAAATTGTCTATTTTTTGCCATCGGTGAGGGGTAGAGATTTTTTGTCGTCTGTCTTCTACAGACCAGTGCCAAAATGTTTTTTTATCAGACGCCTGGTCAGCCCACGCCACATATCACCGACCGAGGTGTGAGCACTGTGACACTAGGCTGGGTCGGAGACCTTAACCAGCGCATTCCGTTCAGATTTCATGACGGTGTCGTTGGTTTTGTCGATCGATGTCTGCCGAGGATTCTCATAAAAGTTGGCTCTAGTCACTGGGAATGACTATACATCGCTCCAGTATCTGCCAAAACAGGGGTTTTACATACATTGCGCGGCGCGCAATTAAAGTCCGCGTAAGCTGTCCCGTGACGTATAAAATTTGCCGTTGAGTCCTCTGATTTGGGGTTCCGAATATTTCGGTAGGCGTTTTCCCTCAGGGGGTAGTCTGTTTGCGTTCCCTAGTATGGGTTTCCCATTATCTCCACATGCGTTTTCAATCAGGGGGTGGTCTATTTGTGTCCCCTGGATAGGAATTGTCTATAATTCAGTAAGCGTTTCTAGCTTATATATCTCCGGATGGTTTCAGCAAGGCTTATCACAGTGACTGTGAGAATCGTGGCGGGATGGGACGGGACAGATTTGACTCGTTTGGCGGGGGAAACAAAAAGAAAACGGGACGGTAAAATGAGTACATGAAAAGTTGGCGGGACGGGACAACGGATGCCAAATTTCCCGACGGGACGGGACGGTAAAATTCAACGGGACTGATTTTCACGACGGGACGGGACGGTAAATATTTTTCCCCTCGGCGGGACGGGACGATAGTTTTTTTTTTCTTCGGCGGGACGGGACGGTAAATGTTTTTTTCCTCGGCGGGACGGGACGGTAAATATTTTTTTCCTCGGCGGGACGGGACGGTAAATATTTTTTCCCACGGCGGGACGGGACGGTAATTTTCTTTTTCTTCGGTGGGGCGGGACGGTAAATATATTTGTCTTCTTTCCCGTTTTCTTCTCGACCCGCGCAGCCCAAGCCCCGAGAAGTGCTGCCACTACACGGGCGACGTCTTCTGATTTCTTCCACCCCTGCCTCAAGCACTGTTGTTGCGTTGCCAGCTCATGGTGGCTGTTCTGCTGGTTTTGTGCTTGCGCTGTGTTACTGTGGTGGTTGTGGAGGTGGAGGTGGTGGCGGCGGCGGTGGTGATTCTAGTGCCGCTGCTGGTCGATCGACCCCGCACGTGAGATAGGCATCCATGGCGTCCGTGCCGGTCACACCAAAGATGTTAGGAGACAGCACTTTCCCCCCCTTACCTTGACAGACAGCAACTTTGCATTGACAAGATTTGACTGACACCAAGCTACTACTAGGCTTTAATGTGTAGCACTCGGCCCTACATCCTGGACAGCGCACGTTTTGCGTCCCGCTTGATGACACATGTCTCCTGAAATCTTTTTGGGCCACACCAGTACTGGTGTGACCGTGAGTTGAGTGGTCTTTGTGCTGTTTGTGTGTGGTGGCGAGCCTGTGGCAGGTGTTGTGTTATGATACTGCCTTCGGTTGCGAGTGGAAATATGATGAGGGTATGAAGATTTTTTTAAAAATGAAAAGAAAAAACAACACCAGGTATGCAGTTGATATAATTTCACCCTTTTTCGTAGATGGTAATATTAAATTTTGTGCTTACAAATCATCAACCAGCTGCTGATCAACACCAGCACAGCATTTCCTGCTAAAAAAAAAAGTAAATGTGGTGCGCAGCAAATAATTTCATATCACTGACCACCTATTATTATATAAGATGAAGACGATAAAAACGCGTCATCTGTGAGTTCGACCACTGCTGTTCTATACGTATTTCATTTATAGATGGGAGTTGTGCACAATTTTATTGTAACACATGTATTTATATAGGAATTACTATTGAAGTTTGGTACAACTTATTTCGTAATTCGTGGTGGAAATGGATGGGAACAGACGACCACGAATGAATGTTTCTTGTAGGGCAAGAGGCAAGATATGTCCGCCAGAGGCGGTGTCACGACGGGACGGAACGAAAATTTCCTACGGGAGAGATTTTATCGGCGGGACGGGACGGTAATTTTTCGGTGTCACGGCGGGACGGGACGGTAGTTTGTCGGTGTCACGGCGGGACGGGACGGTAATTTTTCAGTGTCACGGCGGGACGGGACGGTAATTTCCAACGGGAGAGATTTTTTAGGCGGGACGGGACGGAAAGTGACAACGGTCAGGGATTTTGTCGGCGGGACGGGACGGCGGGACCATTTTGACGGCGGTTTTACCGTCCCGTCCCGTCCCGTCCCGTCCCGCCATTACCGCCGTTACCGTCTCGTCGAAATTACCGTGATAAGCCTTGGTTTTCAGCTTATATGGCCCGTTCGGGGGGTTCCCTCAATTCGGTAAGCGATTTTGTTCGGGGATATTTTTCGTGTCCTCTTGATGGGGTTTCCATCATTTCGGTAGGCTTTTGCTCGGGGATGGGCCGTTAGGCCTCCTGATTGGGCTCTCCGCTATTTCACATCGGTGTTGCTTCGCCCACAAAACCAAAAAAATGAGGTACAGCCTATACCATCAAGAAATATTGAAGCCTACACCGTTAAGAAATATTGAAACCGGAATTTGGTGAAAACCAGCCCCTCACAATCCCTTTGAAGCATTCAGCACTCTGCGCCCTTTCACTGGCGCCGTTCTCTCCACTAAACACTTCAAATGTGATGCCACGCCCGGAGGAGCTCAACCAAGTAACGATGGAGTCTGATCTGTAGTTGGTTTTGGCTCTGTCGTGCTATAATCGGAGAAACTCGATGCACCGAGGCCACGCAGTTTTATCCTATGCACAGCCGCCACGTAAGCTCCAGCAATCCAGCCAACACTTTAGGCAATTTTCACGGCGACCGTCGCGGTGAAAAACGTTAAAGATATCGCCAAATACTGACCGTGTCCTATGTACACAGTAAGGGAAGGTATTTCCAGGGTGGTCGACTCCTGGATTCATCTCACGGACGCCGAAATCGGCTCGAGAAGTACCTCTAAGAACAAAGAATAGTCAAAAAGTACTGCGTTTTTTATAGTGTTGTAGAGATGGAACACAGAAAACGTTACCTGGTACATCGTTGAGACGTTCTGTAAGATTCGGACGTAAGAGTACTGTTCAATCATGGCTGCAGCAGTAAACCAAAATAACTTGGCCACAGTATAACAAAGAACAAACGCAATTACCTGGAACCACAATATCAAACTTAAGCGACCCTGCTGCCGCGTTGCCACACTGTAGTGAGAGCACCAAAAAGCTCATCGCAGGGTTGGGCACTTTCGGATTAGCTGTGAGGCCGGAGTTATGGCAGAATTGCGGAAAATCGTCCACGAAAAAACCCAGTGGTAGAGGTGCTTTCAGGTGTGGACAGGTTATACGTGGGAGCATTTTCTTTTTGAGGTAAATACCTGGTAATATAGTACAGTAGTGTTGAACCAGGTTGTAGTGTAGCAGGAGCGTCTACTAGAGCAGCAGTGAGTCGTAGTCGTACAAACAGTAGTATTAATAGTACAAAAGAAGTAGTATCGTATCAGTACAGCAGTACAACGTATAGTAGCAGTGGCAACAGTCGCACAATAGTAAATATAGTATAGCTGTCGCTAGGAACTCTCGAAGCAGGATGATAGTGGATGGCTGACCGTAGTTGTTGATATTGCCTCATCACTATGCTTTAGACATACATACGTCGTCACAAGACAAGCTCCGATAAGTAAGTATCAGATGTCATGTTAAATGGTCTGCACCTGACCCATCCAACAGAGCTGTTCGTAGCAGGTGCCACCACTACTATTGATACTGCTGTACGATATCTACAACAGAGCTCTCCAAACAAACTTCGGAACATGCACAGCCTCACCCTACACATAAGCCGACGCTCCATGCTCATCCTTCTCGATGACCCAGATTTTTCACCTCCGGCGCTAGGGTTGAAATCCTTGACATTTGCCCAATTCAACTCGCAGGTTCGAGCTCGGCCCTCGTCAACTGCGTAGAAGCCTTTATCGCCCATTTTCACGAGTGGCCGTACCCCTTCATCTCTTGCTCGCTCCACCACACCTACTAACGCCGTTGCGTCTTTGCCGGAAAGGTATTTTTTCTCTTCAGCCATCCGGATGCTTTGCATTAGCTCGTCCAATGTCCTCTGGCTTCCAACCACCACCAGGGTTGCCTTCTTAGCGCGCTCTTGTCTCAAATGTTCAAATGCCACTCTAGCATGTTTGCAAACGCTCGAAGCAGGACTGGGCACGTTGTCGTTCTCCGCCAAAGTCTGGCGTCGCCCATGAGACATGGTCGACATCCTGCAACGAAACCGGAGGTTGACAATTGGACCGGGGAGAATCAGTAAGGCGTAGACGTGACTGGCCAGCGTCAAAACAGCACATGAGCCAGTTCTTACATCGGACCGCGCGTACCAGTCGCAGATTTCTTCTCTAACTGGTATCCTTCAACAGCCATAGCGCCCGTCGGTATTATGATGGTCGCGAGGCTCAAGTACTCATGCAAACAATTCGACAGTGAGTGCCGAGATCCGGCAACTCGGCGTTCTCGCGAGAAACGCGGTGCCTTGAAACGGAGCTACCAGGGAAGTACCACAGGTTTTTTCAACGCAAATGGCAGCTCTCAGAACACAGGGGGAAACTTACACCGTATATCGTGCTAATGCTGTGAGACAACGAAAGCACGGCAACCGACAGCACGGCTAACTAGACCAGAAGCAAAAACGACACAGATAGCCGGGGCGTACAAGTACCCGGGGTCAGATACCACGACACTCTGCCGACACAATGAACAACGTAAGGAAGGAAGCGTGGTGCAATAGTAATTCACAAGCATTGTTTAAACTCACTCATGGCAGTCGCTCCGCGAGCAGGAGCTACGGTTAGAATGGGTATCCACGGCGGTCACCACCCTATTCTGCCCAGAAGAGGTGCACACCGATACAGTCGTGTAGTCCGAACCTAGTTCTCGCGGCAAGACGAAAACGTCTTCATGCTTTTTGCGCGGCGCTGAAAACACTCGACCACTGGCCTGGTGTCTCGCCCCCCTCGATCCGTGCCCTCGCCCATTAACCCTCCCAGCCGGCTGGCGGGGTGCACTTACACGCTTCGTCCGGCAACTGAAGGGGTTGGAATCAACACAATAGCGACACAGCACATAACCAAGAACAACGACGAAAACGATGGTCGATAATTACGAGTATTAGTAGACATCTCCATAGCACCAGGTACATAGTCACCACGATTGATAGAGGTGGGTACCGTCAGAGAAAAAAACGGTTTTACGGTGGTTCATGGAAACTCAGCAGGGGTCTGCGAGTACTGCTAGACGGTTACTATTTAAGCTACATGACCGGACTTTGTTCTGCCCAGTTAAACCGGTTGGTTATGGTTAAACCAGTTAACCGTTTGACGGATATAACCGGCAGTTCGCTGGGCTGACCTGTTAACGACCAGGACCAACACTTTGTTCATGATTGTATTGGCTGAAAAGGAGAGCTACTGCTGTAGTCGTTGATTGTTGTTTTTTGTTCTCACTGCAACAGCAGTGGGGACCCGGAAATCGTAAACGTCATTTTCGCGCTGGGGCTCGCAGTTTTATTTTGTGTGCTCTCAGGGTGTGTCTTAACCCCCCCCAGGGAGCATGGGAACGAGCTGAACGGAACGGGGCTGTTCGTGGTCATTCGTTCCGTGCCTGTGTGAAAAAAAGTGTTTGGGTCCATGCAGAATCCTGGGCCTCGCAAGCTGAATCAGTACGAACGGTATCTTTTGAACATGCCAGAGCACATTGGTGTCCACATCCATCTTCGGTGGTGTCCATCTACATCAAATAAGATCCTATATGTTCCCGTTCGGTCGGGCCGTTCGGTCCTCCCAAACAAGAAAAAGGGGTGCAACACTTCTTCCTCTTGCTAGATACACAGTTTTTCTCGGGCTGCACTGAATCTGTTCATTTCCCATAACCAATCAGCAGCATCTCCTGCGGCAAATAATGTTCCATTCGGTTCGTTCCTGTGCTCTCTGGGGGGGGGTTAAGACACACCCTCATCCAAGTCTCATCAGCTACATTTCTTAAAATATAGGTTATTATTTTCTATTAATAGGACAACTTGCGACCGTTTTCAGTGTTTTTCGTTTCCTTTTTTTGCAAGTATCGCAAAAACCGAATCTATGTCATGAAGATCGTCGAGGGTAAAACCTACGAGTGGGCTGGAAAGTAGAAGTGATAAAAAAAATTTTAAAAAAAAATACTTCGTATACGAGTGAAAACCACAGAGCACTCAGATATTGACCACAAGGGCGACTGCACGGGCTCACGGGATGAAAATAATTTAAAGGTTTTGGCGGTAGGGGACACAGCTCTGAAACGACCGTAAGCACATGCATATGCATACCATAGCGGTCTTGTTGATGTCAGCATTGCTGAAAGTTCGGTGTTTAGGCGTTTCTTATCAAGTGCCAAGCTCCGGAACGGCCTCGTTTCTTACCTCAGGTAGGCGTCGATCGCATCTGTTTTTCATATGACTGTTTCTTATCTTTTTGCTCGTTTTCAGCTGTGTTTCTTACACTCAATTTCCCATTTTGTTGGACGGAGCGGCCTCGTTTCTTACCTCGGGTAGGCGCCAATCGCATCTGTTTTTAATATGACTGTTTCTTATCGTGTTGCCCGTTTTGGGCCGTGTTCTTTTACACCCAATTTCCTATTTTATTGGACATTTTAGACCAACTATTATGGGAAATTTTTGAGACGTTATTTCTGGATATTTTAGCGATCTCCGACGCTCAGAAATAAGAACCATCTATTATGGGTCAGAAAAACATCGATATTTTTGGTCTCAGTTCTTGGAGGGGGCAGAAATCAGCAAATCCTCTCAGAACTGAGAAATTTGGATTTTGGGTGCTCTGCCTCCTGCTGCCCTGTCCACCACAGCAGTACATACACCTTCCACTCACACCAACGGCTAGCTGTACGTACGGCCTACGGTGCTCGTGTGGGAGATGGCCTCTCCATCACCTAGAAGCGATAGCAGCAGTAGCGACGGGGTCTGTGGCGGCAGCGGCAGCGGTGGTAGCAGCAGCAGCAGCAGCAGCAGCAGCAGCAGCGATGGCGATTCGACATCGACGGTGATGATCCTCCAGTACTTGGATGCTGAAACCACGCTCGCGGTGGCCGCTGGCCCAGAGGACTTCGATGACGACGAGGAGGACAACTTGCCCGCTGTGAAACGTTCGCGATGCGCGAAGCCGCGCCGAGACTACAGAGAATCAACATGGATGAAAATGTTACGGGCCACAGCTAAGCTCTCGGACGCCTTGTCAGACGAAGCCGCGATATTCGCAGACGATTCCGCATCCCCTACCCCTTCTTCGTGGAGTTGGTGGAGGTAGTGAGGGAGCAAGGGTGGTTTCCTTCTCCGGAATTTGACGTTGCCGGCCGGCGCTGCATCCCGCTCGAGCTGAAGGTGCGTGGGATACGCTCACCGCGTGTACTTCCTCAGTATTTTTTTTGTCTGTTTAGTTTCCCAATAAGCGACTTGAACAATGTACAGATGGATATGTACCACAGCAGTACGTACGTACTCGTACACGTATCCTTCGCCCTCTGTTCACGAAAACAACTGCTGCCCCTGTACGAGTATACTTCGCCGCACATCATTCAAGTACACGCGTATATAGCAGGACTGCAGTACTTCAGCAGCACTGTAGTTGTCGGTGGTATTGAACATGTATTAGTAGCATCTATCAGGCACATGTACAGCAGTGCATCCACGACACCTATCAGCCACGTACGTGATGAGATATGTACAGGAAACCTGATCCAGGCTGGATTTCTTGTTTTGGAGAATGGGTGCGTTCAGGATAAAAAACGACATCCGAACTTCTTATTGTAGCGACAATGCCAGCCTTCCTTTCTTATTGCTCTTTGTCTTTTTAGGTGACAGGGTATATGTTGTAGGACACCAGTTACGAACAGCACTCGCTGCCGCTGCACTTGTCCTTCCTGCTTCATTCATGTGTACGAGGAGTTGTGCAAGTGCCAAACACTTTTGGCTTGCATATCTTTGTGAACTCCCTGTTTTGGGGCACACATGAGCCCCGCCCGTTATGTACGGTGCACCCGCGGGCCCCGACCGGGCTCCGTGGCGCGCGCCCCGAGTGCCTGGAGTCACGCGAACTGGCTTTAATTGAAGAGATTGCCTTCCGCCCACCCGACCCTTGGGCAATGAAAACCCCAGATGATTTCGCTTTCTGCTGTCTGCTGCAGCTGATGTGTGTACCACGCCGGCGTCAAGATCTCCTCAAGTTGAGGCAGCCACGGTACAAACGTAGGCCCGCTTCCCTCGTCTTTACTGCCTGGCGATATAGGTACATATGTGACGACAGGTGCCTGTGATACGTCCCAAACGGTACACACAAGCCATACGACGCTGTCATGGACGCCAACTCACAGCGCGGTTTCGAACTTTGGTGTAACACGTCGACCACCCCGTTTAATATCGATGTATAGTGGGCAGAGGTATCCATTATACGAGAACACACAACAGGGGACGAGCGGTTGTCGGCGATATTATTTGTTTGGTGCGAAAATTGTAACGTTCTAACGTTGTACCTGTTTCTGTGGTAACCGCTGTATTGATTCCGCCGATCCGCATTGCAGGTGATGGCGCCACTCTACATCCTCGGCAGGGGCACCTACTTCGACACTGCCAGCGAGCTTTCGTTCATCAGCGAGCAGGCGGTCGGTCAAATCTTCCACAAGTTCTGCGAGAAGTTTGCCGTATATATGTTCGACAAGTGGATCAAGCTTCCGACGGGAGAGGACCTCGAAAGGGTCCTGCGGCAATACGCGTACGTGGGATTTCCCGGCGCGGTGGGATCGACTGACGTCACACACGTCGCTTGGGGTTGCACGCCCCAGTCGCACGCTAGAAGCTACAGCGGCAAGGAGGGCTTTCCGACCATTGCGTTTGAGGCAACGGTTGACCACATGAGGCGAGTCCTCGGCGTGACGAAAGGGTTCGCCGGGGCGCAGAACGACAAGACTATCGTCCGATTTGATCTGGCCGTGCAGAGAGTGCGTGAGGGGGAACCATACACGAACGTGCGGTACAAACTAAGGCGTGAGGACGGCACCGAAATCGAGGTCGGGGCGTACCTCATCGTGGACGGGGGGTACCACAAGGTGAGACGAGTAAAAAAAATCCACTTTAGCCTAAACACGCCGCCCGTTGATCGTCGAACCGCACCGCGGCTCGTTTCACGTTTTCGACATCTAACGGTGTGCTCCGGTACGATCAATTTTCCGTACGAATCGTACGGTACGGTCCAGTTTCTTCCGTGGAAGGTGCGATACGATGAGGTTTGGGGTTTTCCAACAATGACAGTGGTGCGGTGACGTGCGTTGCGGGTTCTATGACAATCGTACCATGTGTTGCGTTTGTTTCATACGGTCTACCTGTGCATTAACCCTATAACAAGAACGCGATCGTTGTCGGTGTAAACCGTGCCCAATCACCAAGTACCCTGCGCTCGTAGATACCTGTCCTTGTCGTAGAAGCTTTTATTGCTAGCTTTGATACCAGGTATGCATCATGGTACAGATTTCGTGGAGTATTTAATATGTATGTACGGCGAAAGGTCCACACCAGTTCTCGCCTTCGACCCGACATATTCAGACACGGCAAATTGAGGTGCGCCCCATTGTCCCATTGCCAATCTGTCGTTTCCCAGTGGCTGTGTCTCATCCCTCCCATAAAGACTCCGTCGACAAAAGCGCAAGCTTTGTGGAGCGGGCGGCTGGAGAGTGTCCGTAAGGACGTCGAGTGCTTTTTCGGGTACCTCAAAGGCCGCTTTAGGATCCTCAAGATGGGCATCCTCTATCGCGATGAAGATGACATCCACAACGTGTTCTTCACGTGTTGCATCCTACACAACATGCTGCACGCACACGACGGACTGGACGAACTGGAACCGGAAACCCACTGGGCTGGGGCGGATGGGCAGCACGAGATCTTAGATCGCAACCCATCGGCGGATTGCAGCTCGGTGGGCCTACGGTCACCCGATGTCAGCAGCGACACCACGGTCGAGGTAGAGTCTGAGCACGCAGCGCGGAAAGCCAGACTTGTCGAGCACTTCGCATGGATGCACAACAAAAGGCTACTGGGTTGGCTCCGGGGCTCCCATGGTCGGTCATCCGAGGACGACTGATGTTTTTTTATTCTTTTGGTTGACTGCGTAGATATATTTTGATCGGGTTCCCGCTACGGAGGGGGGGGGGGGGGGGCGGTAGTAGACTTATTTATTTTTTATTGCTGTCCAACGACGTCGGCACGAGATGGCACATGGCGTCCGTCGTGCAGCCGTCATTGTTCGTCTGTTGTTGTAATTTTCTCGTTTTTGTCATTCGTTTCTTTAGTTGACCACGTTGTACTTCTTTTCTTGTACTATTTAGATGATGTGCTAGTTTGTATGTTGTCGCACTTGAATTTTTCGTGTTTCTGGGCTGTTGCTTTTGACCCCGCCATCGCGCACAGGACTCAGTAGGGTTGCTGGGGTCTGCTTTTCGTCGGGTGGAAAGGGAAGTTTAATGTTACGATCGCAAGAACAAGAAGAACGAGCATCATTATTAGCACTGCTGCAATCTCCTGTTGCAGCGTCGATGTCCTGTGCACCCCCCCACAGCGGGCATAGCTCGTATAAAGAAAAGGTCACCGTGGCGTGCAACATCGGGCAATAGTAACTGGGGCGAAGTTGCAACCCATGATCGACACTGACAATCCGGCGAAATAATGTACTTGCAGGAAAGAGTACGAAGTCGCATGGAAACGTGCAGGTTGACGCCAGAATATCTGGTTGAAATTTCATTCATCGTTGTCATCGTTTCTACTTGTATTTGCGCGCACATGACAACCAAATCACTACGAGCACACCAGAAAGCCTCAACCGTTTGTTCCCTGTCGCTCGTGAACTGGCATATGTCCGCGTGCCAAGAAAAAAACGCCGCAAACAGTACTACAAAAACCAATAGAACCACCATCTACGACACCCCACTCCGCGAGCGTTTTTTGTCAGCCTGTGCCATAAAACAAACAAACAAAAAGCTATGAATAAACTCGACAACTCGACTGCATTTCTAACGTTGGCGGATGTGTGGATGCCCGCCTACAAAACGAAAACAGGAACGTGTGTTTGTACAATCACTAAACTCTACCCCCCGGCCCGTGAGCGCTTTTGTATCCTGCACGTCGAAAAAACAACTAACAAAACGTTATCAATAAACTCCACACCTCAACTGCATTTCTAACATTGGCGGATCTGTGGATGTCCGCCTACAAAACAAAAACAAAAAAGTGTGTTGGTACAAACAGTTAAACTCCACACCCGGCCCTTGAGCGTTTTTTCACCTTGCGCCCAGAAACAAACGACAGAAACTACTACGAATAAACTAGGCACCCCTGCTGCATCGCAATCATTGGCGGATGTGTGTATGTACGCCTACAAAAAAAAATAAAGTGCATTCGTGCTCAACTCTACATCCCGGCGAGTGAGCGTCTTTTCATCCTGCGAAGGAGTGCGTGATCGACGGCAGTTACTTCAACCCGGACTAAATTACTCTCGAGCCTCCTTGATGTCCGGAAAATCCGGGTGGTTTCAGCCTCGTCGTATGCGCAACGTCGGAATACGCAGACTGGGCTCTTCCCGTGTTGGAAGCGGGGCTGTCGATCGAGATCGGTGACTCAGATGCCCCCGGCTGAGAACGGGTGGCAGTCGTCGCCGTTCCAGGGGCACCGAGGGCAGGCGGTGGCGTCCACGCGGGGCCAACCTGACTCCCTCCGCTGAACGGCGGATATTGCGCGGGTACCGTCGCCTCAGCCATGCGCTCCCACGACGCTGTAGCCGCAGTCGCCGGAGCCGGGGCGACAGGGGCTGGCCAACCCCGGAGGCTGCTGACCCCCTCCCCGCAGTAAACGCCTGGTGTTGAACGGGTACCGCCGACCAAGCCGCGCGCTCCCCCGTGGTAAAATTCCCTGTTATTCCTGTCGGGGCGGCGGGGAATGGACACGGACTCCATCCCGGGGGCAGTTGACCCTCTCCCCTCAACGATGGGTGTTGTGCGGGATGCAGATGACCCCCAACCCCTGACGGTGGAGAATGCCCTGGAACCGTCGACCCCGCCATCCCCTCTCCCGACGTCGTCGCAGTTATGACCGGTGCCCGGTCGGCGACGGCAGGCGACGGTGCCCTCCCGGGAGACAGCTCATCCCCAACTCTAGACGGCGAAGAATGCCCTGAACCGGCCGACCCAGTCACGCATTGCGACGACGTTGTGGCAGCAGCCATTTGGCTGGTGTCATCTGCGAGCTGGGCGATCGGTGCGTTTACACTTCCGATCAGGGGAGGCCTCGCAGTCAGAAGTGTAGGACCTGACGTCGCCGCTGTCGTTGGGTCTGTGTTCGCCGAAAGGTCCGCGTCGTCGCTTTCGACGAAGGGGCCAGGTACCTCGTCAAGATCCACGTCTGTTTTGAGGGCCTCCTTCAGCTTGACGTAGACCTCCGCTCGTTCTTCTTCGTCGTTGTGGTCGGTCGCGAGTGCCAGTCGCGCCTTGAGGCGCTTGATCTTGCGATCATGGGCCTTTTGTCGTTCGGTGTTACCGTGCCGAATCGAGCGGACGAGGTCGCTGTGTGCTTTCCGTCTCGCCTTCCTCTTGACGGACTCCCGCCATTCCCTCATTGTCATCGCCATCTCTTCCCTCCGTATTTCGGCCACCTTCCGCTTTCTATCGCCGCCATCCTCGACCTTTACCGTCGCCTGCTGAGCCTTCTTGATGTCACGCCTGCTCAGCTTGACGTTGGCCGGTGCGAGCAGTTTCATGCACCCCGAGTTTTCGACGCCTGGAACAGGTGACTCCGATCCACTCATGGCCTCCACCGTTTGCGGTGACCCGGCGACAGGCGACGTCTTGCGCGTAGGGCCGTTCGACGGTGAGAGGGACAAGTCAGCGTCGTTCTGACGGCTAAGAGGCCCGAACAAGGCGAAGGTCAGCAAATTAACATGCATCCAAGTGGGCGGGGCTTCTCCTTCCGTGTCTGGGGAACTTCCGCGAACCCCGCTGGAGTGCTCCGCCCTCCCCCCTTCGCCCCCGGTAGCGGCACCCTGTCCACCTGTCGCCCCACCACCCCCGGCAGGAGAACCCTGCCCACTTGTTGCTCCATCGCCCCCGGCAGGAGAACCTTGTTCATCGGGTGTTTGTGGTGAAAGGGAAGCCGTCTTCCTCTTGCTTTCGGTGGACTCCCTCCACATTTTATTGTTGAGATCGTTCATGAAGTCGGAGGCTTGGGTTCCTGATCTGAGCTGCTGCTGGGGCGCGTTCCTGGGGATATATCGGAAGGTCGTGGGGTTAATTTTTTTACAGCGTGTCGACTTTGTTCGACGAACTTGCTGGGTGATGGAAAGCCGTAGAAACTACCTATGTCGAGGCCGACCGCTGAGGATTCATGCCTTGAACAAAAAACTGCAACGAATCATATATATACTTGGCAGATTGTCAGGGCCGTTCCTGAGGACCAAAAACAAAACACGATTCGTGGGATTTTTGTCTTGAGCCGTCATTTATTGTCGTGACTCATGTCGAAACAAAATCACGACTGGTGACGCCAAATTGTTTTAGATTTTGTCCATTTCTGTAAGCGAACATGCACACATGTCGCCGATGAAAAGATGATCACGATGCAGTTGAGGTGTCGAGTTCATTGATTGCGTTTTTTTAGTTTTTCGTGGGTGCAGGATAAAACAATGCTCACGGGTCGGGGTGTAGAGTTTAGTGGTTGTACGAACGCATTTTTTTTTTTTTTTGGCGGACACACACACCCGCCAATGATAACGATGCAGTTAGGGTGCCTGGTTTATTCGAGTGGTAGCTGTCATTTTTTTTCCGGGTGCAGGATAAAAAAACGTTCTCGGGTCGGTGTGTAGAGTGTAGTGGTTACACAAATGCATTCTATTTTTTTTGTAGGCGTACATGCACACATCCGCCAATGATAACGATGCAGTTGGGGTGCCTGATTTATTCGTAGTGGTTGCTGTCGCTTTTTTTTTACGGGTGCGGGATAAAAACGCTCACTGGTCGGTGTGTAGAGTGTAGTGGTTACACAAATGCACTTGTTTTTTTTTTTTTTTGGAGGCGGACATACACACACCCGCCAATGATGACGATGCAGTTGGGGCGCCTAGTTTATTCGTAGTGGTTGCTATCTTTTTTTTCCTGGTGCAGGATAAAAAAACGCTCACGGGTCGGTGTGTAGTGTGTAGTGGTTATACAAATGCACTTTTTTTTTTTTTTCGAGGCGGACGTACACACATCCGCCAATGATAGCCTAGTTTATTCGTGGTGGTTGCTATCTTTTTTTTGTTGCCGTGTGCACGATACAAAAACGCTCACGGGCCGGGGTGTAAAGTTTAGTGGTTATACAAACGTACTGCTTCTTTTTGTAGGCGGACATACCCACATCCGCTAATGATAACGATGCAGTTGGGGTGCCTGGTTTATTCGTAGTGGTTGCTATCTTTTTTTTTCGGGTGCAGGATAAAAAACACTCACTGGTCGGTGTGTTGAGTGTAGTGGTTACACAAATGCACGTGTTTTTTGTTGTTGTGGGCGGACATACACACATCCGCCAATGATAACGATGTAGTTGGGGTGCCTCGTTTATTCGTAGTGGTTGCTGTCGGTTTTTTTGTTCGGGTGCAGGATAAAAAACGCTCACTGGTCGGTCTGTAGAGTGTAGTCGTTATACAAATGCACTTTTTTTTTTTTTGGTAGGCGTACATACACACATCCGCCAATGATAACGATTCAGTTGGGGTGCCTGGTTTATTCGTAGTTGTAGCTGTCGTTTTTTCCGGGTGCAGGATACAAAAACGCTCACTGGTCGGTGTGTAGAGTGTAGTCAAATGCACTTGTTTTTTTTTTTGTAGGCGGACATCCACACATCCGCCAACTATAACAATGCGGTAGGGGTGCCTAGTTCATTCGTAGTGGTTGCTGTCGCTTTTTTTTTTCGGGTGCAAGATAAAATATGCTCACAGGTCAGGGTGTGGAGTTTAGTGTTTTACACTATTCATACTGCTGTACGTTTTTTGTCTATTCTTGCACGCGAACATGCACACATGTCGTGTCAACCAAACTACCTATAACCTCTGTGTCAAACGAGGAGAACGCGTGCAACTCACTTATAGAGGAACGTCACCATATCCCTGCGGCAGACCCTCCCCGCCTCCTCGTATCTCGTCCACGCTTTCGACCCGTTGGTGTAGTAGCCGTTGCTTGTATCTGTAGGACGCGAGGAAGCAGCGTTGTTCGTCACCCACTGACATGCACACATGTCGTGTCAACCAAACTACCTATAACCTCTGTGTCAAACAAGGAGAACGCGTGCAACTCACTTATAGAGGAACGTCACCATATCCCTGCGGCAGACCCTCCCCGCCTCCTCGTATCTCGTCCACGCTTTCGACCCGTTGGTGTAGTAGCCGTTGCTTGTATCTGTAGGACGCGAGGAAGCAGCGTTGTTCGTCACCCACTGATTTGCACAAGCGATACGCGAAGTGTGCGCATACACACTCGGCGAGGGGTTCCTCTACTGAGGTAATACGCACCACTTTGCCCCGAAATATGAGAACAATTTTGTTCCGAAATACAATAACTATATACATGGAATATTAGTATACCAACCGTGGTTGTATTTAGGGACAGAGTAGTATCAAATAGTATCGAGGGGGCATTGGCAAATCTACCGCTTGCGCAGTACCTTCGCTGGCCCAGATCGTATAACACGGACGCGATATCAGCAGGCAGACACACCCTCACAGCAATGACGGTCCTACTGCGGCAGTGAGGTGCAGCTCCTGTGGGGTCTACAGCAGCATACGTCCACGCTGCAGCCGCTGTTGACATGCGCTTCTGCTGCTGCTGCTGCTGCTGCTGCTGCTGCTGCTGCTGCTGCTGTTGCTACGTAGTGTTGCTGCTGCTGCTGCTGCTACTGCTGCTGCTGCTACGTACATAGCGTTGCTGCTGCTGCAGCTCCTGTGGGTTTTACAGCAGTATAAGTCCACACTACACCTGCTGTTCTGCTTCTGCTGCTGTGCTGCTGTGCTGCTGCTGCCGCTGTTGCTACTGCACCTGCCGCTGCTGCGGCGGCAGTTTATACTGCTCCTGACGTAATAACCTAAACGGGTGTAACTCGCCTGAGAGAGTGGTCTTTCCTAGCATCTCCTTCGTCAGCCAGCCTGGAAGGTTCGTCATCTGTCCCTCATCACGTAGCCAGGCGTGTGCGTGCGTCGTCACGAAATCCCTGTACGAGGCCGCCGCCTAGCGGTGTCTGTTGGCGGTGCTGAACTCTTTCCCGCATCGCTTGATGCCGAGGACAGCGTGATAGAGAAACACGTTCTGAATAATCTTCAGCGTTAGGGAGTCGGGTGTTGGTTTCGAGGCAAGACGACCCTTAAGCCTTTTCAGACCCCATTCTGCGTACTGGTTACTCTCGAGTTTGAGCAGGCTCATGACTGGCGTCGTCCACGAAGTCTCTCTGTCTGCTGTTGAGCCGGTGGGGAGCGTACGTGCTTGTGTGCCTGATTCAAATTCAAATCCTGCAAAAAACCAACCAATACTGTATAAAACCAGTTTTGACGATCAGAAGCCATAAGACCAACTATTATGGGAAATTTTTGAGACGTTATTTCTGGAGATTATTTTTCTAGTTCTGAGGCTCCAAAAATATGTGGATGAAAAATGAGAACCATCTATTATGGCTTCTGATCTTCAAAACTGGTTTTATATACAGTACCAGGTAGTATTGATTGGTTGGTTTCGTGACGAGGCGTCCGAGAGCTGTTCTTTTTTTACACGGCTGTGGCCCGTGACTTTTTCATCCAACTTGTTTCTCGGTTGTCTCGGCGCGGCTTCGCTCGTCGCGAACGTTTCATAGCGGGCAAGTCGTCCTCCTCGTCGTCATCGAGGTCCGCGATTGCAGCGGCTGCCGCGAGCGTGGTTTCATATTAATAGTGCTAGAGGATCATCGCCGGCCATGTCGAATCGGCATCGCTGCTGTTGCTCCTCCTGCTGCTGCTCTGCTGCTGCTGCTGCTGCTGCTGCTGCTGCTGCTAGCTATAGCTAGTAACTGCTGCTGACGCTGCCGCTGCTATCGCTTCTAGGTGATGGAGAGGCCATCTCCCACACGAGCACCGTAGGCCGTACGTACAGCTAGCCGTTGGTGTGAGTGGAAGGTGTATGCACTGCTGTAGTGGACAGGTGGGCAGCAGAAGGCAGAGCACCCAAAATCCAAATTTCTCAGTTCCTAGAGGTACGCGACACCGCTCAGAACTGGGCTCAGTTCTGAGAGGATTTGCTGATTTCTGCCCCCTCCAGGAACTGAGACCAAAAATATCGATGTTTTTCTGACCCATAATAGATGGTTCTTATTTCTGAGCGTCGGAGATCGCTGAAAAATCCAGAAATAACGTCTCAAAAATTTCCCATAATAGTTGGTCTAATAGATGGTTCTCATTTTTCATCCACATATTTTTGGAGCCTCATCAGAACTAGAAAAATAATCTCCAGAAATAACAAAATTTCCCATAATAGTGTCTACTAAGTTGGTCTTAGCCTTTCTTTGCTCAGCAGAATACTTGTACATAAGAGTACCAGGTACCAAGGACTGTATGTATAGTCTTGCGATATCCAACCAGAAAAAATACATATCTCTCATGTAGTCCGTTACGTATACCAGGTATACACACCAGGTATTGATATACATCTGGCACCGGTATCGGCATGGTGAGAGCTCAGCTTGAGAGCTCTGCTTGCGCGGACCGAAACGAAACGTCGAGCGTTGTCTGTGAGAGACCGAAGTTCGATTCTGTGATTCTGTGGTGCATTGCTGTATTTATTAAACCGGGTTCAATTCTTGCCGGGTGAGGGGGATGCTTCGGGGACAATCACTCACCTCACACAGCAGTCGCACTTGCTGCTCGGTATGTTGTTGTGTACACATTGAAGGCGTTCTTGCCTCTCATGTGGCTCGCGCAGACCCACCGCTCGCACGTGGCCGATTGAGGACAAAGCTTCCTCCTTTGCCTGCAGTCTTCTTGCTTTCCGCTGCACTGGCTGCACCTCTTCAGATACGTGAAGTTTTGCCTCCGCTTTGTGCTGCTAGCAGATCTCCCACCCGCAGTCTGCCTGCCATGTTCGTCTTGGGCACTTGGCTCGCGCGTTGGCTCCGAAACTGCACCAGCGGATTCCCCAGCTCCGCCAGCTTTATCACCGGTATAGTGGATCCGCCGGTTGCACCATCAAGGTGATGGTCGCTTCGCCTGCTCCCTAATGCTGCCGCTGGTGGTGGTGGTGGTGGCGGTGGTGGTGCATATGTGCCGTCCATACCATCCATGGTTTTGTCCCTAGTTGTTCTGCGGTGTGTTGCGGCCGAGGCGAACCCCCACCGCTACTCTTCGTACAGCAGAGTACCAGAGTAACGCTGAGCAAGCAGCAACCAGTAAAAACATGAGCTGTTCAAAATCGACAGGTTGTCCAGCCGTCGGTAGATCAGGACGCAAAATGATTGGCCTGTATGCCTACCTACAGCACTTTTCATTCCCCGATTCCTATACTTTATCCAATATAATAATTCAGGTCTCTCATGAAGGCTACTGCCCTGGGGTTGTTGCAACGCCTGTACAATGGTCCGAAACCCTACGATTTCACCCTTCTTCAACTCGGAGGCTGGCAGGATGCAAGTACAGAGCAAGTACAGGCAAAGCGTCCCCTACTCATCATTATGTGTAAAGCAAAACACTCTACAAAAACCCGGCTTACCTTTTTGGCAACAATAGTAGGACTACTACTGCTGTGCATCCTGCGAGAACGTGACTGAGGAAGAAGTTCGGGTCGGCGAAGTCTGCAGGTATGATGCAATGATGATTACATCCACTTGTTTGAATGCAATGCATAAACGCGGTGAGTAAGATCGATTGACCGATCGAAGGAAAACTACATGGTACACAATCGGAGTTTTCTTGTCTCTCTGAGGTCCATTCATTTCATACAGCTGACAGCAGGCATTGCATTCGTGCGCTGCTTCTTTGTCTCATCATATTCATACAGCAGTGGGTGCACCAATACAAAAGAGGGATGCTTTACTCTACCTGCCCCTCTCTTATATCACGATCCGGTGTGCCTTTTTTATATCCTGATGAGACCAACTATTATGGGAAATTTTTGAGACGTTATTTCTGGAGATTATTTCTAGTTCTGAGGCTCCAAAAATATGTGGATGAAAAATGAGAACCATCTATTATGACTTCTGATCGTCAAAACTGGTGTTATATAGTACCAGGTAGTGTTGATTGGTTGGTTTCGTGACGAGGCGTCCGAGAGCTGTTGTGTTTTTACATGGCTGTGGCCCGCGACATTTTCATCCAAGTTGTTTCTCGGTTGTCTCGGCGCGGCTTCGCTCGTCGCGAATGTTTCATAGCGGGCAAGTCGTCCTCCTCGTCGTCATCGAGGTCCGCGATTGCAGCGGCTGCCGCGAGCGTTGTTTCATAGTACTAGAAGATCATCGCCGGCCATGTCGAATCGGCATCGCTGCTGCTGCTCCTCCTGCTGCTGCTGCTGCTGCTGCTGCTGCTGCTGCTGCTGCTAGCTAGTAACTGCTGCTGACGCTGCCGCTGCTATCGCTTCTAGGTGATGGAGAGGCCATCTCCCACACGAGCACCGTAGGCCGTACGTACAGCTAGCCGTTGGTGTGAGTGGAAGGTTTATGTACTACTGCTGTGGTGGACAGGTGGGCAGCAGTAGGCAGAGCACCCAAAATCCAAATTTCTCAGTTCCTAGAGGTACTCGACACCGCTCAGAACTGGGCTCAGTTCTGAGAGGATTTGCTGATTTCTGCCCCCTCCAGGAACTGAGACCAAAAATATCGATGTTTTTCTGACCCATAATAGATGGTTCTTAGGCCAGATCTTATGCAATTTTTTTTGAGGTGATTATATGGCTGTTTACGGAGGCTTCGGGGTATCTGGTCCCGTTTTTGATCAGATTTTATCAAAATCACGTCTTATGGGGCCTGTTTGGTGGAAAAAATGTTCCTCCGAGATTTTATCACTCATGAATTTCCAGGAAGTGATTTTTTTTTACAGCCTTTTCTGATCAACTCTGAAAGTGATAAAAATTTGCTTTTGCACAAGACCTCGGAGGCATTGTACAATTTTGTATAGGTTACAGACGGGGCTCATGATGGGTCACGACGCTACATGCTTGGTTACTCTTGTACACAGCTGGGCTCCAGCACTTGTGCATCGGCCACTACGGAGAGAGAGGGCATCAATACCTTGGCCACCATCGCGTCCCTTGCGGCCGCCCAACTGCAGCTGCTCTAGGCAAAACAACTTTGGAGACGAATAGCACGAGACTACAGCAGCAGTATCAAAACAATCTAACGTTCTTCTTTTCTGACTACGACGGCCGCAAGCAGCTCATGCTCCGCGAGAGCGAGAGCTCCTTGCTGGTCCAGCGACCCCTTACGCAGCTCCCCAGGAGGTTCCACGTTCCGTTCCTTCCTTCGAGGAGCTGGTGGCGAAGGTTGATCGCCCAACCCGGCGTGAACGACTCGTTCGTGTCGTGGTCCACGTACGTAGAGTTCAAGGAAACTTCAAGATCTCGGTTCTGTTCTTTTTTTTTATTCTCCCATGAAATAAAACCAAAAACACCATAAGACGGCACATGGCGCACCGATCTGGTGTGGCTTTTTGCCGCAGGAAAATCCGACTTCCTGCCTTTTTCAATCACTCAAAAAACATTGCATAAGATCTGGCCTTATTTCTGAGCGTCGGAGATCGCTAAAAAATCCAGAAATAACGTCTCAAAAATTTCCCATAATAGTTGGTCTGATCCTCTTATTTGATATGTCAGATGTTTCGGATGACCGACGGAAGATAAGCGGAGTAGTAGGGTGTGTCTAAACAGAATCGAAAAGCTCAATCGAAAATCGAATTCATTTCGATTTCGCTAAAAATTTGCCGAGGTGTCCAACCAGAATCGAAAAGTGAAAATAGAAATCCAAGCGAAAAGCAACGGAGAGCACAACCTACTGGGCCGCTCGCATCTGTGCACACATGCCGGCAAATCTAGCGCTCGGTAACACAGATACACCACACAAGCAGGCAAACGCGACGGCAACTCGATTCCGGGAGGTCGTTGGGCCTCGCATGAAGGTGATGGTGCGTCCAACGCTGACGCCCCGAGATCAAACTTGAAATTATACTGAGAACGAACTACTGAGAACGAACTTCCGAGTTCGTTCTCGAGGGTATCATCCTGAACTTTCCTCAAACTATGTTCGCTCTGGGTCGAACGCCGGAAAACAAAGGCCCGAGAATGTCGGGGCTGGTGTTGTGGTTCGCCTGGTGTCTGTTTACGGGGGTCTGTGCGGCTGTGTTGCCGTGCTACTGTAGCTGTGGGTTGGATGTCGTGTACGGCGGTCCTGATGTGATACTTTGACGTGGCTGCGCTGACCAGTAGGACAAGCTGAATTGCTGCTGTTGGTGCTTTCGATTTCCTTTTCGATTCCCAGCCGGCAACTTTTTGATTTTGCATGGGTTGTAAATCGTTCATTTTTTGGAACCTCAAAAACGAAGGGGAACGTGTTTTGACCAGGGACCAATCAGCGCCTTGTTGATTATCAATTCGATTTTCGATTTCGATTCTGTTCAAACACACTCTTGAAGTGTTTGCGAAAGAACCGATTTTATAAATTTCACACCTCGGATAACGTAACACTTCACGTTTTATGTTAGTGTTAGGTGTCAGCGAAAAAAAAACGTAACATTACGTTACGACGTTGACACACTAACACTATGTGTTAATGTGTTATGATATTGGCGGGCGATCGCGTAACATCATGTTGGAGTGTTACCTTACCCTCGTACTGACCGCAGTATATGTGTTACGGTGTTAGGGTATGCAGCCCATGGCGAGTTACACTATGTTAGCGTGTTAGCGGAATTCCTGGTGGCTATCGTAACACACGTTGAAGGGATAACGTACATGGTCAATTAAACGTCAACATAATGTTACCGTGTTAGCGGCATCAGCACGTAGCGAGTAACGTTATGTTAGTGTGTCAGCGGGATTCTTGGTGCTACCGTAGCACCCTTTCGACGGATGACGCACACGGCCAAATAAACACGTACATAACACTATGTTAGTGTGTTGGTGAAATTCCTACGGGCTATCGTAACACACGTTAGAGGGATGACGTAAATGGTCAATACAACGTTAACATTATGTTATCGTATCAGCCGCAGCAGCAGTCCGTTTCGAGCGACGTTATGTGAGGGCACCCTCACACGTCAGATAACGTACTGGCGGGGTTTCCACAAAAAATGAGGCGTTTTTTTGCGGGGATTCATCCTTAAATATCCCCTGTTTTGGGGTTCTAAAATATTTGGAGGCGTTTTTATTCCCGGGGATGCCATGCTATCCCCCCCCCCCGGGATATTTCTGTAGGTATCCCCTACTGGGATGTTGGCGAAATTGGATAACACGGCTACGCTATGTTACTCCCACACGCCCGCTTTACAACTAACACAGGTAACACATGTTAGATCTCGGGAAGATCCAGAGGGTAACGTAGTAACATCACGTTAGAACGACTTCGGCCCCAACGGTAACTCAGTAACATAAAGTTAGACCCGGGTTGGTTTTTATGGTAACACGGTAACGGAATGTTGCCATCAGATATTTGCTGACGGTAACACCGCCCTAGCATAATGTTACGTATGGGCCGGCTAAGACTGTGACGTCTCTAACGTGCGTCAAGTGTGACGTTATCCGACCCTGAGGCAATCAGATGGGGGGTCCAGATAACGTAGTGTTGGTAGTGCTGACCATTGTGTTATGTTACGTTAGTGTGTTATCTGTAACACAATGTTATGTGTTGGTAGTGCTGGCGAATATGGTAACGTTATGTTAGGGTGTTATGTATAACACTTCTCCTAAGGGTAACTAACATAATGCTATTGTGTTACGTCTAACGCTGCGTGGACAGTAACATTATGTTATCGTGTTATTAATAGCAAATATGCGGATATCGATCTGGGCATGTTAGAGTGACAACGTACGTGTTTGGTCAAAGCCTAACACTGTTACGGTGTTAGTTCAAGGACTGATCACGGCATAACATAATGTTCCTTTACCAGAGCTGGACGAGACGGAGCAGCAACATAACGTTAAGGCTCGTGCACGTTCGTGGGTTTCCAGTTAACACTGTGTTATCGTGTTACCGTGATCGCTCCTCTAGTGCTAACACTGTCAGTACGTTACCACGTTCCTGTGTTAGGCCCCATAACGTAGATAAGTTTTATCCGAGTGTTACTTTATTCGAGGTGTGATAAATTTATGAAATACGTCAGCTGTGAGTTCGACTGATTAGTGGTTGAGTCGAGAACCACAGGCTATTCACCAAACCAAAACAGAATGGGGTTTGAAACTGGTTGCGAGAATCCAAAACGATCATTTCGGTTTTGAACTGGAAATAAATCTCTAGGAAAATGGAATACAGCAACAAATGACAAAGAACGAAATGAAAGTACGAAAAATGGAACAGCAACGGCTTCGTGCGAGATGCTGCTCGCTGCTGCTGCTGCGTGGCTCGCAGCGTGTGTGTGTGCTCTGTGCTCTATGGCAGCCATGCGAAGAGTACCAATCGATGCGACCGAAACCCGTTGTGCAGTGCGTGCGTAGGCGTGCTGTGTATGGGTGTGCGTGTGGTGCGGTAACACGCGCCAGAGCCCAGAGTGCCGCTACTTTGTTGCCGCATCAAGAACAAGCAGCACAGCAGAGCAACAACTTCAGAAGTAGTCCACAACGCACACGGCGCCGTCAACGATGTTGACGCTGCACCCTGCCAGCCCCCCGCCGCATATGGCCGCGTGACTTTGCCGGCCTTCGCGAGGGCCTCGCGTTTAAACGGACTCGCCCAATGGACCGTACGCTTGGTTAGATAGCTTGGTGGTGTGAGGCAACCCATGTACCATACCTGCCTCCTTATGCTGGGGTACGCTGTGGGTATGAGTACGTGAGGTAGACGATTATGATTTCTTGCCAAATACGATGTTTTCATTCGCCCGGCGCATCTCCGGGTTGTCCAGGCCAATGAAGCTATGATCATAATCGAAACCCAAGAAGCCAAACCCAACCCGAAAATTTTGTGAAGATATGGCCCATGTGAGCCGATTGTGGGTCCTTATTTTGGGAAGTTGATTATTTTTTGGGATCGGGAGAATAGAAATACGCCAAACCCAACCATAATCTGAACTTCGCAAACACCATAATATTATCGAGGTACGAGAAAATATGGGTTTTGTATGTACGAGAGAAGTTGATCAATTAGATCAACACGGGTTGTGGTACCCGTATATTCCAAAAGTGCACCTGGGACCAGTTCTGCTGTAGCCGTTGAATCGCGAGCGAGAGGGCGCATCGAGGCAGCGTCGTCAAGACAGGTCCAAGGTGCGGTAAAGACTGGTATAGCTGTGGAACTGATGGGAGCTGCTGGTTTCGAGCAGCCCCGGGGGTCTGCCCCCCTCTCCACCCCCCTTCGCTCCGAGCGGGGGGGTGCGCACTAATATAAGACAACTTCGAAAGCAAAATGCAAAGTCTCTCTTATATAGGCGTACATTAGAAAAGGGGGCTTCGCGCATGCCCGATATGTTTTGTTGTCTTCACATTGAAGCGTCCTTTCTACCCAGCTTCATCAGTACACCCAAAGTCCGTCCTGATTCCTTATCCTAGAGAGATACTGATTCCGTGGTCACAGACTGTGAGACAGACCAAAAAAACAAAACAATAATCGCTAATTCAAGGGTGAAGCAGGTGAAGTGCCAGCGTACCGGGTACGAGAACGTAACAACACAAAGAAGACTATTAATAGAAAATAAGAACAAAAAGACAATAAAACAAAATAAATTCTACAATGAAACAGAATACAAATGACGCAAGGAGATCAGAAAGGCTGCTAGACGGAAGGCATACGTACTCAGGAAGGACATTTAGCTGCCGCGCGGACGAAGCAACACGAAGGAGGAAGACACTGGCATACGGACGGCGGGGCGGGAAAAAGACAACTAACGGAGAGACAAGGCAAAAAAAAAGAAGAAGAGAACATCGTACTCCAGGCAGTGATAGTAACATGGGTGCCCGTTTGACCTAAAAAATCGATTCGGGAACCTATCCACCCCGTTTGCCGTCTCCTTCCTACTCTCGTCAGTAGCGGTGCCAAGTGTCAGTACTGCCGCTATCGAGCCCGCCCCCCCCATGGAAAAACTCAACAAGAAACAAACAAAACCTGCTAGACTTCAAGAGCTAGTCGAACCGATACCTAGCCATCCGATCTATCATTTCGTTTCTGCATTCGTCATGGATGCTTGAAAATCGAGGCTGTAAGTGTGATACCTCAAGCAAGCAAGGGGTGCATTCGGCACGGACACTGGTTGTGCTGGATGTCGACTGGTAGAAAGAACGGTTTAATGTGAAGAACACACACACATTCAGAAGCTTCCAGAGGTACGAGAACGAACATACTCTATCTACACCGGGTACACCCCCTACGCCCGACTCAGAACATACTATGGGACCATAGTAAATAGGACCTACCGTATACACAACCTATATAGAACTACTTATAGATATCTCAACCTCTGAGCGTGCTCGGTTGGTACATCCCTGACCTCTCAGAGCTCCCACTTGGGAATCGCCTCCGTTTATTACTTGCCGGACCGTTCCAGCGAGTCTTTGTTTTCTCCATTTCTCGTCGTACTTTCAGTCCTTCTTTCCTTTTTTCTTCTTTCGTTTCGTGTGCGTGCGTGTACTCCGAGCACGGTTGCGCGGGCGAACCCGACACCGTCGCGGGTGTCAGCGGATGCTGGCGAGTAGAGGGGGAGTTGCAAGGAGCGCGGTCGCCGCTTTCGTGCCTAGGCGTCGCGTGTGCCTCGAGACACGAGGGATGCATCAATAGGCTCTGTCTGGCCTCCATTTGTGATTTTGGATAGAGTACGTACGAGTATTTGAGGGTCGTTCGGGATTGTAAGATAATACTCAAGCGGTGCTTATTTTTGCGACCGGGCTGAGAGTCACAAGAGGGAGGTACCCCGAATGAGCACCAACATTGTCGAGCTTGCGTCGAGGTCCACGGTGAGCACCGGGCTTCACGCGAGGCGGGCGACGGGGCTCACTGTGGAAGAGAGGGAGGGAAGCTTTACCCGGACTGAATCGGTGGCGAGATGGTCGCGAGAGGGGCGGGCGGCGTACGAGGCTGAGAGAGAAGCTCTGCTGTAAGATTTTCTCTTTTTTTCATTCTTTTCTTTTTTGACTGGTGTAAGGTGTTCCACTCAGGTAGTAAATTATTACACGAAAGGGGACGGGGATTTTTTTCTTTTAGAAATTTTCGGTTTCATTTTCATTGTTTTTGCTGTGTTGCTGTGCCGTTCTGTGCTTTATCTTTCGTACATACGACGAGTACATAAACACAGAGCATATCTAAAGAAGAAATAAGTACCCTACCTGGGGTATGTACGTATGTACGACGTGTGAGCGAGCGTAGCGGAAAACCGCCCGCGACGCGAAGCATATGTGGCGTCCGAGCTGTTTTCTCCTGAAGCATGGCGACGGGACTCTTGGCATTATCAAGTCGCCAGTTTGCAGCTAACTACAGGGGCCATAAAAAAAACAACATTCATTTCAATCATGGACCTCTGTCCGCTTCGCGTAATTTGATGTTTCCTTTCTGAGCGAGCGTAGCGGGCGGCGTAGGCCGCCCGCGGAGCGAAGCGCCTTGTATTTCCTTATTCTTACCAACATGTCCTATTTACTATGGTCCCCCGTAATAGTAAAATTGGTGGTAATGAGGCGCGACCTCAGTAATACCTGCAGTAGTCATATCTGCGATGCATCATGCTGGGCGAATACGGATTATTCTGTATTGTGCTGAACCAACACGAGCGAACATATTCTGCTCTTCATATATGAAAAACACAGCAGTGCGCACTCACCTGTTGTAACAAATACTGGATTTTGTCGTGTGTGTCCTGGTTTCCACCTCGAAATCCGGCATAGTAATTTGAAGACGAAAAATCTGCGCTGCTGTGACCACAGAACTTGTATTCGTATTGTATCTCTCAGGGATTCAAGAATCGGCACGGACGCTGGTTATGCTGGATGTCGACGGGTAGAAAGAACAAGAACACACACAACTGAGTTGTTTTGTCCAACAGCGTTTTCTGGTTGAAATTCAGCGTAATTTGAAGACGAAAAATCTGCATCTGAAATGTTTCGTCCAACAGAAAGAACTTCTTTCTCGTAGCAGGTGCCACCACTACTTACTTGTACTGATGTACGACATCTGCTGTAGCAGTGCTTCTCCAGCAACAAAACAACAGCAGCAGTAGCAGTAGGACGCACGAGGCCAAGGTCAGCATCGCTGTACGCTCGGCTTGTCAATCTAACCCTTGAACCCTTTGTACACGTACTCGATTTTGTCAAGGCTTATCACAGTGACTGAGAATCGTGACGGGACGAGACGGTAAAAATGAGGACATAAAAATTTGGGGGGACGTGACAGCGGGTGCATAACTTCACGACGGGACGGGACGGTAAATATTTTTTTCCTCGGCGGGGCGGGACGGTAAACATTTTTTTCCACGGCGGGACGGGACGGTATTATTATTATTTTTCGGCGGGGCGAGACGGTAAATATTTTTTTCTTGGCTAAACGGGACGTTAAATATATTTTTCTTCTTTCCCGCCGCAAGGTCGGTGCGGTTGTACGTGAAGAATTTCCCGCACACTGCTGGTTTCGCGAAGGGAGCCGTCCCGACGCAGACGTTTTCTTCTCGACCCGCAGCCCAAGCCCCGAGAAGCGCTGCCACTACACGGGCGACGTCTTCTGATTTCTTCCCTCCCCTGCCAAGCACTGTTGTTGCGTTGCCAGCTCATGGTGGCTGTTCTGATGGTTGTGCTTGCGCTGTGTTACTGGTGTGGTTGTGGAGGTGGAGGTGGTGGCGGCGGCGGTGGTCATTCTAGTGCCGCTGCTGGTCGATCGACCCCACACCCGTGAGATAGGCATCCGCGGCGTCCGTGTCGGTCACACCAAAGATGTTAAGAGACAGCACTTTCACCCCTTGACAGACAGCAACTTTGCATTGACATGCTTTGACTGACACCAAACTACTAGGTTTTAGTGTGTAACACTCGGCCCTACATCCTTGACAGCGCACTTTTTGCGACACGCTTGATGACATGCCTGCTGACATGTTTTTAGGCCACACCAGCACTGGTGTGGCCGTGAGTTGAGTAATCTCTGCTGTTTGTGTGTGGTGGCGAGCCTGTGGCAGGTGTTGTGTTATGATACCTGCCTTCAGTTGCGGGTGGAAATATGAAGTAGGAAGATTCGTTAAAAAAATTGAAAATAAAAGACAACACCCCCAGGTATACCACTCACTAGTTGGTAGTAATTTTTCATTTTTTTTCGTAGATCGTAACATGTGTACGTACCTTCATTTTAATATATAAAAACAAATCATCAACCAGTTGCTGATCATCAACACCAGCACAGCTTTTTCTCCTAAAGAAGTTAAGTAAATGTGGTACGGAGCAATTTCATATCAGGTACTAGTATTATATAAGATTAAGACAATGAATATACGTGAAAATACGTCAGCTGTGAGTTCGACTGGTTGATTGAATAGTTGATACCCTGGTACCCAATTTTGCAAGCTGCGTATTCTAATACGCCTACTACTCTTCTATATGTCATTCATAGTATGGGAGTTGTGGACAATTTATGATGACAGTAGTTGTGGACAATTTATGATAACATGTATTTATATAGGAATTACTATTGGAGTTTGGTACACTCGAAATTTTCTTGATTCATTTCGTTACTCGTGGTGGAAGTGGAAGGGAACAGACGACCACGAATGTATCTTGTAGGGAAAGAGGCAAGTTATGTCCACCGGAGGCGGTGTCACGACCGGACGGGACGATAGTTTCCAACGGGAGAGATTTTATCGGCGGAACTGGACGGTAATTTTTCGGTGTCACGGCGGGACTGGACGCTAATGTGTCGGTGTCACGGCGGGACGGGACGGTAATTTTTCGGTGCCACGGCGGGACGGGAAGGTAATTTCCAACGGGAGAGATTTTTTCGGCGGGACGGGACGGTATATGACGACGGTCAGGGATTTTGTTGGCGGGACGGGACGGGACGGCGGGACCATTATGACGGCGGTTTTACCGTCCCGTCCCGCCGTTACCGCCGTTGCCGTCCCGCCGAAATACCGTGGTAAGCCTTGGATTATCCTGTGGCGGTTCCGAATTTGAAATTCGGCATAATTTGAAGGCGAAAATCTGCACCTGACGTGCTCTTTCCAAGGCAGAGAACTTCTCGTAGCGGGTAGCAGGTGCCACCGCTGCTACTGATATACGACATGTACAGCAAAGCTTCTCCAGTAACTAAACAGCAGCAGCAGTAGCTGTAGGACACACGAGGCCAGGGTCAGCGTCGCTGTACGCTCGGCTTGTGTGTGAACCCTTCGTACATGTGTTTCCTGGTTCCACACTCATAATTTGAAGACGAAAAATCTACAACCTGACGTGTCCAACAGAGCTTCTAGCAACAAGTGCCACCACTAGCACTGCTGTACAACAACTACAGCAAATCTTCCCCTGCTTCTCCGTCCCCCCATCAGTAGGAGGGTGAGCCTGACATTACCACCTGCAGCATGTCTCGGGGACATGGCCCGAACGTTCGTTGCTGTGGACAGGCACAGTTTGTCTACTAGTACTCGTAGAGCTGGGATTCGTTCGGTAGAACTCAAAAAACAAAAACCGTTACAATATTTCCAGGTTGTTGGTTCTGTGTTTTTTCAACGTGGCCCAGCGCAAACATGTACCCACACACGTTGCTGCACCTAGTTCGACCAACTGTGAATGACTCACCCCCGCACCAGCACGAGAAGGTTTCGTTTGTGTGTGTGCGTGCACAGAGCCCGCCGAGACTGGAATTGGTGCCGTGTGCGTGGAGCGCGATGGTCAAACGTGGCCCAAAACAGATGTTGAATCACACACACCCACACACATACAGAGAAACTCGAACCAAGGCACTCTACCCTCGTATGCGAGCCGCTATGAAGAGGCTTTTTTTTCCTTGGAAAACCAAGAAAAAAAAGGCTCGCGCTTCGCTCGCCTGCCTCATTCTATGAAAAAACTAAAAATAGGTATATCTACGGCTTTTTAGCCACTTATAGGTACACTAAACAATATATTGCTGTTGCCCTCGAAGAAAGACATTCGAGCGCTGTTCTCAGTTTTGCTTGTCTTTTTTTTTAGTTGGAGTTGGTGCGAGTGTCGAAAGAGACCAGTCGGCACCGGCACAGACGGCACCCCAGCAGGCGGGGATTGGGCCAGACTGAATGTCTGCTTTTTTTCCTTGGAGCACCAGGAAAACATGGCTCGCTCGCGCTTCGCGATCGCGCGCCTCATTGTTAAATCCAAACGAGTACTATATTACGGGACAGAGTGGTATGACAGTACAGCAGTACGATAGCACGGCGGGAGCAGGACGCCCCACCCCCCAACAACCACCAATAGGTTGTGGCTTGCCTGGTCCATACGGCGGTAGTGTATACGGGAAACCCCGTCTGCCGATATCTGTAAATCGCAGAATGTCTCCCCTCGCGTCTGAGAAGAAGAGCCCACGGCTCACGGCTCCGGTTCCAAGCGACGATTGAAGACGGAAGCCTACCCGTCCCTACGCACGGAAAGACACACTCCTTTTACGAAGCATGCTACGATAACGTCATGTAGAGCCTAGGCGGTGGTGGGTCAGTAGGTACAGCTTGCAAGAAAAATATTTACTTTTACGGGGGTCCATAGTTAATAGGACCTATGGTATACACAAAAAACCCACATATTTACCTATTTTTACTAGCAATATTGGGTCCTATTTACTGTGGTCCCCAGTAATTCCCTAGGTTTTACCTATAGGGTAATGTAGAAGAAAATAAAAATGCCTGTCCTAACGGATAAAAATAACAAAAACGGTGACACGGCAAGTCTAAAATAACACGAGGCAGTTGACGCCAGCTATCTTCCAATCAAATGGCTGAAATAACGCGAACGACGGGAGCCATCTTCCTTCCAATATAATCGCTGTATTAACGGGAACCACGGGAACCACGTGAAATCATGCCGCACACAAAGTAGAAGAAGAAAGACACAGCTCGCAGCTCGCACACCCGCAGTCACGCGACGATTGACCTTCGATCTCAACATATAGTCCACCCACGGTCAACGAGCTTGATCTCAACATATAATCCACCCACGGGTAACGAGCTTGGTACCGGGCAAAAGGCCAATGAGTGTAAATTATGGCCTGGGAGGTATAATTGGAATCCGTCGTCTAGGGGGCGAGAGGTTGGCCGCGGCGTCCTAGGCTCTTCGTCAGAGCTTTCAAAAAGTTCTGTTTCGTGCCAACGGAGAAGAATCGAGCGTTTTTGTCGTCTGTTTTCTACACACCAGCTGCCAGATGTGTTTTTGGTAGACGCCTGGCCCGCCCACGCCAGATACCACCGACCGGCGTGTAAGAACTGTGATACTAGTGTGGGTCGGAGCCTCTAACCAGCGCGCTTCATTCAGAGTTCGTGACGTGATCGTTGGGTTTGTCGACCGATGTCAAACCTGAGAAATTGTCAATTTTTTGCCATCGGAGAGGGGTAGAGATTTTTTGTCGTCTTTCTTCTACAGACCAGTGCCAATTTTTTTTTTTTATTAGACGCCTGGTTAGCCCACGCCACATATCACCGACCGAGGTGTGAGCACCGTGACACTAGGCTGGGTCGGAGACCTTAACCAGCGCATTCCGTTCGATTTCATGACGGTGTCGTTGTTTTTGTCGATCGATGTCTGCCGAGGATTCTCATAAAAGTTGGCTCTAGTCAATGGAAATGACTATACATTGCTCCAGTATCTGCCAGAACAGGGGTTTTACATACATTGCGCAGCGCGCAATTAAAGTTCGCGTAAGCTGTCCCGTGACGTATAAAATTTGCCGTACACCATCGTATTTTTGCTAGTTTACGGTACGAAAAGTAAAGCGAGGTGATCAGGGCACACCAAACCCAAGTTAGATGACATTTTTGTCAAAGTATACCGTTTTATGGCAAACAAACAAGGTCCCGGTACAGCTTATATTTTCGAACGAAAACTGCGTTCGTCAATAGAAGCGCCTTCTTGTAGTGCTGTGCACTCGTGTTCAGATACCACAGGTACGAGTCAAGCGTGGCTTATATATAATATGAAGCCATTTTATTTCGTTTCGTGCGCGTGCTTGCAGTCAGAACACGGTACCGCGCGCGAGCCCGGCGCCGCCACGGGTGTCAGCGGGTGCTAGCTGGTAGAGAGAGTGTTGCAAGGAGCGCCGTCGCCGTTTGCATGGCTAGGCGTCGCGTGTGTCTCGAGACACGCAGGAAGCGCGAATGGGCTCTGTCTGGCCTCCTTGTGAGGCTCCGCTTGCACCATATACGAGATATAAGGGTCGTTTTGATATGCGAAATAATATTCAAGCGGTGCTTATTTTTGCGACCAAACTAAACTTCAAAGAGACTTCAATGCAGTTTGAGCACCAACTTTGTCGAAGTGGCGAAGAAAGGCCACGGTGAGCACCGGGCTTCACGCGAGGCGGGCGGCGACGCTCACAGTGGCAGAGAGGGTGGAAAACTTTATCCGGACCCAATCGGTGGTGAGGTGGTCGCGAGACGGGCGGGCGGCATACAAGGCTAAGGGGGAAGCTCTGCTGTTCGTTTTTTTTCTTTTTGATCGGTGGAACGTGTTCCAATCAGGCAGAAAATCATTACATGAGAGGAGGCAGGCACTGGGCCAAGGGATAGGTACAAGGTTATGACATTTACAAGAAAGAAACAACGTAAAAACAGACTAGAATTTTCGAGCTTGCACCAATCAAAGCAGAGCTATGACTTACCGTATGACTTGCAAAATGGCCGTGATTGGCCAACATGTGCCGTTACAACTGCTGCTGAGCACAGATATCGTATTGAGCGTGCTACGAGTACAACAAGCAGGCTGTTGTACATAGCTGCGGCCACATGCCGCCCAGCAGCAGCCGCAGCAGGCAGAACCATGCGCGTGAGGTGGCACATCCGCAGTATACTCTATGGATGGCTTGTATCGGGGCCTGCGATATGCATCACGGAGGATGGATAGGTAGAGTTTGGGGTCCGGGCGCATGTATGTATCCCGACTCCCGACCACACCCTCCACGACGACGACCAACAACAACCGCCACCTGCTGTTGCCCAGCAGCATAGTAACAGGCCAAACCAGCACGTGAGGTGCACACACGCAGTGTATTCTTGGCTACTGTACCTGTAGTTGCAAGTTTTGGAGCCTACGACGCGTCATCGAGGATAGATAGGCAGAGCTTGGTGTGCGGGAGCATGTGTGTAACCCGACTCCTGAACACGCCCACCGACCAACAACCAACTAACTGCCACCAGGCAAAACCGCGTGAGGTGACACATCCAGGGTGTGCTCTTGGCTATTGTACCTGTAGTAGTTGCAAGCGTCGGAGCCTACGATGCATCATCGAAGATAAATGGGAAGAGCTTGGGGTGCGGGCGTATGTATGTATCTATCTATGTACCCATGCCTGTATCCTGACTCCCGACCACGCCCACCACAACGATCAACGACCAACTGCCACCAGACAAAACTTCTCATCCTTCAGCAGCAGCACGCGCCCAGCGGCACACCAGCAGCAGGCAAAATCATGCGCGTACGCTGGCACATGCGGTGTGTAACATATGACTAGTTGCATGTATCGGAGCCTACGATGCAGCACCGCGGACGGATAGTAGGCAGAGCTGGAGGCACGGGCGCATGTACAGCATGAATGACATCCCGACTCCAAACCACACCGACCACAACGATCAACAACCGCCACCAGAAAAAAAACTGCTGTATGTACTCCTCTGCTGTTGTTCTGAGCAGCAGTGCAATTCTCACAGCCAATCGAGAGGACAGCAGTACGCATGTGCCTGCTGTCGCCACCGTTTGCCTGCGCCACCACCACGCACCGCCGTCTCTGCTGTTGCTCGAGCTGCGCGGTTGGTATTTTGGATCGACAAGCTCGTCATAATTTCATTCACGTATAAAGTGGACCCAAAAGCTGCGTCACAGTAGTAGCAGGGTGTCCCCTGCAACCACTTGAGAGCACGGCAGTAGTAGTAGCAGTATAGTTCCTGCGGTCGTCCTTTGCCTCCACACCATACCCACCGCCTGTATCTTGCTGTGCAAACGTTGCTCGACCGGCATTGAGGCGGACGAAAATCGACTGAAACGCCTCAAAATCGTTGGACGACAGACAACCTACCCTTCTAACACCCTACACAGCTGGTCGAAACAAGACTGCAGTGATACTGACTTCTCGATACCTGCAACCTACGATACCCACTTCTTATAGCGCCAAAACCAAATTTTATAGTACCAAAACCACAAAAAAAGCGGAAATTCTATGGTAAGAGTACGTGCTTCCTACGTACTTTTCGTGATACTTCTATTATTAGAACGATAACGGCCCACGTCAACAACGGTGCTGCCGCTTAGCGGCCGGGGTCTCGATCGGACCTCTCTGTATCACCCTTCGACCTGATGATCACCTCCACCGCAACAGCGGATGGCCAGGTGACGTCGTGGAACGGCATGCTCGTAGCATGTACATTCGGACGGCTCTCGGATTCAACTGGCACTACACTACCGATTGCCATGTCGAGGACTATGGCCATATCGAGATAACCGCATCCCAATGTGCACGATGGCGAGATCCCGCACCAGTCGCACGGGCCACCCCAGTCACTCCAGGATGCAGTCAATGCCTTGTTTCTGACCGGGGCCGCCTCCGACTTCTCATTTCATGGACCTGCTCCGTGCCCCCCCCCTGCGACCAGAGCTGCGTGCGGCACATCGGCACATCCATATGGTCGATTCTTCCTTGGAGCGCGGACAACGCCCCAGATCGCGTTTTCTTCGCGTCTGCATGTGTAGACATCTACAAGGACGCCGGAGAGCCGCCAGCACCGTCACCCATTGTCATGATAGGCGTTGAGTACTGCCTCGTAGCTGTCATCTACTACATTCCGAACCATTACGTGACCCAGTTGCGTTCGAGATGGCGGTGGTTGAAGTACGATTGTATACTGGGGGGGAGTACCACGTCTTGCGACGATTTCGACTATGACTGGTATCATGGTTTCCAGCATATGTATGTCTACCTTCGAAAGTCTGTGACCTTGCCTGTTCCCCAGGCACAAACGACACCATACCGTAATGCTCGCTACCATGAGCGCGCAAGCCAAGAACGCGCGGAGATAATCGTGGCGACTAGCAAGGACCCATCATGCTTCGGCCTTACCGAAGTGCTGGCCACGACGACGCGGGGAGCGCAGCTGTGCCTTGTCGACTCGACTCCGACGTACCGCCGCCTTGAGCGTCTCACGTGTTCTCCACATGTTTGTTGACACGTTTCGATTCTTTGTGTGATATTGCTTCTCGATTCGGACTGCGTGCCTTTTTGTTTCCGTCTTTTTGCTAGAACGCATCTTGCGGAAATGTTGCACGCCGCGTCCGGCCTTTCGAGTTCTGCGCAGCTACATTTATGTTAATTCTTCGGTCGACAGAGTGTTGTTTACGGAGTGCATGTACGTAACGATCGGCTAAAAGTCTAGTTGTATGCCTTTGGTCATCTTGGACTTCACTGCAGCGTTTTATTTGGTATGGGTGTGTTCGCGACACGTCGAGGTCATCGCAATCTGTGCGATGCGACTGTGATGTTTTGTTTGTTTTTTTTTGCTTCGAAGTAGCGGCAACTGCAGCATTGACAAGATATCTCTGTACTGCGAAATATAAGAGTACCGAAATATACGACGGTCACAAAGTAATCGACAGACAAAATATAGACAGAACATGTCTGTACCACACAGAGGATCGCAAAATTTAAGCGAATTATAATGCAGTTACAAAGTAATCGATAGACGAACGAATATAGACAGAAGATGTCTGCACCACACCGAGGATCGCAAAATGAAAGCGAATCAAACTTGTCCGTGTTAGTAGTGATGCGCCAGGCTCTTTCACAGCCTATTACTAGAAGGGTGGGAATGACGAAAGTGACAGATCTACGGCGGCACAGTTAGGGTGGGACTGAAATGTTTTTAGAAGTAAAAAAGTCACAAAAAATGTCAGCGGTCGTTAGCTGGGAAAAATGAATGTTTGAAATATTAACCAATCAGCGCTTGGGAAAGAATGGACACGTCACAAAAAACTCTTCAGGTGGTATCATATACCATACGTACCAGGTACCAGGGTATATCATGCATGGCACAAGAGGAGCTGCAGCGTGTCGCTCGAAAAGGGTTTAGCAGCACACAACAAAAAACACCACGACGAGTGCTTGAGCAGCAGTGCACAAACCGGCGCGTGAGCGTGAGGGGGAATAGTGGTGGACCCTCCGCCTCGATGGCTTACAACCCGCAAGTGCAGCCTCTACCGGGCCTGGTTGAAGGTGGACCTGCTGATCCTGATGCGGCTGCTGGCTCTACTGACCCGGCTGTTGCTGCTGCTGCTGCTGCTGCTGCTGCTGCGGTGCAAGATGTTCCCATCCACAGCCATCGAGCCCGATCGCGGCTGTCCCACGCCCCCGCGATGCGACGGCGGACAACAGCATTCGCTCGGCACACGATCGCCGACGCCTCGTGGACAGTACGACCCATACGCTGCAGATATGCCTCTTGAATCGCTACTGATTCGTTTGTGCATTTTTTTTCTTTTTGCCACTGGCCGAGGTTCCTTCTGGTTTGTTCGAATTGCCCATCAAGAAATTGATTGTCATGGTCCCGAAAAGTGACTGAAAAGGGGCGGTTTTTCGTCAGATCGTTCTCTACGGATACCATGTCGATTCGAGCGGGGTTTGTTTTGCTGTATGCCGCAGATCCCAATGCAGTGTATGACTATGTCTACCCACTACTCAATGCACGCCATAGAGCAAGAAGCAGAAAAAAACAGAAAAAAACATGTTTCCCCGCACCTTTTAGTCTACAAAGACGTCAATTTGTACTCCGGTGCTGAAAAAAGGTAATAATCCGAACAGTATGTGCCCTGTGTGGGGTTTTGTTGGATGAGGTCAAGATCGACTTCATCTCCACTTCAGAGAAATTATATACGAGTATAGTACCAAATGGCCGTTTTTTCCGGAATAGTTCATTCTTCTCGTTTGGCCGTGGGTCTTTTCTCGTTCTTCCTGCTGCGAGGCCCACAGGGGGGCGGCGTGCACATTACGGTGCAAGCGTTGGCTCCGGCCGGGTTCCATGGCACATGCTCTAGGTGGGCAAAGTCACGTGAGCCGGCAAGAAACTCAGGGTATGGGGTCCCACTTCCGAATAGCCACCTAGGGGCTTGGAAACCTACCCGGATCTTCGCATTTTCAGCTGCAAAGATTTTGTTCTTCTCGCTTCTTGCCGCAACTGCAACAGCACGCAGCAATGCTGCTCGAGCTCGTGCTGCTCGAGCTGCAGCAGTAAAACTACAGCAAAAACAGGCGTACGAGTGCTGCTCGAGTCGAATGTTACTCGAGTGTCGCTGGGTACTGCTGCTCTGTTGCTGAGTGCTCGTGTGCCCGTGACTGCTTGACCACGTCGTGCTCGTGTTCGTCTCGTGTTCATTGCGCTTGAGCAATCGAGTGATCGTGGTCCCGTGTTTTTTTTTTCAGGCGCAATATAGGGTTGAAAACCTACTCATGATGCTCGTGCGCTCGAGTGCTGCTCGAGCTGTACGCAGCAGGACAAGAACAGCAACAACAGGCGTACGAGTGCTGCTCGAATCGAGTGTTGCTCGAGTGCTGCTGAGTGTTGCTGCTGCTGCTGCTGAGTGCTCGTGTGCTCGTGCTTGGCCACAAGACGTGAGAAAAGGCTGAGCCACCATGTACGTACATACCTGGTGTCATATTTTTGGTATCTCGGTGGGGTTCATCATTTATTAATCGGATCTTTGCCCCAAGTATTGGGTTGCGTGTAATAGCCGAGTGTTCACTGCCCTTTGTACAATGTGCCGGTGCCACACGGTTTCCTTATTATTCTCCCACTACTCCTGTTGTTGCCGCCGCTACTGCTACACACACAATCACGGTATAGCTGCTACTGTTGCTGGGACAGGTTGCTTTTCTTGCTGCTGCCCTTATTTATTTTTGCCCGTGCCACGCGGTTGCTTATCTTGCTGCTCCTGTTGTTGCTGCCGCTGCTGCTGCACATTGCTGCGCACACTCACGGTGTAGTTGCCACGACTACTACTGTTGAGGCTGCGCCTTTTAAAATTTATTGCTGCTACTCGAAGTATATTTTTGCCCATGTCACACGGTGGCTTAGCTTGGTGCTCGTGCTGATGACGCTGCTGCTTCACACTGTCACGGTATAGCTACTGCTGATGTTGCTGGCGCAGGTTGCTTTCCTTGCTGCTACTCTTAGTTTTTTGTGTCCGTGCAACTGATGTTTTTATCACACTCTGGCTATTTCGTGTACCAGTATATTTTGTACCGGGTGTTAATTGCGTTGCGCGTGTATAGGGTTGTCCATCAACTCTTTTTCGAGCTTGATTTGTGTTGGTTGATTCTTTGATCTTCCCGACGAAACATGTGCAGTTCATGCAGATCATGCAGATCCCACCCGGTGAAGATGTACAGATAACACAACCCAAGATCCCCCTCAGGTACACACCTGCCAAATGATATAGATCCTGCGGATCATACAGATCCTGCAAGTCATGCAAACCCACTGATAAATATGCGCAAATCATCCAGATCGTACAGACCCCATCCCGATCAAGATGAACATATCATATAGATGAAACATATATTCCACTCAGATAGATCATACAGATCCTGCAGATCACACATGTGTACAGATCACACAGAAGTTCCCACTTATGTACACACGTGAATATCTACCTCATACGGACCCCATCCCGGCTAAACATGATGTAAACAATTAATTATGAAGTATCCAGATTCACAAATCCTGCAGATCATACAGACATCCTGCAAGTTCCCACTCAGGTACACACGTGTGAAATATCTACCTCATCATGCGAAATATCTACATCATTCAGATCATACAGACCCCATCCAGGTCAACATGAACAGATCGTACAGATCACACAGATTCCACTTAGGTAGATCATACAGATCCTGCAGATCACATATGTGTTCAGATCATACAAATCCTGCAGATTATATACAGATACAGACCACACATATCAAGCTCTCACTCAGGTCCAAACGTGCGAAATATCTACCTCATGCAGACCCAATCTCGGTTAAACATGATGTAAACAAGTGTAAAGTATTCATATTTTACAGATCCTTCAGGTCATAAAGAAATCCTGCAAATTCCCACTCAGGTACACACGTGTGAAATATCTATATCATACAGACCCCATCCCTGCTAAATCTGCTGAAAGCAAGTGTGAACTGTCCAGATTTTATTGATCATCCAGATATACAGAAATCCTGCAGATCATACAGATCCTGCAAATCGTCCAGACCGCATCCCGGTTAAGATGTGTAGATCATACAGAACACACAGATTCTTCACAGGTAGATCATACAGATCCTGCAGATCATACAGATTCTGCAGATCATACATACCCTGCAGATCATACAGATCCCACTCAGGTACACACCTGTGAAATATCTACCTCATACAGACCCCATCCCGGCTACACATGCTGTAACCAAGTACCTGGTGGGAAGTATCCAGATTTTACAGATCCTCCAGATCATACAGAAATACCGCAGATTACACAGGTCCTGCAGATCATACAGACCCACCAATAAAAATGTGCATATCATGCAGATCGTACATACCCTATCCCGGTGTACATATCATACAGATCACACAGATTCCACTCACGTAGATCATACGGATCCTGCAGGTTATACACATCCTGCAGATCAATGACACCCACCGATAAACATGTGCAGCCACCGATAAACATGTGCAGATCATGCAGATCGTACCGACGCTATCTCGCTCTAGACGTAGAGATCAGGCAGGTCGGACAGATCCCATCCCGGTCTATATGTACTGATTATACAGATCACACAGATTCTACTCAGGTACACATCGATGAAATTGTAACCACACAGATCCCCTTCAGGTTAAACATGTGCATGTCAATAAGATCAACCAGATCCCACCTGGCACACAAGTGCAAAAGATACGCAACGCACATGTCTCCCCTGGCAAACTAGTTGGAGTGTGTAGATAATAGATCCTTCAGATCATGGAGATAGATCCTCCTCGCCATCATGCACACATGGCATTCAGATCACTGCAGATCGTACAGATCCTTCAGATCATGCAGACCCACCCACGCAAAAAGCTATTCATCAGTTAATCGCGGTACGTGTATGTTCAATTAACATGTGTAGTTCATGCAGATCGTGCAGACTCCATCCGGTAGAGATGTTCAGATCATCAAGGATCACACCTATATCGATGATACAGATCCGACCGAGGCGATAAATACCTGGATGATACAAATCCCGTCAATTTTCTTCTGAATGCTACGCTTTCCTTTGAGCAATACAGTAGTCTATGCCTCCTATACGCCAAGACATGCGAGAGAGCATCGAAGACTAGACTACTACTATTCGCTTTTAGCAATATTACAGTACTACTGTACTGACTCATTTTACTCCGAGATCATTTTTACTCAAACCAGAGGTGCAAGGGTTTTACCTCCGTCTCCCTTTTCAACTTGCGACACCCCCGGATCATATACCACCCACGTCCCGAAGGGGAACCTTGTATCATATTTAAGTTCACTTTATGTATCCGCACTAAAACCAAGTAGTTAGGGGCATGGCGGTGGTTTTACTTTTTCATAATTTCAATTTTTTTTTTATGATCAGTTCGAATAGCCTGCCGCTTTTTTGGGTCGAAACAGGCCTCCAGTCTCACCCCTAACAGTGGTCTGCAGCGGGGTTTGTTGACATTTATTGCGCTTGTACGCAAGACGGTTACAAAGTAATCGACACTACGAGTACTCGTGGTCGTACTATATTATTGATAGACACATTTAAGACTACGAATATGTACGTATTCAGGGAAGATTAGAGAAAAAAACACCACATATTAATACCTATCGAGGCTTACATGATGCCAAAATATGTAACGACCAGCGTGAAATGTTTTTTTTTTCCCAAAATAAGTACATGAGCACTTTTCCGATCAACTACATATAATATTATTGGTAGTAAGCTTTTCTGGGCATTTTTTTTTCATACTGTAGCGCATCGTACAGCACACATCACAGCTCCGCCACAGCATGTAGCAGGAGCAGCCACAGCTCCGCAGCAACAACGCACATAAAGCACGGCCATACGATCCAAACCCCAAACCCAAGTACAACCCGCTTCTCCGTGTAGTATGAACTCGCAGCTATCACCCTACAACAGCAGCAATGTCGGCGGCGTGGAGGGGCACTCCGATCCAGGAAACGTGACTCAACCGACAGCCTCACGTAGTAACTGGAATGATCTACCACAATATTTCCCCGACTATATCGAGCACACGCAGCACAACAAACACCACTATAACTGCACAGCACAACCCCCAGGCCGTAATTCCAACGCCCAACCCAACTAAAGATCAACTGGCAGGTAGTAAGCGCTCACACAATGGCGATCCGCCCGGTGAACTCTGCGGCCCCAGACCGCGAAATATAAGAGATCCCCAACAAGCGGTCAGAGAACTGACGACGCTCCGTTGGCCAATGAAAAGCATGTGGGTTGCATACGCAAACGACAGTTTGACATATATTTTCAACAGCGGGTTTTTTTACGAGAGTACCGAAATCTACGACGAGGATCGCGAAATGAAGGCGGAGTAAAAAGTGATCGACTGTAAAGTCGTCGTAAAGTTATATTTTTTTTAGCTCCTCCTGATCTGTCGCCCTCGAGGAATTCTCTTGTTGTGCACGTGTGGTGTTGCTCGTCGGGCATTCGCATGCTCTTGTGTACCTGTCGTGTTGGAACAGCAGTATGGTATCTATACTCGTTCCTGCCCGGTCGCTCTGAAGGCATAATATGCTCTTGTGCACTTGACGCTCTGCCATCGCTCGTCACGCAAGAGATCCCCGGCAAGCGTTTGGTACAGCAGTATTTATACTTGTTCCTGCTCTGTTGCCCTGAAGGCATGTGCTCTTGTGCACTTGACGCTCTGCCAACTGTCGTCATAAAATAGATCCCCAACAAGCGTTTTGGTACAGCAGTATGATATCTAACGAGCGATGGCGTGCTCTTGTTGTTGCTGCTTGCTGTTGTTTTTCGGGGCGATCGTCGCAAGCGCTTAGCGGACCCGCTTGATCCTGCTGCTGCTGTTGCAAAGGTGGCCTCTGGGGCTGCTGTTGCCGTTGCTCCCTGGTGCCGTCGCTCTCCCGTTGCACCTTCACCTCCTCATATATTACCTCATCACCTTGCACCTTCACCTCACTTATCGCCTCATCAACGCACCTTCAACATATGCTCTTGTTCTCCTGCTGCTGCTGTTGCAGACGTGGCTGCTGGGGCTGCTGTCGCCGTTGCGGCTGCTGCTGCTCCCTGGTGCCATCGCTCTCCCTTTGCACCTTCACCTCATCATATACTACCTCACCGCGTTGCACCTTGACCTCACTTGTCACCTCATCACCTTGCACCTTCAACGTATGCTCTTGTTGTGGGTTGATGTGTTGTTGTATGTTGGCATATGGTATGATGGTACTACGGTTTGATATACTACATGGAAAAAACACGGTATGTGATATGGTATGGTATGATGGTACAGTTTCATATACTCTATGGAATAAAAACGGTATGTGATATGGTATGCTGGTGGTATGGTATATGGCAAACACGGCATGGGGTATGGTATGTTGGTGGTATGGTACGGTGTCGTGGATGTATTATATGGCTAAATTTGCATTGTGGTTTGGTATGTTTAAGTATATAAGGTCTGTAAGGGTCGAATACGTGCACGAATATCATCTGTAACGACCTTATATATCGACCATTGGAAATTGTTCGAAAATATAAGCCATGCGGACAGACAGACAGATTTGCAATAACCGCAGCTGAGACTCAGTTTTACAAAATGAGAAATCTATTGAAGGTTTCCTGCTCCCTTCTGTGATTGGCCAACTGCTGTCCATCGTGTACGTACAAGTTGCTCAAAATCGCACGGTATGCTTATCGATGGCTACTGAACTTAGGCTTCACCTATAAAGAACTTCCAAGTGTACCTGAAATGACTCGGCCGATCCCTTTTCTGCCAACATTACACAGGTCGTTCAGACCAGATGCCAGGACTGTCAACCAAGTGACCTTACCTGTCAACAGAAAACGTCCGAATACACAACGAAACACCACGAACGCAGGTTGCGCCGGAGGCAGCACAGGTCAACACGAAACTGGACGGTCGGGCCATTCTGAATTTCGTTTCCCTTGCATATATCCGAATTTCTAACGTTTCTTCGTGAAGCTAAGCCTGCCTGTCGTTCGTATGTGGTGCCCGTTCGTATCAATAATAGTGGTGGCTCTTCGTTTCTATTATTGGTGATATAGTCTATTTCACCCTATATTAAATGACGTACTTACTGCCGCCGCCACGCCTGATACAGGGGCTACCATGAACAGGACAGTCTTACGCCGTTACCAGTGGAAAGTGGCCTTCATCGTTTACCCCTCCCATATGTTTCGACCCCGAAGACGTTGGCCCGCTGCGAACGTACACGTACTGATCGATGGACGTGATGATGCCCGTTCGGCTTTGGACATGCCATCCTGTTGAGGGGACGCTAGCACCCTCAGGAATGCGTCTTCAAGTACACGCGTATAGGCATTTCGGAAACATAGATACGACTTGGACGTAGGGTAAGGGGTTTCCAACCAAGATCCGTATTTCGTAGTTGTAGAATAGTTGAAACATATAACAAAAATCCTGAGCTTTTCAACCCTTTTTAGCCATTGTTTGGGTCCAATAACTTACTATTAATACCCATCATGGGAACGTACAGTAGTTTTGCCTCGCGCAGCAGCTTCGACGACGACTACTGAAGAGACATATCGTCCGCCTGGAGAATGGCAATATTTTAGTGACAGCCATTTCTTCATCGGTGATGTAGCCGTTGTGCTCTGCTCCCTTGCGTGAAATGAAACATTTTAGCGTTTTTGCGAGTTTTTTGTGCTACTCGCTCGCCACTTCAAGTACACGAAAACACCTCGTGAGTCGTTTGTGGCTGCCTACGACTGCCGTCTGGCGCACTCGACGCCCTCACACACCCCATCAGGACCGTCCCTCAATTTCGCGGGGTGTAGTTTCCTAGAAGTTGTAGCTGTCCGCAGGTGAAAATGTGTAACGGCCTTTTATCCCAATGTTGAGGCTCTTATCTCTTTCTCCACGATGAAGTTTTGATGATGCTTGGGCTCTAAACCAATGACACCCTGGCAGATATCGCTCATGAGACGACGGAGCAAAAATATGCCATTGAATATGCCTACGCCGCGACGACCATTCAAAACGTTTCGGCGTGGGAGAATGCGGGAATAACCCCAAAGATTTTGAAGAGGTCATGACTACCGGCTAAAGTGCAGTGGAGAGCGGCCTCGGACAAGGAAGTGGTCAGCCTGAAAATAACAACGTCTACACCCTCCTGCCGGTGACCTCTGTCCTCACGGGACACAAGATTATCGGCTGTAGATAATCCCACAAGGTCAAGGCAGATAACTCGCACAAAGGACGCGGTGTCGTGCTGGGATGGGGGCAATTGCCTGGCATTGGTTATATTTTGCGTCATAACTACTGTAATACAGTTAAGGGCATCGACCCTTGGGCCTGCATGGACATTTTTTTCCGAGTCAAGAATACTTGCAGCAAATAACAGTATTACGATTGACGAGTGTTTGTATGAACAAAAATCAATATCCGTCTGATCGGAAGTATGAGGTACATTTGTAAATATTGCGGCCATCGAAACGTACATTGTATTTTTGATTAGACTAGTACGTCAGCGAAATCAATCTACCCGCAACGAAAAATACAAACAAAACTGAACATTGATGGAGATGGTCTACATAGCTCCGAAATTGTCTGTGCTGCTTTTTCGGAAGCGGGCGACCACAACCCTCCAGCGGCGGATAGCCAGACCCCAGCAACAGCTAGTTTTTGCACGAAGGCATCGGTGTATGCGATCGCCGGGGCTTCCCCGTTGTGTGACAAACTGCAAGCAAAAGCGAGCAGACCACAGAAAAAAGCTTAGGGGCTGTCTAAGCTTTTAGCTGACGGATTGCTGACATGCCCGTTGTACGTCTTCGTATCTGTCGTATGCTGTCGGCTTCTCGGGCTAGTCGTAGCGTACGTGCCTGCTGTCATCTGTCGCTCAAAGCTACCCAGCTTGGGCTAGTCGTTTTGCGTACGTCGCCTCCTGTCAGTTTTCAAAAGCTAGCGTAGTCGTACCTAAAGCTAGTGGTACCCAAAGGCTAGCCCAGTCGTACCGACCGCCTGGTACAAGAGCTTACTTGCATCTATTTCATAAATCTCGGTTATCACGCATGTTGCAAAGCTGAGTATCGACCAATCGGTTGAACTCACAGCTGACGTGCATTTTTTAGTTTTCTATAAAATCTCAGCGAGTCGTCACGTGGATTTAACACAAGAGCACCGACAAGGGAAGAGGAAAATATGTGCCCTATTTCATACGTGACGGGAATACTCACTTAATTGGTCAAAACCTATTTATCAAGGGATGTCACGAGCTGACGCTGATGGGCCGGGCCGCGTCCGATTATATATGGTGTACTACTGCTCGTACGATTGTTTTGAGCAGCCTGGGTCGTCATCCGCCAAAGAGAGCTACGTTCATGCGATGCGTTTCTGATAGGCCGGGCCGCGTCCGATTATATGTGGTGTACTACTGCTACACCTGTTTTGAGTAGCCTGGGTCGTCATCCGCCAAGTAGAGCTACGTTCATACGATGCGTTTTTTGCAAATCGTCTCGGGGTCTATATGTCTATGTGTGAAATGCATTAGTTTTGCGGAACGACTTTTCTTTTTTGGCCGCCAGTTTCTGTCGCGCTGCGGGCTGCGTGGCACACCACGGTGCCAATGCAGACCCCGGCCGAGGTCCGTGGCGCGTGCTCTGGGCCTTCAATGTCGAATTCTGGCGAGTAGCCACGGGGAGGTTTTCCGGGATGCTTAATCAAAGCAGGACAATGGAAACCCCATCGCTATGATTTTCGCTCTGCTGCTAGCTGCTGCTGTTGTATTATGTCCGTGTCGCACTATCCCTCAAGCTCTCTATGACAGTCATGAAAAACGGCGGTCGGACATGAAGCTCTCACTGTTGTGACGGCCACGGATGGTGCATCCATGTTTGTGCTTGCGTGTATCATGGTTCCCGTCGACCTAGGAAGACGATCAACGTAATATCAAGAAAGGTGCTATTCATTGGGTGCTGCGCAGGGGGCAGGACGACGATATTATAAATCCAGGCTTCAACACCGGCAGCGTTACAACAGCAATACAGCACCAGAGGTCCACACTTACGCCTTCGAGACAGCCCGCGGTGTTTTTGTGTTTGCATGTATGTACAGGGCTTACCAGGTGATTAATGCAATTGTGTTCACATTTTTAATACAATTTTCAAATCAAGCATCACGTCGTCGAACCCCATCCTGTCACACAGCAGTACACCAGCCGTACTCGAGTAATTTGGGAGCCTGATGATATTGTTCCCTCTTTTTCACATGCGGCACCCCCTGGATTTCAAGTCAACCATATCCCGAAGGGGAATCTTGTAATATGTTGTGATACCTTGGACAAATTTCGAATCAAAGCCTTGATACCGTTTCGGGTGCACAGACGACGCTCCTCGCCGTCTCCGCGCGACGCTGGCAGCATTATGCGCTTGCCCTGATTCATCCCGTGGACGGTTTGTGGACGGAACCGCCGGTGCGACTAGGTGTGTCTCGATGTCGAACCGGGGATGAGGACTGTTGCCCCTGTAGCATGGAAAACGCCTGCCAAAAGGTCACTGCTTGTACGGGCATTATCGTCTGCGCGATAGAAGGTGTTGCAGCAGCGTGTGTTGCAGCAGTACCAGGTGTTGGAGCATCACGAGGAAGTTGTGGTCCACAGTCGGGACGGAACCCATCCGAGCGAGTCGTCCGTGGAGGTCGCGAGTAGTGACAACTGTTTATGTCTTTCGCATGGCCCAAAAGCAGCTGTCCCCCCCCTTCCCCCCCGAAAACCCAACCAAAATGTAAAAAAAGTGCGTCAGTGTATACTCATGCACCTTTCAGTACAGGACAACACATGGGCCAGCCCGTCAAATCCACGGCCCGGCTCATGTTGTTGTTGGGCCGGCCCACAGGGCCCGTGTCTCACGGGCCTCGCGGTCATGTGATGGGCCGGGCTGAGCCGTGCTGATAATTTTGCAAAACTGATGGACCAGGCCGGAGCGTGAAATTGTTGAAATGGGATGGGCTGGGCTGGGCCGGTGCCCATCCTCTGAAATTTCAACAGGCCGGGCCGGGTCGGGTCGCGGCCGATAGTAACATTGACGGGCCCGGTCCAACCCCTGGCCGGCCCACCAACGTCGGCCCATGACAAGCCCCGGAAGATATAGCTTGAAGTCAGGTGTAAAAATATGTTTCGATCGTTCACGGCCGACCTCAACGTATCTGTATTTAAATATATACCTAACATGGGTATCTTGGAAACTACACGGCTCGCCACAACTCTGCCTTTCCTGTGCAGTGATAAGATTGGGGTGTATTATCATCCAAGTTTTGGGCACGTGTGCCATGTGTCACGCGTGCATGTGCTGTGTCAAAGGCGTGATTGTTATTTTTTTAGACAAGAAAAACGGTCGTCCAATGGGAAATAGCTTGCGTGCAACTTTGGGTTGGTGGACGTGAGTTCGAGCCCCCCGCTATACGATTAAACGCCTATCTTTGCCCTTTGTTTTTGTTTGCCTTTTTTTCGTGTTTCCTTTGTTCATCTTGCGCACGCTCTTGGTACCCGAGCAATTGATAGAGCTTTGAGTTCGATTACAAGTCGCTAGCTGAGTATTAGCTGCCTAGGTATCATAGTTACGGTAGCTGCAGCGGTACCAACATCCGACTGTTATAGTTTCATTCTTTTTGGAGGGCTTTTCTGCTACGTGGTGTTCAATTCCTCGTGGGAGTACCTGCTGAGAGAGGGAAAGGGCGCAACTCAAGGTGCACCGAACCAATCGCCTTCGACGGTTTCCCTGCCGATGGCGTTGCGGAAGGCCGTTGTCGCTTATTTTTTGTAAAAAATTGCACCTGGTATGTATTTGTAATGAAGTCAAATGCCGACTGTCAAGTTAAGTCAGCTAGTTGGGTGGCGATTAACTAGCCGGGTGGTCCAGCCAACTCACAGCTCTTTTATGTAATCAATGTGCCCCATGCATGCGTAAGCAACAATAGTGGCCTACATTTATACCCAGTTTAAATGCTAAAATTTTGGACCCAGAACAGTTGGATTGAATACTGTATAGTACACGAGCATACAATACTCATTTTTACTCGCAACATGTTTTTAGGTTCACAAATGGCCCTTTTGCCTTTCCTGCTTGTGACGTCATTTTTGAAGTCGTGTAGGCAATTGCAGTTTATTATGCAGTGTACCCGGCTGGTATTGTAAAAAATAACTTGTTTTTTTTTCCCCATGTTACGGAGACCACGAAAGACGAGAGACCTCATATCAACCACGCACCAAGCAAGTACCCCTTCAATACCCCGATCGTATAGTCGTTCAAAGCAAAGTTAACATCGAGCTCACCCAACATCGCCCAGCACGTGCCGCCTCTGCGCGCGCAGCTCTTCCGACGCCAAGCGAGCGGATGCCGACCGTACTCGGTGAGTCTAGAAAATCGCGTCGGCTTCCCATCATCGGGGACAAAACATAGCCTCACAATAACGGCAGTGTAAGCTGCCCAGCGAGAGCGCTCGTCGTTCGTCGACAACTCCCCCTTCTGACGAGCGAGGAATTACACCCACCGCATCGTCCCTCCCCGACGTCGTAGTGAGAGTTCCTGCCGAAAGGCTGGGCGAGTGTGGATTTGTGCGCGACCGCTCAGGTCTGTATGTGCAGCGTCTGTTCTTGTGTGCCGAGTCAAGCCGCGTAGATGTTCTTCAGTCTTTAGACTGGAGCTTCATCATCGGGAACTAATTTAGTGATTGCCACCGACGTACACTAATAGTACCTTCTATTACATCTACTTTAAATTGCTGTCAATAGCGTGTACCATCGATGTACGTTAAGAGTAGCTTAGGTTACTCGCCCGATAATATAAGGGTCGTGTCGTTATGATAATAAAGAAGCAAGCGGTGTTTACATTTCGAGACATATAGGCGACACGCATGGTTTGGAACGAGCTCGCGTCGAAGCTCGAGTTCCCGCTTCATGCGTTGGATGACCGAGCTCCACGGGGTACCGGGCATAGTCGTCTTTATGCTATATACCTACGTTACTGTCACTGTGTTGCCGCTGCGATGCGCTGCTGCTTGTGCTGCTGCTGGTGCTGATGCTGATTATATAAGGGTCGTTTTGTTGTGAAAATATAAAAACAAGCGATGTATACAAGTACATTTCGAGACATGTACAAGTAGGCGGCACGTATTTTTGGGACGAGCTAGGGTCGAAGCGTGAGTGGGATCGAGCTACAGTTAGGCTCAGGAACTAGGGGTGTTTTGTAGCCGATTTCAGCCAAATGCGTGTCCAAAGGTATGTCCGAGAAGAACTGAAATACATTTTTTTTACCGATGACAACATATCACAAATACACCAGCCATCAACCAATTCCATTATGGAGCATCCGAAATATCAACAGCCCCAGCACGAAAACGCCCAGTATTTTTTACCGGGCGGCATACCACCTGCGGCGACAGGTGAAAAGTCAAAACAAGAAATAAGTGATGCCTGGCGGCGTACCACCTGCGAGAGGTGATTGAAACTACATTATTTGGAGCGGGAGGTGGAGGGGCGAAAGAAGATGTAAGATGGCGAAGCTGCGAGGCCCGACCTGCCTGAACGGGTCTCCGGCTCGAATAAACTTCTGACATAAACGCGCCGCCCTCATCCCGTACGCGCGCCTCCTGCCTTTCTTGCGCCTGGTGCCCTCCCCACCCCCCTCGCCCTCACCCTCGCTTTCTACCCAGGGCCGCAAATCATCCAAAATCCTTGTCTCGATTATTTAATCTGCGTCTTGCTGCTGCAGCGGCGTCGTCGCGGCGGGGGGTGGCGGGGGGCATGGCGCTTGAGCTTCAGCCATGTGCTACTCGTGGGAGAGGGCCTCAATCCTTGACTGTTGCCGTTTGTTCTGTATTCGTCGAGGACAGGACGGGTCGCAGCGGTAAATACAAAGACAGACGGCAGCAGCAGAAAATAAAAAACATTAGTACCACTGTTAGCTATGCGCTGTTGTGCGTATCGACAACAAAAAAAGATGACATCGATCAGCAAAAAAAATTCATCCCCGTGAAAAGCCGACGCCTCTAGCCCACGTAGAATGACTTGATTTCTTTGTATAAAATTCTGCACTGTGCAAGCGCATAATAGTGGAGATTGCGCATGAATCTCCAACTGGAACTTCAGGTACGTCTCCAGACCCAAACTCTCCACGTGCCCAGCTCTTTTTTATATATTGAAATCAAAACAGGTGAAATCGCCGAAAAAAACTGGCTTTTGGGGGGATATTTCCAAGTAATGCAGGCGAATCACCAGGTCGTGAGATGTATAGAGGTACAAATAGCTGACCACCGTGTTGCTTAGGTTATGTGGCATCTAGTAAAACAAACCCCGCTTCATTTTACTACGTTAGAGCGGGGGGCTGTGTCTCTCAAAATCGCGTAATACGGCCAAGAAACGCAAAGAAAAAGTTTCGCAGGAGCCACAGGCACGAAAGGCAGCCGCGAAACAAAACGCAACCGCTTTTACGGAAAGAGAAGCGGTGGCGACACCATCCAAAGAGTCTCGGGGCGCGCAGCCCACGAGGATGCGGTGCGACGCGGCGGCCTCGAGGTGTCCGAGGCATGCCGGGACGGAGCGTTGCAGGAGCGGGACAAAGCCGCGCACAAGAATCCGATGCGGAAATGAAGAGCCGTGCCAAAATAATTTCCGAGATGGAGTCGAGCGTGTCGTCGGAAAAAAACTCAGGCTTGCGGCTGAAGATGTCAAGATGAAGGCGGAAGAGGGCAGACTACAGGCGGAATTGGCATTGCGGACAGAGCAGCAGCGTCGGGGACAGCGGTGTTGGTTTGGCCGGACGTTTCTACTCCGATGCTTGCTGCTGCGGTGCTCCCGACGTACATAAATAATACAACGCGCTTCGCTCCGCGGGCGGCCTACGCCGCCCGCTAAGCCCGCTCAGGAAGGAAAAGTGCATCAAATTACGCGAAGCGGACAGATGTTCATGATTGAATGTAGTTTTTTTTTATGATGGTACTTGCAAAGTGGCGACTCGATAGTGCCAAGAGTCCCGCCGCCATGCTTCACGCCACATACGCTTCGCGTCGCGGATGTCGTACGTATGTACATACCCCAGGTAGGGTACTTATTTTCTTCTTTTGATGTGCTCTATGTCTGTACTCGTATGTGCGAAAGAGAAAGCACAGCACGGCACAGCAGCCACGCAAAAACAATGAAAATGAAACTGAACGTCTCGGAAAGAAAAAAAAATCCCCGTCCCCTCTCGTGTAATATTTTTCTGCCTGATTGGAACACCTTACACCGGGTCAAAAAGAAGAAACGAACAAAATCGAACAGAAGAGCTTCTCTCTCAGCCTCGTACACCGCCCGCCCCTCTCGCGACCATCTCGCAACCGATTCGGTCCGGGTAAAACTTTCCTCCTTCTCTATCACAGTGAGCCCCGTCGCCCGCCTCACGTGAAGCCCGGTGCTCACCGTGGCCCTCGTTCGTCAGCTCCACAAAGTTGTTGGTGCTCCGAATGGGTCGCTCTCTCGCTGATTTTTTAGTTTAGTCTCAAAAATAAGCACCGCTTGATTTTTTTTTTTAATATCAAAACGACTCGCATATATACTCGTAGAAGTATAACCGGAACCACACCAGGAGGCCAGACAGAACCGATTCATGCTTCCCTCGTGTCTCGAGGTACGCGCGACGCCTAGCCATGGAAACGGCGACCTCGATCCTTGCAACCCCCCTCTACCCGCTGACACCCGCGACGGTGCCGCGCTCGCCCGAGGTGCCGTGCTCGGAGTACACGCACGCACACGAAACGACGAAGAAAAAAGGAGAAAAGGACTGAAAGTGCCAAGAGAGATGAAAAAAACAAAGAACCGCTGGAAAGGCCCGGCAAGTAATAAAAGGAGGCGATTCCCAAGTGGGAGCTCTGTGAGGCCAGAGATGTACCAACCGAGCACGCCCAGAGAGTGAGATGTCTTAGTTCTATGCCTCGTACCCTGCTGGTATGAGGTATTCTGTGTGCAGTCGCAGCAGCAGCATTCAAGGTTGTGATATTCAGCCTATTTTGGAGATGTGTGTGACGTTCCGCTATGTTTTGATTGTTTATCGATGATGATTTTTTTTCAAACTATGAACGGCCACAGACCACTTTTTTCGCCCCGAAAAATACAAAAGCGCATAGCTAACCGTACATACTGGTGGTAAAATGAGGCGCAACCTCAATAATACCTGCGGTAGTCATATCTGCGATGCATCATGCTGGGCGACTGCGGTTTATTCTGTGTTGTGCTGAACCAACACAAACGAACATCTACGTTTGGGTGCATTATTTTCAAGAAACAAAAAATTATCAACAGCAGCAGAAGTGGCGGCGGCATGTTCTTGCAGCAGCAGCAACTGGGCACACGAGGCCAGGATCAGCGTCGCTATACGCTCGGCTTGTCGGTCTAGCGCAACCCTTGAACCCTTTGTCGTGCACATACTCGATTTTGTTGTTGTGTTCCTGGTTCCAAACTCGAAATTCGGCATACTAATTTGAAGGCGAGAAATCTGCACCCGACATGTTTCGTCCAACAGAAACAGCTTCTCGTAGCAGGTGCCACCACTACTACTGATGTACGACATCTACAGCAGAGCTTCTCTTGCAGCAAAACTGCAGCAGCAGCAGTAGCAGTAGGACACACGAGGCCAGGGTCAGCGTCGCTATACGCCCGGCTTGTCGGTCTAACCCAACCCTTGAACCCTTTGTCGTACACATACTCGGTTTTGTTGTGTGTCTCGTGGTTCCCACCTCGAAATTCTGCATAATAATTTGAAGACGAAAAATCTGGACCTGGCATGTTTAGTCCAACAGAGAGAGCTTCTCGTAGCAGGTGCCACCCCTACTATTGATGTATGACGTATATCTACAGTAGAGCTTCTCCACCAGCAAAACTGCAGCAGCAGTAGCAGTAGGTCACACGAGGCCATAGTCAACGTCGCTGTACGCTCGGCTTGTCAGTGTGACCCTTGAACCCTTTGTACACGTACTCGATTTTGTCGTGTGTATCCTGGTTCCGAACTCGAACTTCGGCATAATTCAAAGACCCAAAAATCTGCGCCTGACATGTTTTGTCGAACAGAGAGTGCTTCTCGTAGTAGGTGCCAACACTACTACTGATGTGCGACATCTACAGCAGAGCTTCTCCAGCAGCAAAACTGCAGCAGCAGTAGCAGTAGGACACACGAGGCCAGGGTCAGCATCGCTGTACGCTCGGCTTGTGTCGGTATAACCCTTGAACCCTTTGTAGACGAACTCGATTTTGTTGTGTTTCCTGGTTCACGCACTCACAATCTGAAGACGAAAAATTCTACAACCTGGCATGTGTCCAACAGAGCTTCTCGAAGCAGGTGCCACCACTACTACTGCTGTTCAACATTTACAGCAGATCTTCTCCTGCTTCTCTGTCCCCTCATCAGTAGGAGGATGGGCCTGACAATGCCACCTGCAACATGACATGGCCCGAACGTCGCTGTGGCCAGACAGGCACAGTCTGCCCACGAGTACTCGTAGAGTTGGGTTTCGTTAGGTAGAACTAAAAAAACAAGAACCGTTATCATATCTTACGGTTGCTGGTTCTGTTTTTTTTTGTACCATAGCCCAGCCATGTGCCTACACACGTTGCCGCACCTAGCTCGACCAACTGTGAACGAGTCCACCGCACGAGCACGAGAAGGTTTCGTTTGTGTGTGCGCGCACAAAGCCCGCCGGGACTGGAATTGGTGCCGTGTCCATTGAGCGCGGTCGACATGGCCGAAAAAAATGTTGAATCATGATGACACACACAAACAGAAAAACTCAAAACAAGGCACCCTAGCCCCGTATAGGACTCTGGACAATAATTAATGAACTTTAGTATCAGTACAATAAAACAACTTATTCATTGTGAACTATGTCATCAGTACGATTTATCCTTATTACGATACGTTCTGCTGTTTGTATCATAAAACAGATGCCTTTATCGCACTAAATATTCAAAAATCGACCGACTCTGGTGCTAAGCCAAGGAAAACGTGAAAAAAGAAACGCTGCTGCTCCTGGTCACCTGCTTCAGCAGAGATTGCGTGGTCACCGGTTGCCTGCCGGCCCATGCTTTCGTGGCTGCCACCTCTCCTTCCATCTGCCTGAACTTCATTCTCTCGAAGCCAAGCCGCTCTTGGACATGCATTTCGGGCCGACCTCCCTGCTGAGATGAAAATGATTCTTGGTCAGCTCCGTCATTAATTGCCAAGGCCATCTGTGACAAACGACAATCGCCCCAGTTCCGCCTCAAGATTTGCCAGCTCGCGCCTCCTCTGCTCGCCTCTTTCCTTGCTCCTCACGCCTACTCTCCTCTTCCTTTCGCCTTCGCTCCTCCTCAACTGCCAGCGCAGCTTGCCCTGAAAAACAGATCTTTGGCTATTGGTCCCTCGGATCAAGCCCTCAAAAGAACACACCAGTCGATGTACCTTTACTTTTTTCACTTGCTGCAAAAATTACCACACAGCACATGACATGCTTGACAATATTGTCGGGAGGGAGGAGAAGAGCTTACTCTACGACCACCGCGGATGTAGATTATAAGACAGAGGCGGAAGAAGACCATCTGCTATTAATACTTTCTACTGATATATGTAGTACTCTTCACGGGTACACATACATACCTGGTACGTAAAATTGCTGAATTCGGGGAAACGGAATCAAGATCACAAAATACCCGAGAAACACAAAAAACACTCTATACACTCTATTAAAGTATATATATTAGCCTATCGCTTTTTGCAACGCACTGCTGTAATTCTCACTGCTGCTCAGAAGTATTTAGTCCTATGTATTTACATTGCAGAGTAATAATACTGATAGTCATCTCATTGCTCGGAGTCGAAAATCACACGAACTTCACGACCAAAAAGCGTGCGTATGTGATTGGTTTCGAAACAAAAGGTATCACCGTTGTGCCACCGCATAGATTGATGCGTACCTGATCAAACACCGTGGCGATAAAGATGTTTTTTTTGTTTTAATTTGGTATCATTTTCTGGTCCCTGGGATCGAGCCATCAACCCCTTCGCAGTCCCGTTCGAGGACAAAGCACTCTAATTCCATGTGGTTCTCACCCAAAATGGGACTGCAGTACTACCGCATGGAATTGGAGTGGTTTGTCCATTACCGGGACTGCAGTACTCAAAGGGTTAGTCTCCCCCCCCCCCAAAACAACACGCAGGCATCAAAGAAAGGACCGCATGCTTGACAACATAGTAGTGGGCGAAGAGCTTGCTCTACGTCTTCCTCGGATCTAGGTTGTAAGACAGAGACTTGAAAGGGTTGAAACAGTGAGGAAGAAGACCGTGTACTCCTGCTGTGTAGTACTCTTCATGGGTATACACACGTACCCGGTACGTAGTTTTTCTGAACTCGGGGAGGCGAAATTTAAAACAAGAAAACAGAATACCCGAGAATCACACAACACACTCTGTTAAAATAATAGTTTTTTTTCTATCAACCTACTGCTTCTCGCAACGCACTGCTGGTGCTGTAATTTGAAAAACTCTCACTGCTGCTATCAATAAGAAGTATTGAATCCTGCGCACTCGGTAGTTGTCGACAACTATGAATAGTATTAATGTTCTTTATAAATAGAAATAACAAGAAGAGTGATGATCTTACCCTAACCGTAAGTTAGCTCCTTCCCCCAAAACCACACACACGCATCAAAGAAAGGACCGCATGCTTGACAACATAGTAGTGGGGAGGGAGGAAAAGAGCTTTCTCTACGACCACCCCGGATCTAGGTTATATAAGACAGAGGCTTGAAAGGATTGTGAGGAAGAATACCATCTACTATTACTACCGCTGAATGTAGTACTCTTCATGGGTATACACACATACCTGGTACGTACATTTGCTCAGGGTCCAATAAGACACGAACTTCACGACCAAAGCGTGCGTATGTAGTTGGTTTCCAAAAAAATGGTATCCCCGTTATGCCACCGCATAGATTGATGCGTACCTGATCAAACAACATGGCGATAAATATGTTTTTTTTGTTTTGGCTTCATTTTCTGGTCCCTGGGATCAAGCCATCAACCCCTTCGTGCTGCAGTCTTGTTTCGAGGACAAAGCACTCGATTTTCATGTAGTTTTCCTCAAAAATGGGACTACAGGACTACCGCATGGAATTATCGGAGCGGTTTGTCCACAAAGCGGGACTGCAGTACTTGAAAGGTTAGTCTCCCCCCCCCCAAAATAGCACGCATGCGTCGAAGAAAGGACCGCATGCTCGACAACATATTAGTGGGGAGGAGGAGAAGAGCTTGCTGTATGACCTCCCCGGATCTAGGTTATTATAAGACAGAGACTTGAAAGGTTTGAAATAGTGAGCAAGAAGACCATGTAGTCCTGCCGTATGTTCTACTCTTCATGGGTACCCATACATACATACCCGGTACGTACATTTGCCGAACTCGGGGAGATGAAATCAAGAAAACAGAATACCCGAGAAACCCAAAACGGACTCTACTAACACAGTAGTTATTTGTATCAGTCTACTGCTTTTCGCAACGCACGGCTTGCTGCTGTAATTTGAATAACCCTCCTCACTGCTGCTATTAATAAGAAGTATTGAATCGTACGCACTCGGCAGTGATCGACAACTATGAACACTAATAATATTAATTTTTAATTAGCAGCACTAGCAGTAAGAACGATGACGCTCGTTGGTGCAAACCATCCGTGTCGGACGCCACCGCGACGTCCCGCACGTCACGGCGACAGCAGGCACACGAACTCGCAGACACGTGAGACGTTCCACTCCAGAGGTCGCAGGGCATCAAAAAGAGAACGCGAAAACACGACCTCAGCGAAATCGAGAGCGGGCACGCGTGAAAGCTCCGAAACTCCCGGGCGCCGGACCGGAAAGCAGGCCGAAGGAAAAGAACAACAAACAATCGAAATTTCGAAGGCAAAGCCCCGGCCTATTTCCCCGCAACTAGGCAACTCTGAAACGAAGACGATAAGGGCGGCGGCAGACCACGAACGGCGGTCCCGCAAGCTCTGAGAGCGCAGGAAAGTTGAAACGGAGGCCTGTGAGGCATCGGAACAAAGACGACTAATGTTATACCGGTATATATGTACAAGGGCGCTTCGTGGGAAGGCCTTCGAAGGGCCTCCGACGAAGTTAAGGCCCGCAGGCAATGCTAAGGCCTGCGCTAAGACCCGCAGGCAACCCATAGTTAACGGCTAAGGCACGTCAGTTTACGATGCCAAGGGACGGTTGATGTAGACGCAACGATCTATGCTTGAAATAAGTCCTGTAAAAACAGGTTCTAGTGTTGATCCCTGACGTAAAGCATGATGTAAAGAAGGCCCGTGACATCGAAAGTGACGGGCCGCCGACGAAGCCAATGCCCGCGCGCAACGGACAGCTAATCTGCTGCAAACAGCAGTTTACGATGCCAAGGGTCCGTTTAGGATGAAATGATACGAACTGTTCGAAAAATATGTCCTCCTGTTCCAAATATTAATGGTCCCTGACGCATTGGATGTTCCATAGGCAACGACAAAAGCATGAAACAAAAATGTTTTCTTCGCTAAACTCTGCCGCACGCCACCCTCGGGTCATGCCTGAAATCTCTGCCCCAACAAAACACATCAGTGTACCAAAGCGAGACTCGTACGATGCACGATCGGCAACTGAGAATCCTCGCCTGTGATACGAGTGAAAAAAGCCAATGCCATGATAATGCCTAAAATGAAATGATGTGGGGAGTGGAAATTGGCAAACGACTGGAAGAGAAGTGTATGAGGGATACTACTGATTTACGGAACGATATTTGGTTTACAAGGTTCCCCTCCGGGAGGTGCCGTATTAATAGGGGAGTGGCGCAAGAGCGAAAAATAATACTCGTATGAAACACTGCACACTTGTTTAGAAGTAGTACCTGCACCCACCCATCATTTTAACGTGAAGAACACACACAACATATTTTTGAGGACAGACTATAGTATCCGTTCGCGGAATTAGGTGGGATCATTAATTACTACAATAATATAGAGTAGGGTAGGTATCGGTAAGTGGGGATATATATTGATCCAGCTGACTCGCGGCGATTAATTCGTAAGTACAAAAAAGTTGCGCGAGGTTGCGCCATAATACTTCGTGACCGGCTGAGTAAGGTACAGCACATAAAAATACATACATACTGGTACTACAATATACACGTTCCCCCAAAATGAATGTTTCTTGGTGCTCAGGGTAATATCAAGGTTTCACAGGTGAATGCTCGAGAACAATCGCAGTCCGAGTATACTGAGAGTATTGGGTACTGGCGGCAAAAATATTGCGAGTACTGAGAAGGCCCAAATACTGAGAGTAATGAGAGTTTGAGCAGTACCGAACCCCGAAAATACAGGTAAGTATGTACCCGCAGTAGTATCGAAACACGACATAAATACTTGGGGTAAATGAAGGCAACATGCGCAGTACAGAACCTCGAGATACTGAGAGTATTCGCAGTACATGCATGCATATATCGAAATACTGCCAGACTGCTTCAAGTGCTCAAGTTGTCTCCCCAGCGAAAGAAAGTAGTTTGCTCCAACTCCTACTCGTGTGGGACTATCTGGGAAAACGCTGGGCCTGGGATTTGTCGACACGGTGCACAGACGGTTGAAGTATACTTCATACTCGAAGTATACTGGGCATGTTGAGGGTATTTCATTACTGCGAGAGCACTGAGTCCGCGGAAGCAGCAGTACCAACACTACCAATGGAAGAAATACTGCTAGACTAGTACTGGTATACTTGTATCACCCGCGGTACAGAACCCCGAGATACTTGAAGCACAACAGGCGGTATCCATGCCAGCAGCAGTAGCGAACCCCGCATCAGTGCGAGCCCGAAAGTATACGCAGTAGTATCTACAGAACCTCAAAATACTGCGAGTACTTGCAGTATCTCGAGTACAAAACCCCCGAAATACTGCGAGTGTACGAAGTACCTACGGTAATAGCAGCAGTATTTTCTCGAACGTACTTTGCTCTACTCCAAGCATTCGGAGTAGCTGTGAAATGTTGAGGTATGAACGCACACGCCACACGCAAGCGCGCCCAAACTCTTTAATTCGGGCTAAACACACACAAGTAGCATGTACTGCATCATATTATACGTTCAGAAAAGCAAGGTGGATGAATGTACTGGCACAACAAAAGTCACAACAAGTGGAAAATAAACACACACACAACTTATGTTACAGCAGAATATCATGCTACACGTCCAGAAAAGCACTGTGTGGACGAACGTATCATTACTACTACTGTTTTACGGAGGTCCATAGTTAACAGGACCTACCGTATACATAAAAACCTATACATTTACCTATTTTTACTGACTATATTTGGTCCTATTTACTATGGTCCCCCGTACTACCTGTAGTACTGTTGTTGTAATCCCAGTACAAAAAAAGTCAAAGCGAAATTAAAAAAAAAAAAGTGGATGGTGCGAGTCGAACCTCGGAAACGAAAATGTTATCCAGCGCAGTATAAACGTATACCTGGTACGCTAGAACAGTGCTCGTACAACTGGCACGTCGTGTTTTTACGCAATCTAGAACACTTTGCACGCTTTCCTACAGCAGTAGAGTAGCTTTTGTACAGGTACGACTGCTTATTCAGCAGTACTGCTGTAAAATGCCACGCGAGGAACGTACGTGTACTGATCCCCTTTCAGCTGGCTCTAGGATCTATCGGTCAGCAATGTAGGACACACCGCAATAATAACTGCTGTTGTACTGCTGTATGGAAGTATGTTTTTTGTACGAACGCTGCTGTACGATGAGCCGAAGTACGATCATCCATACGCGCAAGGTGTGCCCACTACTGCTGCTGCTGCAGCAGGGTTGGTTGTGGTGCTGTAGGAAGCTGGAGGTAAGCACGCTCTGTGCGCTGCTGTGAGTGTTGTTCTCTAGGCGGTGGTCCGTGCTCCGTGCAACAACACAAAAAAAAAAATGTAGGGATATTAGACGTCATCCTGGGTACATAGGATAAAAAAAAATATGGCAGACGATGGAATGCGGACGGCAGGCTCCGACAAACACAACCAACCACAGCAACACTGCGCTGCGTGTGGGCGGCAGCGTTGGAACGATGGGATCTGTGCGTGTTGTCTGTTGTGTACCTGGTATATGCCTGAGCTGTGTGCTCACAGCTCATGAGAGCGGGGGGGAGAAAACAGAGAGCATGCGTGCAGATACGTACGTACGTACCTGGTACAAAATAAGGCCTCTCGTACTGAAACCAGGGAAATCGTCTTATCCACTCCCGCCGGAAAAAAAAAATTGGGCGCCCGCCACGTGCTCCAGAGTGCACGGATCGCACCGAGACCTCGACCAATGTGTCCGGCCGGGCGTCCTGTGTCCGAGCATTTGGTGTTGTGCCGAAAAGTGCTTTGTACGAAGAGGAAAAGTTGGCTGAAGTACGAAAATTTGACAAACATACGTATACATATACGAAGCATAATATTATTGCATAATATACCGTTCGTGAGAAAAGTATGATTCTTTCTCTTGTCCCGCACAGCCCACGACAGATACGGGAGAATTGATCTATGATATCCGAGAATCTATGTACGTCCCCCTGCGACGAATCGAAGAAAGCCGAAGCCAAGATGTGATATACCGTTCGAGGGAGGGTATGCTATTTTCTCGTCCCATACAACCCACGGCAGGTAAAAACAGACTAGTCTACGCTCTGCGGCACGACAGGTAATGGACAAAGCATCTACGCACTCAGACTATAAAGCGAAAGTAAACAGAAAAACTTTGGTTTCCCATTTTTTCCCAGAACGCAACAAACAGCGCTTTTCAACAATAACGCCAAAAAAAGAAACCCTCGTTCAAAACACATTAATTTCGTCGGACAGAAACACCGACAACGAAAGCTCCAGAAAAAATAAGCAGACGTAGGCGGGCAGGTTACAACAACAGTCGTGTCATCCAATCTGATAAATATTTTGAGCATGGAACGAAGCAACCCTGACCCGTGAAACGAATGTGACGAATTTGAGACAAAGCGTCGACAAACCAAAAGAAAAAAATACACAACAAAACACACAAAATACTATAGTTCTTTTATTATGCGGTTTTGGGGACAAACCACTCTAACTTCATGTAGTTTGTCCCCACAATGGGAATTCATATTGTTCGTCCCCAAAACGGGACTTGAAGTTGTACTAAAAGAGTTAATCTCCCAAAACGTAACACGCAGGACATGAAAGGAACAACACACCAGCCAGTGTGTATATCTATCTGCTGCTGTACTGCAGTAAGTAGTATTAATAATGCACACCAGGCTGTTATCTGTGGCTGCTGTACTGCATTAAGTAGTGATGCACACCAGGCAGTGTTCCTTTTTATACTTCACAACAACGGGGAGGCGGGGGGAGAGCCTGCTCTATGACCGACCCCGGATCTACGTTATATACGACGCCTCCCAGAAGGGAGCAAAAAAAAGGGAGCAAGAAAAATTAGAGCGAATATAAATAATGGGTTGTGCGAAAGATATGGAAAACAAAATGTTAAGCTGAAAAGTGCAGAAAGCGGGGAGGGGATATAAAAAAAACTCTCTCCGAGGTAAACAAAAAGACCGTTTCACCTTGTATTATATCTGGTTTACCACACTAAATTATTCATTGATAATATTATTAGTAGTCTACTGTGAAAATATGGTCTATTATTATTTAGCTTTTTTTTTTTTTTTTTTTGATCCTCCTTGGAGATCTGGGTAAAAAAAGCTTACGCCCAATACACTTTCTTATTTGTGTACCGGTTCTTGTCCATCTGTAGAACACAGATTTAACGTGACACTCCACCAGTGTTCATGTCATGAACTTGCCGGACCTCTTTAGTCGACCTCCTTTAGGTTCGACCAAGAGGTAGGGATAGCCACCCAGGACTCAACAGCTCATTTATCCATTTGGCGATGTCGCAGGACATGAAAAGAACGTCATTGTGCACAACACGATCTCAGCGAAATTGACATATAGTGGGGAGGGAGGAGAAGAGCTTGTTCTACGACCACCCCGAATCTAGGTTATAAGGCAGAGGCTTGAGAGGGTTGTTGTACTTTAGTAGTCTATTGAAATGATAGTTTTTTTATTCTCAGCCTAATGCTTTTTGCAACGTACTGCTGTAATTTTAATAACTCTCACTGCTGCTCAGAAATATTTCGTCCTACGTACTCGGTAGTCGTTTTTGTTTTTCACAGTAGTTATATTAAGAGTCATCTCACTGCTGCTCAGAGTTCAATATCACACGAGCTTCACGACCAAAGCGTGCGTATGTGATCGATTTACAAAAAAAAAAGGTATCCCCGTGATGCCGCCGCATGGATTGATGCGTACCTGATCAAGCAACATGTAGGTAAATATGTTTTTTTTTTGTTTTGGTTTAATCTTCTGGTCCCTGGGATCAAACCATCAACCGCTTTGTATTGCAGTCCCGTTTCGAGGACAAAGCGCTCTAATTTCATGTGGTTTCCCCCCAAGATGGGACTGCAGTACCACCGGATGGAATTCGAGTTGTTGGTCCACAAAACGGGACTCCAGTACCTAAGGGGTTAGTCTCCCTCCCAGATGCTGTTTCGGGGTCAAGCGAACGCACAACACGCCATATGCAACAGATACAACACGGCGCCAGTGTTGTTTTTTTGTCAGTGCCAGAATGGGGATGGCACATGTCAACAGGGGATGGCGCCAGTGTCGTAATTTTTTCCAGTGCCGGTACTAACCAAAAAATGTCAGGAGACATGTCAAGCAACGCAAAACGTGCGCTGTCAAGGATGTAATGCCGAGTGTTCCGCTACAACCTACTAGTTTTGTGTCAGTGAAGGCATGTGAAGGCAACAGTCGCTGTCTGTCAAGGGGTGAAGGTGCTGTCTCCTGATTCCTAACGTTTTTTGTGCCAGCGCCGACAGGGGAGTCAATCGTGAACGGACGCCCCAGCCGACAGGGGAGTCAATCGTGAACGGACGCACCAATTTACAGCACCACCACGACCACCAACAGCAACAACATCAACAAGGACAACACAGGATTAAAACAAAAGTGTTCCACACTAAAACCCACCAGGTGGTAGTGTGTTGTTAGCCAAGGCATGTAAACATGTCAAGGCAAATTTGCTCTCTGTTGGGGGTGAAAGTGCTATTTCCTGACCTTTGTGGTGCAAACAGGGGAGTCTAGGAACGAACACAATAACATCATATTACAACACTATCGAGGAACGATTACAATAACAACAGCACTGGATTATAATATAATGAACCACCACTCCGTTAAGACCCGAAACATATCCAATCTTCCTCGTAGTATGCTATTTTAAGAATTCCCTAGGTTTACCCTAGGGTAATCTAGAAGCAAAATTAGTTTCCTGTCCTAACGGACAAAATGACAAAAAACGGTATATCAGCGCTTTTTTGCCAGTTAACGGTACGAAAAACTCAAACCACGCCATCAGTGTACACTCAACCCAAGTAATATGGCATTTTCTTTCAAGATGTACCGTTTTTTTGGCGAAACATCACTGCCCGTCCGTCTCACTTGCAAAAATGCCAAAAAAACGGTACACCATCGTATATGTGCCAGTTTACGGTACGAAAAGTAAACGAGGTGATCAGGGTAAACCAAACCCAAGTCGTACGACATATTCTGTCAAGGTATACCGTTTTATGGAAAACAAACAATGTCCCGGTACAGCTTATATTTTCGAACAAACACTACGTTCGTCAATAGAAGCGCCTTCTTGTACTGCTACTGTATATTCGTGTTCAAACGAACGTACCAGGTACGAGTCAAGTGTTGCTTATATATAATCTGAAGCCATTTTATTTCGTTTCGTGCGCGTGCGTGTAGTCAGAACACGGTACCGCGGGCGAGCCCGGCGCCGCCGCGGATGTCAGCGGGTGCTAGCAGGTAGAGGGGGTGTTGCAAGGAGCGCCGTCGCCGTTTGCATGGCTAGGCGTCGCGTGTGTCTCGAGACACGCAGGAAGCACGAATGGGCTCTGTCTGGCCTCCTTGTGAGGCTCCGCTTGCACCATACACGAGATATAAGGGTCGTTTTGATATTCGAAAAGAATGTTGAAGCGGTGCTTATTTTTGCGACCAAACTAAACTTCAAAGAGACTTCAATGCAGTTTGAGCACCAATTTTGTCGAAGTGGCGAAGAAGGGTCACGGTGAGCACCGGGCTTCACGCGAGGCGGGCGACGACGCTCACTGTGGCAGAGAGGGTGGAAAACTTCATCCGGACCCAATCGGTGGTGAGGTGGTCGCGAGACGGGCGGGCGGCGTACAAGGCTAAGAGGGAAGCTCTGCTGTTCGTTTTTTTTCTTTCTGACCGGTGGGAACGTGTTCCAATCAGGCAGAAAATTATTACATGAGAGGAGACAGGCACTGGGCCAAGGGATATTTACAAGCAAAAAACAACGTAAAAACAGACTAGACTCAAAGCAGAGCTATGACTTACCGTATGACTTGAAAAATGGCCGTGATTGGCCAACAGTGCCGTTACAACTGCTGCTGAGCACAGGTATTGTATTGCGCGTTCTACGAGTACAACAAGCAGGCTGTTGTACATCGCTGCGGCCATGCCGCCCAGCAGCAGCAGCAGCAGCAGCAGGCAAACCATACGCGTGAGGTGGCACATCCGCAGTATACTCTATGGATGGCTTGTATCGGGGCCTGCGATATGCATCACGGAGGATGGATAGGTAGAGTTTGGGGTGCGGGCGCATGTATGTATCCCGACTCCCGTCCACACCCACCACGACGACGACCAACAACAACCGCCACCTGCTGTTGCCCAGCAGCATAGTAACAGGCTAAACCAGCGCGTGAGGTGCACACCCGCAGTGTATTCTTGGCTACTGTACCTGTAGTTGCAAGTGTTGGAGCCTACGACGCGTCATCGAGGATAGATAGGCAGAGCTTAGTATGCCGGGGCGTGTGTGTGTAACCGGACTCCCGAACACGCCCACCGATCAACAACTGTCCAACTGCCACCAGGCAAAACTGCGTGAGGTGACACATCCAGGGTGTACTCTTGGCTATTGTACCTGTAGTAGTTGCAAGTGTCGGAGCCTACGATGCATCATCGAAGATAAATAGGAAGAGCTTGGGGTGCGGGCGTATGTATGTATCTATGTACCCATGTATGTATCCTGACTCCCGACCACGCCCACCACAACGATCAACGACCAACTGCCACCAGACAAAACTACTCATCTTCCAGCAGCTGCCACCAGACAAAAAGACTCATCTTTCAGCAGGAGCAGGCGCCCAGCAGCACACCAGCAGCAGGGAAAATCATGCGCGCGCGGTGGCATGTGCGGGGTGTAATTTATGACTAGTTGCATGTATCGGAGCCTACGATGCAGCACCGAGGGCGGATAGTAGGCAGAGCTGGGGGCACGGGCGCATGTACAGCATGAATGACATCCCGACTCCAAACCACACCGACCACAACGATCAACAACCGCCACCTGAAAAAAAAAATCTGCTGTACTCCTCTGCTGTTGTTCTGAGCAGCAGTGCAATTCTCACAGCCAATCGAGAGGACAGCAGTACGCATGTGCCTGCTGTCGCCACCGTTTGCCTGCGCCACCACCACGTACCGCCGTCTCTGCTGTTGCTCGAGCTGCGCGGTTGGTATTTTGGATCGACAAGCTCGTCATAATGGCATTCACGTATATAGTGGACCCAAAAGCTGCGTCACAGTAGTAGCAGGGCGCCCCCTGCAACCACTTGAGAGCGCAGCAGTAGTAGTAGCAGTATAGTTCCTGCGGTCCTTTGCCTCCACACCATGCACACTTCCTATATCTTGCTGTGCAAACGTTGGTCGACCGGCATTGAGGCGGACGAAAATCGACTGAAACGCCTCAAAATCGTTGGACGACAGACAACCTACCCTTCTAACACCCTACACAGCTGGTCGAAACAAGACTGCAGTGATACTGACTTCTCGATACCTGCAACCTACGGTACCCACTTCTTGTAGCGCCAAAACCAAATTTTGTAGTACCAAAACCACAAGAAAAGGCGGAAGTTCTATGGTACGAATACGTGCTTCCTACGTACTTTTCTTGATATTTCCATTATCATTAGAACGATAACGGCCCACGTCAACAACGGTGCTGCCGCTTGGCGGCCGGGGTCTCGATCGGACCTCTCTGTATCACCCTTCGACCTGATGATCAACTCCACCCCAACAGCGGATGGCCAGGTGACGTCGTGGAACGGCATGCTCGTATCATGTACACTCCGACGGCTCTCGGATTCAACTGGCAACTACACTACCGATTGCCGTGTCGAGGACCATGGCCATATCGAGATAACCGCATCCCAATGTGCACGATGGCGAGATACCGCACCAGTCTTGATTCCGCACGGACCACCCCAGTCACTCCAGTATGCAGTCAATGCCTTGTTTCTGACCGGAGCCGCCTCCGACTTCTCATTTCATGGACCTGCTCCGTGCCCCCCCTGCGACGAGAGCTGCGCCCGGCACATCGGCACATCCATATGGTCGATTCTTCCTTGGAGTGCGGTCAACGCCCCAGATCGCGTTTTCTTCGCGTCTGCACGTGTAGACATCTACGAAGACGCCGGAGAGCCGCCAGCACCGTCACCCATTGTCATGATAGGCTTTGAGTACTGCCTCGTAGTTGTCATCTACTCCATTCCGAACCATTTCGTGATCCAGTTGCGTTTTAGAGGGCGGTGGTTGAAGTACGATTGTATACTCGGGGGGAGTACCACGTCTTGCGACGATTTCGACTACGGCTGGTATCATGGCTTCCAGCGTAGGTATGTCTACCTTCGAAAGTCTATGACCTTGCCTGTTCCCCAGGCACAAACGACACCATGCCTTATTGCTAACTACCATGAGCGCGCAAGCCAAGAACGCGCAGGGATAATCGAGGCGACTAGACAAGGACCCATCACGCCTCCGCCTTACCGAAGTCCTGGCCACTACGGCGTGGGGAGCGCAGCTGTGCCTTGCCGACTCGACTCCGACGTACCACCGCCTTGAGCGTCTCCCGTGTTCTTCACATGTGTGTTGAAATGTTTTGATTTTTTGTGTGGTGTTGCTTCTCGATTCGGACTGCCTGCCTTTTTGTTTCCGTCTTTTTTGCTAGAACGCATTTTGCAGAAATGTTGCACGTCGCGTCCAGCCTTTCGAGTTCTGCGCAGCTACATTTATGGTAACTGTTCGGTCGACAGAGTGCTGTTTAGGGGATGCATGTACGTAACGATCATTGGCGAAAAGTTTCGTTGTAGGCCTTTTGTCATGTTGGATTTCACTGCGGCGTTTTATTTGGTATTGGTGTGTTCGCGACACGTCGAGGTCATCGCAATCTGCACGATGCGACTGTGAAGTTATGTTTTGGTTTTTTGCTTCGACATAGCGGCAACTGCAGCATCTTCAAACAAGTAATATTCTACGTGGCAAATATCGACGTTGCGAGAGAATTTTCATACCTCCGTCCAACCTTTTTTATTATCTGGTAATACCTGGGGAACAGCAGGGCAACCCTTGGCCTGCCCTACATTATATGTATAGCTGAAGAAGCAGATGCGTACGACGTGAACAAAAAGAAGGGCGAAGAGTAGAATCGTACTGTGGGTTCACAAGCCTGGTCTTTATGGTCGGGCGGTCAGTGAAGCTACCGAGATAAATCGGAACGATCAATCGTGCTTTCACGTATCGATATGAAGAAACTTCAGATGGCTTTTTGCAGCATTTGTTCTGGTGTGCCGTAGATAAGTTGTGGTTTCTGTGTGTGATACCGAATGAGTTTTGCCACTGTTAGGGTGGGACTGAAATATTTTTGGACGTAAAAATGTCACAAAAAATGTCTGCGGTCGTTATCTGGGAAAAACGAATATTTAAGAAATTAACCAATCAGCGCGTGGGAAAGAACGGACACGTCACAAAAAAACTCTTCAGGTGGTATCATATTGGTACCACGTACCAGGTACCAGGGTATGTCATGTATGGTACGAGAGGAGCTGCAGCGTGTCGCTCCAAAAGGGCGGAGCAGCACACAACAAAAAACACCACGACGAGTGCTTGAGCAGCAGCGGGCAAACCGGCGCGTGAGCGTGAGGGGGAATTACTGGTGGACCCTCCGCCTCGATGGCTGACAACCCGCAAGTGCAGCCCCTACCGGGCCTGGTTGAAGGTGGATCTGCTGATCCTGGTGCGGCTGCAGGCGGTACTGACCCAGCAGCTGCTGCTGCTGCTGCTGCTGCAGCGATGCAAGATGTTCCCACCCACAGCCATCGAGCCCGATCGCGGCTGGCCTCCGCCCCCGCGATGCCACGGCAGACAGCAGCATTCGCTCGGCACACGATCGCCGACGCCTCGTGGACAGTACGACCCGTACGCTGCAGATATGCCTCCGGATTCGCTTGGACAATTTTTTTCCTTTTGCCCTTGACCGAGGTTCGTTCTGGGCTGGTGTTTTCGAATAATTCCCCATCAAGAAATTGATTGTCATGGTATATACCGTTCCCGAAAAAGTGACTGAAAAGGGGCGATTTTTCGCCAAATCGTTATCTACGTATACTACGTCGATTCGAGCGGGGTTTGTTTTGCTGTATGCCACACATCCCAATGCAGAGTATGATTATGTCTACACACTACTCAAAGCACGACAGAGAGCAAGAGGCAGAAAAAAAACGAAAAAAAAGCGTGTTTCTCCGCACCTTTCAGTCTATGAAGACGTCAATTTGTACTCCTGTGCTAAAAAAAGCATGCGATCCGACGGGTATGTGCCGTGTGTGGGGTGTCCGGATGAGGTCAAGACCGGCTCCATCTCCACCTCAGAGAAATATCAGATACAAGTTCACTACGCATCCGCGCTAAAACCAAGTAGTTAGGGGTATGGCGGTAGTTTTATTTTTTCAGAATTTTTAATTTTTTGTAGCTGGTCGGCTCAAATAGCCTGCCGCTTTTTTGGGTCAAATCAGGCCTCCAGTCCCACCCCTAACTGTGGAGCGTGTTCTCTACTATTAATGTGAACTATGAAGAGCATAGGCTTATAGAATTGAAACTTGCTGTATTTAGATGAAATCTGAACCTCTGTTTGCTGCCTCGGGCCTTGATTAAACTGAAACCCAAAATGCTCGAGGTCACTGTCAAACTGAAGTTCATTTTTATCGTGATCAAACTACTCTGTTTCAGATTGCAAAATATTATGCCGTTTAGTATGCAATATTTTTGTAGATTGAAAACTGGACCTTTTGGACGAAAGGTAAAACAAAAAACTAATGTTCTGCAATGTGCCGTTTTTTATGCAAGTTATTGGTTGAAAACTGAGCCCTTTTCACGAAAGACAAACAATCGAATCTTGTGCAACCCAAAACGTAGCTTCGCCCCGAAAAAAAGAACCTTAGTTTGATGAGGCAACCTCGAGCATTCTGGCCTCCACATTGTTCAAGGCTAGAGCTTGCAATTTATGGTTCAAATCTTAGCCATCGCATTGGTTTTATGTGGTACACTAGTTATACTACAGCATAAGTAGCAATACTGGTATAACACATGTACGCGGCTTGGCGCGGCACACCAGGACAGATGCTGCATATACATAACGAAAAAGCGGTCGCGTACAAGCCCATTCTCGCCCGGCCCATAGCCCGGAACTCTCACTGTTATTACGTCGGGCAGGGACGATGCGGTGGACGTGAACCATCGATCGTCTGGAGGAGGAGTTGTGGACGAACGACGAGCTCTCGCTCGGCTGCTCGTCATTTATATTGCTATGTATACCACTGTCGTTGCTGTGAGGCTGTTTTGTTGAGCCGACACGATTGTCTCGACACGCCGAGCAGGCTCGGCATCTGGGTGCGGTCGCGCCTCTCGGTTGGGGTCGGAAAAGCTGCGCGCGCAGACGCGGCTAATGCCGATGGGCGATGTTGGGGTGGCTGCTAACTTCGCGTTGTACGAGTACACGTACTGCTGCTGGAAACAAATCGTATACCTGGTATAGGGTACGGTCAGACGTGGTTTATATGCGGTTACTCGGCTTTGATGGTCTCCGTATCATAACGAAAAAAAAGAGGCATTTTTTTACATATACGTGCATAAAAACCTTATTGCCTACACGACGTCAAAAATAAAAGCACGAACACGAGAGGTAAAAGGGCCCATTTTTGAACCTCAAAAATCTTGCATAAGAAGCGGCTTTAGCAATACAGTTAGGGGTGAGACTGAAATAGTTTTGGACGTAAAAAAATCACGAAAAAGTTAACGGTCGTTAGCTGGGAGAAACGAATCTTTAAGAAATTAACCAATCAGCGCTTGGGAAGGAATGGACACGTCACAACAAACTCTTCAGGTAGTATCATATACCACGTACCAGGTAACATGGTATATCATGTATGGTACGCGCGGGGCTGCAGCGTGTCGCTCCAAAAGGGCGGAGCAGCACACAACAAACAACACCACTACGTGTGCTTCAGCAGCAGTGCACAAACCGGCGCGTGAGCGTGAGGGGGAATACTGGTGGACCCTCCGCCTCGATGGCTGACAACCCGCAAGTGCAGCTCCTACCGGGCCTGATTGAAGGTGGATCTGTTGATCCTGATGCGGCTGCAGGCGCTACTGACCCGGCTGCTGCTGCTGCTGTTGCTGGTGCTACTGATTCTGCTGCGGTCCAAGATGTTCCCATCCACAGCCATCGAGCCCGATCGCGACTGTCCCACGCCCCCCGCGATGCCACGGCGGACAACAACATTCTCTCGGCACACGATCGCCGACGCCTCGTGGACAGTACGACTCATACGCTGCAGATATGCCTCCCGATTCGCTCGGACAATTTTTTCCTTTTGCCCTTGGCCGAGGTTCGTTCTGGTTTGTTCGAATTCCCCATCAAGAAACTGATTGCCATGATACCGAAAAGTGACTGAAAAGGGGCGATTTTTCGCCAGATCGTTCTCTACGGATACAATGTCGATTCGACCGGGTTTGTTTTGCTGTACGCCGCAGATCCCAATGCAGAGTATGACTATGTCTTCCCACCACTCGAAGCACGCCATAGAGCAAGAGGAAAAAAAACAGAGAAAAACATGTTTCTCCGCACCTTTCAGTCTATGAAGACGTCAATTTGTACTCCTGTGCTGAAAAAAGTAATAATCCGAACAGTATGTGCCTTGTGTGGGGTGTCTAGATGAGGTCAAGATCGACTTCATCTCCACTTCAGAGAAATATCATATACAAGTTCACTATGCATCCGCACTAAAACCAAGTATTTAGGGGTATGGCGGTAGTTTTACTTTTTCAGAATTTTTAATATTTTTTAGCTGGTCGGTTCGAATAGCCTGCCGCTTTTTTGGCTCAAAACAGGTCTCCAGTCCCACCCCTAACAGTGTCCCTTCACTCGTCCAATATCATTTTTACTCCAATAGAGGTGCAAGGGTTTTTACCTGCGTCTCCCTTTTCAACTTGCGACACCCCCCGGATTTCACGCCGCCGACATCCCGAGGGGGAACCTTGTACCAACATACGATATCACATACGGTACACAAGCAGAGCATACGTTGAAAGTGCTATGTGATGAGGTGATAAGTGAGGGCAAAGTGCAAGGTGATGAGGTGATATATGAGGAGGTGAACGTGCAAAGGGAGAGCGATGGCACACGGGAGCAGCAGCAGCCGCAACGGCAACAGCTTGTTGGGAATCTCTTATATGACGAGCGATGGCAGAGCGTCAAGTGCGCAAGAAGAGCGTATGTCTTCAGCGCGGCAGAGCAGGAACGAGCATAGATACTGCTGTACCAACTCTAGTAACCCCGCTGTTGAAAATACGCCAAGTGCACAAGAGAACATATATGCCTTCAGGGCAACAGAGCAGGAACGCGTACAGACTTAGCGTCAGGTGCACAACGAGTATATATACCATACTGCTGTTCCAACTCGAGAAACGCATTCTTTGAAGGATCTCTAGGAATATTTCGCGGTACAGCGATCTCTTGTCAATGTGTCGTTCAATACGTTGTAGTAAACAACCAACCGACGACATGTTTTTCATTGGCCAACAAAGCGTTGTCAGTTCTCTGACCGCTTGTTGGGGATCTCTTATCCGCGTTCATGTTTGTGTGCCTCATCATTGCGTACGGTTTTCTTCATTTTGCGATCCTCATCGCATATTTCGGTACTAAAATAATAAGCCGGCCGCTGAAAATACATCGGACTGTCGTTGCGGAACTGCTTGTTGATCTCTTTTATTTCGCGGTGCAGAGATCTATTGTCAGTCTGCAGTTTATCTCAACCGACATGTTTTTCATTGGCCAACAGAGAGTCGTCAGCTCTCTGACCGCTTGTTGGGGATCTCTTATCCCCGTTCATGTTTGTGTGCCACCGAGAGGTGGATTGTGCTTGAGTTGAAGGTTCGGATTGTGTGGCGGTGCTATAGGTGCGCTGTTTGTTGCTGCAGAGCTGTGTGGCTGCTCCTGATGCATGCTGCTGCAGAGCTGTGCGGTGTACTGTGCGTTTTGCTGGGCCAGGATGTGCAACAATAATAATATAAAAAAAACGGAGAACGCAGAAGCCCGAAATATACTTGTACTCGTTAGCTCATCATGAGCAGAAAGATCGCAGATATTTGCTACCGCCGTACACTGCTGCTGCTCAAGATTCGAAACTCGAGACTGAAGACCGCAGAGACCAGCAGACATGTTTTCGGCTGTAAACTGTGTGTGTTCTTCACATTTAACCGTACTTTCTACCCGTCGACATCCAGTACAACCAGTGTCCGTGCCGATTCTTCAATCCTAGATAGGTACAAGTTTTTCGGCTGTCACAAAACTTCGGCACAGAGAAACTACTCCAGTACATTGTTATGCAGTAAGCTATGTACTACAGCTGTACTCGTGTCAATAATCCAGCTCTACACGCAGTTGTACTTCGGGTTCGATTCTCGATAGGCAATCCGCAGGCGTATGATATTGATAAGAATACTATGCGCTACAGCATGTTTCACGCTTATTACTTCCGACATCGATCATGTGTAATGTGTACGTATGACATCCGAGCGAGTGCCCTCTCCCCCCTTCCCCCTTCTCTTCTGCAGTCTTTTTCGAATGAATAAATAAACTCGTACTTCGTACATATGCGAGTAATGAACAACTGGTGCCTTGATACATACACGTACACGCTGGGGCGATGAGACTTCGGTGGGACCTGATGGCACGCATAGACAAAAATCGTAATGGAAATATAGGTAATTATTTATGTTCCGAATTTGGGGAGACGAAATACATGAAAAAAAATGCCAACAAGCTTGCTACCAAATAATATTACAATGAGGCGCGCGACCGCGAAGCGCGAGTCGGTCGAGCTACAACAGCAGTTGATGCGGCAACGTGTGTAGGCACACATGGCTGGGCCAAACAGAACCGAAAAACATCAACGGTTTTGGTTTTTGAGTTGTACTTATTAACTACCTATTGACGAGTACTCGTAGTCAGACTGTGCCTGTCCACAGGGGGAACGTGCGGGCCCGTGTCAGAAGACATGCTGCAGGTGGCGTTGTCAGGCCTATCCTCCTTGATGAGAGGATGAAGCAGGAGGTGATCTGTTGTAGATGTCGGTACAGCAGCAGCAGCAGCAGTAGTATCAATAGTAGTAGTAGTAGTAGTAGTAGTAGTAGTAGTAGTAGTTGTAGTAGTAGTAGTAGTAGTAGTAGTAGTAGTAGTAGTAGTAGTAGTAGTAGTAGTAGTAGTAGTAGTAGTAGTAGTAGTAGTAGTAGTAGTAGTAGTAGTAGTATAGTAATAGTAATAGTAATAGTATACCATTGTAGTAATGGTATTAGTAGTAGTAGTAGTAGTAGTAGTAGTAATAGTAATAGTATACCATTGTAGTAATGGTATTAATAGTAGTAGTAGTAGTAGTAGTAATAGTAATAGTAATAGTATACCTGTCAATGGTTTGTTTTTTTTAGGTCTACCTAACGAAACCCAACTCTACGAGTACTCGTAGGCAGAATGTACCTGTCCCTAAAATACGTCGGAAAAAATCCTGTTGTTGCGGAACTGCTCGTTAGGGATCACGGTGCCGACTGGTCTCTCTCGTCACTCTCACCAACTCCAACTGCGACTTTACAAAAAAAAGACAGGCAAACTGAGAACAGCGCTCGAATGCATTTCTTCGAGAGCAATATCCATTGTGAAATTCAAGGCAAATGCCGGCGTCCCCGATGGCATAGTAGGTGGTCCGCGTGCCTACTAGATCAATTTCGTGGGGTCAAGTCTCACCGACTGCATACTCGTAAGGACTTTTTCTTGCATATGAAAATTTTGTAGCGGAAAGCGCGAAAGCGTGAGTTAGCTACTTCGATGAACATAAACGAGCAATGGGAGTGCATAAACCCTATGCGCGACAAAAAATGAAGGGACCTACCGGGGGGGAGAAGGGACGACACCTGTGACCACGGCTTGTCCGGAAGAAGACCGCTGAGGGTAAAACTTCCTGCGAGTTAAGCTGGAAAGTGAAGTGATGAATTAAAAAAAAAGCATAAAAACTACACCTGTCTACACGACATCAAAAATGAAGTCACAAACGGGAAAGGCAAAGGACTCTAGTTTTGAACCTATTTTTTTTTGGATAAGAAACATCCCAAGCGAGAGGCAATCGAGAAAACCGAATGCCTCTCTGTGGTCACTCGCCAAATTCGCGAATATATGTATCAAGAGCACGCGCCGCGAAACCCGGCCGGGACCCGCATTTCCGCCGTGGCGTACACCCTTCTCCCCCCCGTGCCCCGCGGCCGAGATCGCGAGATAAAAGCGGCGGCCTGAATAGAAGGAAAGGTTTTTCGCAAAAAAGTGTATTTCATACATGAGAATACTATGCTCCCCTTCGGAATATGGTTGAATTGAAATCCCGGGGTTGTCCCAAGTTGGAGAGGGAACCTCATCAGGCGTTCTTATCGGGTTTATGTGTGTGACGGGATAAGTTTGACGATGTGTAGTTGATGAAAAAAATTGGACAAGAAAGTGTGCTGCTAGTAAAATCTCGAGTTTGCATCTTCTCCTGATGATGAACACTTACCTGATACACCTAACGAAAACACCGTGGCTGTCACAAAGATTAGAGCGTAATGCGGTTGGACTTTTGCTGCTGCTGCTGTTGTACTGCTGTACAGCTGCTGTCGTGTTAGTAGTCTATGCCGTGGCTGCACGCTGCTTTGTATTCCCGAGGAATAGTATCGTCCTTCCTCTGCAGTTACACCACTTTTTGATACTACCATGTGTTCGTTTCGATTTCCTGGGAAAACAGGAATGCTGGGAAAACAGGAATGATGGCATACACACGCACACGCACACACGCTGAAGCACGGTCCGTCGCCGTCTCATGGGGAAGAGCTTGATGTGATGCTGCCGGTGTACCGTGACTGCCGCAATGCACAAAGCTTGAGTGCTGGAAGGACAGTGTGATAAGAGTAGCTGAGCAAAAATATCAAAATATCAAATGTTATGGTCTTCGTTATCCTGGCAGGCTCTGGCTCGGCGGAAACAGATCCCGTGGTTTACGTTCTAGTTTTCGCGACTTTGAACGCCCAAAGCACGCACCACGGACCTCGGCCGGGGTCCAAACTTGAACCCTATGTACACGCGTGCCCCGTGCGTGCCCCTCAGCCGAGGGGACGAGAAAACACTCGCGACCGGAAGAGAAAAATTAAAGTGTTCCGGGGAGAGGACAATTTAGTGCAAAGTACAAGGTTCTCGTTCGACATTTGGTTGACTTGATATCCCGGGGGTGTCGCAAGGTGAGATGGGAGAACTTCCTATGCATATGAGCCTATGCGAGATTCGCTGGTGTGATTTGAGAGGAAGTATAGAGTGGGTTGGAATCGTCCAGCTCGTTGTTTTCCGGATGGCACGCTCACATAAGAACACAGACGGACAGTCATAGGAGCACTGTTCATGGCTATCACTGAAAGAAGACCCTGAAGCATGGCTACTGGTGTTGTACCATGGACGCCACAACGTCAACAGCTAAAGCTAACAGCACTGTACACGTACAAAACAGAAAGACCAGATTAAAGAAGAGCGTAAGTTGAACCTTTGGGCTCCTATTACAGCTGTATCATCTTATGATGACATACACACGCGTACACACGCAACAGCAGCGTGACATCACAAAGGCAAGAGCTTGAAGCGCAGAAGTTGTACCGTGTCTTCCTAGTCTCTGCGGCCTGCTGTGCGCTGTGATATTTTAAGAAACATCAGCTCAGTAGCGGTGCGAAAAATGGACACAGTGTAGGGTTTCCATGAAACCGTTGGCCCTAGGTTGGCGGCACGTCTTTTCGCCCCGCGATAACCCGCCAGATTTCGCGACTTTGGACCCTCAGAGCACCCGCAATAGACCTCGGCCGGGGTCCAAACTTGAGCCGTGAGTACATGTGGGCCTCCTGCGTGCCCCGCGGCCGAGAGCACAACAAAAGACCCCGGCGGGAAGAAAACAAAATGCTATGTGCAAAAAAAGTCAAATCGATAAAGCAATACAAAGTTTCCCTTCGGGATGTGGGTAACGTGGAATCCCGGGGGCGTCGCAAGCCGAAAAGGGAGTCACAGGTAACACCCGTATAGCTGTTCTTGGCGCAAACGGGGGCAATGGGTTAACGTATTGCTCGAAGGAAAGAGTAATGTAGTAGTCGACAGGAACTGAGTTTTACTCTTTCTGTGGAGTATACTACACTATTAATACTGCATGCACGCGGTACCATGTGTTGACTACTATACCGTCACTATACACCACTACCACTACTATGCAGATGTAGTACAGGTAGAAGCAGCATGCACTCCACAAAATTCTACCTGGTGCAGTACTACTCCGGCTACTAACTATACTACTAAGTACTACTGCTGACCAAACGCTCATACAATATACAGACATCCTCATGGTAAGCAGAGAGGTCGAATAAGCGGCGGTACCATGGGTTGGGGCATGACTGCTCTACTGTTACTGTACACCACCAGTAATACGTAGATGCAGTGCAGGTTGAAGCAGCATGAATAAGTACTACACTACTATACCTACTACTACCGCTAATACTGCTCCTATAATACTAAAAGTTCTATACAACGGCGACGTAGCATGCAAGCGGTACCATGAGTTGGGGGCATGACTACTATACTGTTACTTTTCATGTCAACCACTTCCACTACTACGAAGATAGGTGTACTGTAGTAGAGGTAGAAGCAGCACTAGGTATACTGGCACTACGTATACTACTACTATTTAGTTGGTATTAATAATGATTTTGCAGATGTACAGGCTACGTACTATATACGGTTGAAGGCATCTACTGCTTTTGGCGAGGCAGAAGCAGCATGCAGAGGTAGACGGAAAGCCAGTTTTGTGGTTACGTACGTGCTCGGTGTGAAGTGTGTGGTGTACGTCAAGTATCTAGGTGAAACTTAAATGGCGCTCGACAGACGTGTATGGTTATTGCTGTTGTTGCTGCTGCTGCTGCTGCTGAGGTTTATCAAAAACGGACGATTCAAATTTTGGAGATTTTCAACGCAGATAAAAATCCCATGCTCGTGCGGGATTTGGATTATTGTTGACTGCTTGCCACAACTCGCGAGCTCACGCGTGTAGGTTTCCGCGCCTATTGCACCGAAAAAAAAAAGAACACGAGACCACGATCACTCGATTGCTCGACCTGGTGAACACTGCACACACACACTATACGAACACTGCTGTTGTACCGCTGCTGCTGTTGTCGTGCGCACCATGGCTGCGCGTTGCTTTGGAAATACGGAGGAAGTGTGAGTTCGTACTAATCAACGTCCTGCCCCTGCGCAGCATCCAACTAATATTTTCCTGTCCGGTTGGAACACGTTACACGGGTCAAAGAGATAAAAATGAAGAAAAGCAAACTGCAGAGCTTGTCTCTCAGCCTCGTACGCCGCCCGCCCCTCTCGCGACTACCTCGCAACCGATTCGGTCCGGTTAAAGCTTTCCTCCGTCTCTGCCACAGTGAGCCCCGTCACCCGCCTTGCATGAAGAGCGGTGCTCACCGTGGCCCTCGTTCGCCAGCTCGAGAAAGTTGGTGCTCAGGCTGAGTCGCTCTCTCTCTGATTTTTGTTTCATCGCAAAAATAAAAACCGTCTGAATACCCTAACCCTAGGGTATTCTAAAAGCAAAATTAATTTCCTATCCTAACGGACAAAATGACAAAAAACGGTACACCAGCGCTTTTTTGCCAGTTTACGGTACGAAAAAACTCAAACCAGGCCATCAGGGTACACCCAACCCAAGTAAGATGGGATTTTATGTCAAGGTATACCGTTTTTTGGCGAAACATCCATGTCCGTCCGTCTCACTTGCATAAGATCCAAAAAACGGTACACCATCGTATTTTTGCCAGTTTACGGTACGCTAAGTAAACGAGGTGATCGGGGCACACCAAACCCAAGTCATATGATATTTTCTGTCAAGGTATACCGTTTTATGGCAAACAAACAATGTCCCGGTACAGCTTATATTTTCGAACAAACACTACGTTCGTCAATAGAAGCGCCTTCTTTACTTGTACTGCTGTGTACTCGTGTTCAAACGAACGTATGTACCAGGTACGAGTCAAGCGTTGCTTATATATAATCTGAAGCCATTTTATTTCGTTTCGTGCGCGTGCGTGTAGTCAGAACACGGTACGGCGGGCGAGCCCGGCGCCGCCGCGGGTGTCAGCGGGTGCTAGCAGGTAGGGGGGGTGTTGCAAGGAGCGCCGTCGCCGTTTGCATGGCTAGGCGTCGCGTGTGTCTCGAGACACGCAGGAAGCACGAATGGGCTCTGTCTGGCCTCCTTGTGAGGCTCCGCTTGCACCATACACGAGATGTAAGGGTCGTTTTGATATGCGAAGTAATATTTAAGCGGTGCTTATTTTTGCGACCAAACTAAACTTCAAAGAGACTTCAATGCAGTTTGAGCACCAACTTTGTCGAAGTGGCGAAGAAGGGTCACGGTGAGCACCGGGCTTCACGCGAGGCGGGCGACGACGCTCACTGTGGCAGAGAGGGTGGAAAACTTTATCCGGATCCAATCGGTGGTGAGGTGGTCGCGAGACGGGCGGGCGGCGTACAAGGCTAAGAGGGAAGCTCTGCTGTTCGTTTTTTTTCTTTCTGACCGGTGGGAACGTGTTCCAATCAGGCAGAAAATTATTACATGAACGACGAATAAAAATGAAGGCACTGGGCCAAGAGATATTATTTTACAAGCAAAAAACAACGTAAAAACAGACTAGACTTTTCGAGTTTCCACCAATCGAAGCAGAGCTCCTATGACTTACCGTATGACTTGAAAAATGGCCGTGATTGGCCAACAGTGCCGTTACAACTGCTGCTGAGCACACATGTCGTATTGAGCGCGCTACGAGTACAACAAGCAGGCTGTTGTACATCGCTGAGGCCATGCCGCCCAGCAGCAGCAGCAGCAGGCAAACCATGCGCGTGAGGTGGCACATCCGCAGTATACTCTATGGATGGCTTGTATCGGGGCCTGCGATATGCATCACGGAGGATGGATAGGTAAGAGTCTGGGGTGCGGGCGCATGCATGTATCCCCCGACTCCCGTCCACACCCACCACGACGACGACCAACAACAACCGCCACCTGCTGTTGCCCAGCAGCGTAGTAACAGGCCAAACCAGCGCGAGAGGTGCACACTCGCAGTGTATTCTTGGCTATTGTACCTGTAGCTGCAAGTGTTGGAGCCTATGACGCGTCATCGAGGATAGATAGACAGAGCTTGGTGTGCGGGGGCATGTATGTGTGTGTAACCGGACTCCCGAACACGCCCACCGATTAACAACCAACTAACTGCCACCAGGCAAAACTGCGTGAGGTGACACATCCAGGGTGTACTCTTGGCTACTGTTGTACCTGTAGTAGTTGCAAGTGTCGGAGCCTACAATGCGTCATCGAGGATAAATAGGAAGAGCTTGGGGTGCGGGCGTATGTATGTATCTATGTACCCATGTATGTATCCTGACTCCCGACCACGCCCACCACAACGATCAACGACCAACTGCCACCAGACAAAACTACTCATCCTCCAGCAGCAGCAGGCGCCCAGCAGCACACCAGCCGCAGGCAAAATCATGTGCGCACGCTGGCATATGCGGGGTGTAATTTATGACTAGTTGCATGTATCGGAGCCTACGATGCAGCACCGTGGACGGATAGTAGGCAAGAGCTGGGAGCACGGGCGCATGTACAGCATGAATGACATCCCGACTCCAAACCACACCGACCACAACGATCAGCAACCGCCACCAGAAAAAAAAAACTGCTGTATTCCTCTGCTGTTGTTCTGAGCAGCAGTGCAATTCTCACAGCCAATCGAGAGGACAGCAGCACGCATGTGCCTGCTGTCGCCACCGTTTGCCTGCGCCACCACCACGCACCGCCGTCTCTGCTGTTGTTCGAGCTGCGCGGTTGCATCGACAAGTTCGTCATAATGTCATTCACGTATATAGTGGACCCAAAAGCTGCGTCACAGTAGTAGCAGGGTGCCCCCTGCAACCACTTGAGAGCGCAGCAGTAGTAGTAGCAGTATAGTTCCTGCGGTAGTCCATTGCCTCCACACCATGCACACCGCCTATATCTTGCTGTGCAAACGTTGGTCGACCGGCATTGAGGCGGACGAAAATCGACTGAAACGCCCCAAAATCGTTGGACGACTGACAACCTACCCTTCTAACACCCTACACAGCTGGTCGAAACAAGACTGCAGTGATACTGACTTCTCGATACCTGCAACCTACGGTACCCACTTCTTGTAGCGCCAAAACCAAATTTTATAGTACCAACACCACACGAAAAAAGCGGAAATTCTATGGTACGAATACGTGCTTCCTACGTACTTTTCTTGATACTTGCATTATCATTAGAACGATAATGGCCCACGTCAACAACGGTGCTGCCGCTTAGCGGCCGGGGTCTCGATCGGACCTCTCTGTATCACCCTTCGACCTGATGATCAACTCCACCCCAACAGCGGATGGCCAGGTGACGTCGTGGAACGGCATGCTCGTATCATTTACACTCGGACGGCTCTCGGATTCAACTGGCAACTACACTACCGATTGCCGTGTCGAGGACTATGGCCATATCGAGATAACCGCATCCCAATGTGTGTTCAAACGTTTAGATTTTTTGTGTGATATTGCTTCTCGATTCGGACTGCCTGCCTTCTTGTTTCCGTCCTTTTGCTAGAACGCATTTTGCAGAAATGTTGCACGGCGCGTCCAGCCTTTCGAGTTCTGCGCAGCTACATTTATGGTAACTGTTCGGTCGACAGAGTGTTGTTTACGGGGTGCATATACGTAACGATCATTGGCGAAAAGTCAACTTGTATGCCTTTTGTCATCTTGGATTTCACTGCGGCGTTTTATTTGGTATTGGTGTGTTCGCGACACGTCGAGGTCATCGCAATCTGCGCGATGTAGTTATGTTTTGTTTTTTTGCTTCGAAATAGCGGCAACTGCAGCATCTTCAAACAAGTAATATTCTACGTGGCAAATATCGACGTCGCGAAAGAATTTTCATACCTCCGTCCAACCTTTTTTTGTTATATGGTAACACCTAGGGAACAGCAGGGCAACCCTTGCCCTGCCTTACTTTTATGGTAAAGGACCCTAGGGAACAGCGGGGCAACCCTTGCCCTGCCCTACAATTTTATTTTGCGTTAAAAAATGACCCTTATTAGACTCGTACATAGTGTAACCGGGACCACACCAGGAGGCCAGACAGACCCCATTCATGCTTCCCTCCTGTCTCGAGGCGCACGCGACGCCTAGCCACGAAAACGGCGACCGCGCTTCTTTCAGCCCCCCCTCTACCCGCCAGTAACCGCTGATACCCGCGACGGCGCCGGGCTCGCCCGCGGTGCAGTGCTCCGAGTACACGCGCGCACACGAAGTGAAATAAGAAAAAAGAAAAAAAGAACCTTAAGTGCCAAGAAGAATGAAGAAAATAAAGACCCGCTGGAAAGGTTCGGCAAGTAATAAAAGGGAAGCGATTCCCAAGTGGGAGCTCTGAGAGGCCAGGAATGTACCATCCGAACACGCTCAGAGTGAGATATTGTTAAGTAGTTCTATAAACCAACAAATCTGCATTCGTTATTGATTTGTTCTGAACACCCTCCAAACTTCGTTTCGTTTTTATATTTCTACAGGTAGTGTTTGGCCCTCAACCCTAACGCTGAGTGTTCATAGTTCAGCCTGAGCCCCAACCCTGGTCCTGAATAATATTTGTTTCAGAGAGCTGTGGATCTCGTCCATGCACAGTGCGAAGATCCTCAAAGCAACAGCACGCAGATGTGTACGGACGAATATTTGCACTTTACTTTTTCCACCCGATTTTTCATGCCTCAGCAACGGTGTAGTCGAAAGTAATAATCTGGGCGATACCTTGTATGCTCTTATTCCCCGTTCTCATCTATCACGGTACGCGCCTAACACTTGCCAGCCGAGAAATGTGAACTCCATACGGAGGCATTTTTTCGCGAGAAGGGTTTAAAAATTTCTTTCCTTGCCGACTCCCGTGGAACTGTTTCGACCCATGTCACGTAGGCGTTTGCGACAATAGGATCCTGGCGAGAAGTATAATCTCCATGCGGCGAATCGATCCCAAGAGATAAACTCTACTAGTAATTATTTCGAGGTTACCCGCTATACCACCGGGGCGACTGGCATGTATATATATTTTTATATACCAGTGTACGTGACTAGCAAACATTGGTAGCATCAGACCATCAGGCACGGACCCAGTTTAGATGAATGCTGCATGTATAGCGGGCGGATCATTCCTCGATGCGCGCCACTTCTTCGGCTCCGTCACCGCGTCATAATGCACGCGATGAGAGACACGGCACAGCACAGCGGCGTCTTGTTTTGAGTCGACCTTCTGTGTATAGGGAAGTTCGATTATATAACATATACTGTTTGTGTTGCGCGCATAAAAAAAAAGAAGGTACGATCAAGGTGACTGTTTTCCATTTGACACGAATTAAGAGTAGTAACGAAATTCGGCCAACATTGTTTTCAAGAGTATGCGTTCTAAAACCAATACGAAAAGGGCGTAAGGCTGCTTACTATGCGGTTTGATTTTAGGCTTTAGAGTTTTATTTTTCGATCCCAAAAATAAAAGCATCTGTTCATGCAGTCCGAATATGTGAAATCCGACCGGATTTTTTTCTATTTGAAAAGCCAATGGCACAAGTCGTCAGATATTTATATGAAAAAATTGCATGGTCTCTAAATTCTAGACGCCATCCACGGCAGCCAGCAGCAGCAAAACGATCGATTAGTCGGATGGTGACACAGCTGTATACGTAGCGACGTTGCTTCGCACCCAACGCGCAGTCGGCGGGCGGCGCGGCTCTCCATGGCCAGACCACAGTCGATTGGCGTGGGCTCGGGCCTAGAGACCAAGGGTATATACACTCGTAGACTACAGCAGCAGTCAGTCATATTGCGAAATACAAAACACCATGACAGCTTGATTCTACGTAGCGCACTCAAGATGTCTCCTCGCCACCGGACCAGAGGCAGTCAGCGTGGGCTCGGACGCTTGGGCCCTACGCGCAGTGCAGCGCACTCGGCGTCTCTTCGCGGCGTCAGACCACAACAACAGCTGTTGGTCTCGGTATTTGCTTGAATCTCTGCACGCACACTACATCCGATTTTTGCGCGTACTCGTAGGAAGACTTTTTCGATCTGCGAACTGCACAGCTGCAAATGCGATCGGGTCGAGATCGAGTGCTCAAAATCTGAACCGCATAAGAAGCAGCTTACTTATTATCTGAAATATATTTCGCTCTCGCCGGACAAAGACGGGTTTAGAAATCTAGCTTTCGGATTTCAAAATCCAGCTTTATCCGGTTCGAATGAATCAACGTGTCATGATTCAGTTAACTGTTTTGCTCTTCGGTCGAATGTTGAGTGCTCTTCCAGTTAGTTACGGTGTATACCTCTCTGGGTGTACACGAACTTGTTATTAATATTTTGATGCTTCTGACGCCTCTCCACACACTTCGCCAGTGATGTATCTAGGCATTACGCAATGTTTTGAAAGGAATGGAGCCACTATTGTTCCGAGGGCACTTCAAAGCAGGGACAAAAGCGCGTACAAACTCATACTCCATTCCCAACACTGTGTTCGGTCGCATCCTTCCGTTTATTTCCGCGGATTTTTTGTGACTGACAGGAATCGGTAAGCATATGGATACCACGCGCAGGTTGATTACCTTCTTCGTCGGCATGCTTTTTTGTGCTGGCGGCGGGGCGGCGTTTCTCAGTGGCGGGTGGTCGGGGTTAGCGTCGTCGGTCGCAGGAGCTTCGTTGAACTCGAACAACGGATTTACGCACGACTCACAGTCACTTGGATCGAGTGAGATGAACCGCCGGCAAGGGTGGTGGGAGTCCTGCAAGAATGATGCGGCAAAGAGATCCTCGCCCGTAATGATCGCTTCCGTCAAGGTAGGTTTGGCGTTTGACTGCGTCGGTGTTTTTCCGGTTGTGCTCAGTGTATTAAACGTGTAGTCGCCTCGCCTGCAATGGCCAGACCCCCGTCCTGGAATCGGATATACCTGGTACCTCTTTCCGTTTGAAGTTACCCCGACCCCAAGACCGTGCCCATATTGTTAACGTAGGTTAGATACGCAAAATCCTGGCTGCGTAACAATGGTTGTTGAAGTCAACCCTCAGGAACCACGTTTGGCGCGAAGGACATTTTTCTAGCGTCACACTATGCATTTTGGTCCTCTGCGGTACTGGACATGGAGTCGACTTTTTCCTCCTTAACGGTGATTTACAACATTCTATTCACCCGTGGCGATCACGGGCGTGAAGAGACCCTTAATTAATACCACTAGATTTCTGCGGCTTACCTTCTTCGCTCAAGAAGCGGTTCCAATATTCATGACACGAAATCGCTTGCGTTCAGAATGTCATGGCCCCGAGCTGTGCACTAGCCTCCCTGTGGAACGGCGTATAGTTGGGTCCTCTTGGTGCTCAGCGCTGGCGCTGTGCTGCAGTTTGTTCCATGTGTTGATTGGTCATGATTTTCGTGGATTAAAAAAAATGCAACCAAGTGTATTGTCCGCATCGACATGCCGCAGAGAACGGACGGTGGAAAGCACATCAAGGCAGCAGGACAGCAGGACAAGAAGGAACCCAGAAACCTAGTTGGACAATATATTTCTACTCCAACGCTTGCATTTTTCTCATGGTTGTTTTATGTGAGAAGCAAACGATAGGTACCTGGTACACCTTTTGGGAAAGTGCGGCGCCCGTTGTACCTTTTAGTGAGATTCGGAAGCGTTACATGTTTGGGGACCGTCATAATTAGAAATTACTAGAGCTGCCAGAATGTTGTGTACATAAATATTTTTTAAAACGCGAAAACTTTCAACTCCGTCCAGAATCGATACTCTTCACCAAAACGGGTTTGATGGTGATCGTGTAGCTATCATAATTATCACCCGCGAAGAACGTTCGAACATGGTGCTTAGAATGTGGTTTAATTTGTGTTTGGGAAACGTTTATTGGCTATTCGGCAATTTGAGATCCTTACCGAATAGGCTAAAAGGAAGTTAGCGCTCTACATAGTAAATAAGCCATACTGTAAAAAAAAAATTAGGAGGTCGTCGGCAATGCGGTTTTTCATATTTCCTGATGGTATCTGTGGCGCTGCCGCTGCTGTCTTGCACGCAAGACCGCTGATGCTGTCGCTGTACCTCTGCTGGCGTGCTGCTGCTGTTGGTACTACTGTGTTGCTGTCGTTGCTGTTGTTGTACTACTGTACTCGCGATGCTGTTTTTGTTGTTCCTATTTAGGGTCAGAAGATAGCGCTTGCTCCTTTCTTCGCGGCCTCCGGCGTTAAAACACATATACTGCGGAAACATTGCGAGGCCATACCCACGCATTTCTTGAAGAAACGGCAGGTAAATTGTTGTCTTGATTATTTCAATACAATAATTTCCAGCACCACCAAAACATTTTTGCATTTTCGAATTAATTCCCTTGTGCTCCTATTTCTATCTCAATAGGTACTCCTGGTTCTACATGATGCAATGGTACTGCTGTGTACAATATATACTACAGTACTATTAATAATGTGAGATACAGTAGGTGTGTATCTCGTGTTCGACCTGGGTGTGCAGCAAGCTTCTCTTTGTAGGGTGTATCTCGTAGGACACGTCAGGTATCGATGATACTCGGCACGGCAAGCAGAGCGAAAGTGATTCCGAGACAAGACGCAATTCAGGTCACATCGACGAATATGACAGCTGTCGTCGGCAATTACTTGGTGACGGAGGCTGGGAATTTCCCTCCTCAACGCTAATCAGATGCACGAAAATAGATGGCCACTTTAGTAGAAGAGCCAATATCCACGATAGCGCACGAACACCTTCTGTTCATGCACGCTCTTGCATGATAGACATCGCCAACTCGATAGAGTAACAACTTGAGACTCACATGGCCCCCCAATGTTTGAACGCCTCCTACTGGAAAACCCAGTAAAGGTTTCGAAAATTCTAGAAGGAAAGGTTCTCAGGCTGTCTATTAGTCAGACGTTTTGTACTGTGGTAGTTGATATATATGTATGTTTCAAGTGGTTCATATTTAAACCAAGTCACTCCCTGCGTAGTGAAAACCACGGGCTTATGTGAACATGATTGAATTATACTGCAGAATCAGTCAACACACTAATGATGGTGAACTACCAGTTGTGTTGTATAGTTCCTCTTCACTTTCATGTTTGCGTGGTATCGAATATTATTATACCCAACGAGAACTTTTTACAACCATGGTTTACAAAGCCATGTAGTATGGTATGCGGAACCATGTATCGTGACGATGGTATCCTAAACCATGTATACTTCGCGATGGTATGCAAGACTATGTTTACTATGGTTCATGGAATCATGTATCCTTACGATGGTATAAAAAATCATGTATACTATGGTACATAGAACCATGTATACTTAGCGATGGTATACGAAGCCGTTCTTACAATGGTGTACAAAACCATGTATAACGAGTGATGGTTTACACAACTTGTTGTTGTTCTCACATTAACTCATCGCCGCAATACAATGCAGTCCGCGGTCGCAGGACAGGCTCCAATAACTCTGGAGGGGGAGAAAAACATGTACACCTCAGACGAAAATAAAATTTGAGGTCCGCGCACGAATGTATCAGGTACATGCGGTACGCTGTACAAGTCGCCACAGAAACCGAGAAGGCCGCATACTATCCAGGAAGAAAAATACATACTGAAAACATAAACTCGACATCAAAAAATCGAAAACGAAGTCGAAAAAATCAAAAATCGAAACGGGAAGATAGTTATAAAAAAAACAATTCAAGCATGAAAGCAAAAAATGAAACACGCAAGAGAATGCGCAGGTTTCGCAGATTGCAGGCTCGCAAGCTACGCGAGGGGTGTAGAATAGAGATAAAAAAAAAACACACTTACTCCGCTATCAAGAACACCAGAGAAACAAAAAAGAAGCTAATAGACAAAAAACGAGAAAGAAGACGACGAAGCAAACCAAAAAGAAAAAACAAGTAGCAACAAAGCAAAAAGGGAGATACAAAGACACGCAGCGGGGCAAACGGGAAAAAAGGAAAAAGGAAAGAATGAACAGGAAAAAAGGAACTAAAAGAGGACGCGGGGGACAAGAATACGAAAGACAGGCAGTGATGCATACAAACACGCAAAGTTGCCCGGGTGGATGCTAGTTACTTGGATCCCAAAGAAGGGAGCGCATCATGACGACGATGGCCATACCCAGGCGTCGGTGTGTTGGCCAGACCGCCCCCCACCCCCCCCCTCGCCCCCCTTTCGCCCCTGCCGTTTTGCGCAGGTGCATTGGCGTCAACGGTTGTAGTCGTGGTTGCAGCCATCCTGTGCCGTTCTCCCGATGCCTCATTCTCATCCTTGTGCCGTTTCCGCATGAAGGCCTCCGCCCCTTTCTCGACCCGTCGAAACCATCTGCCGGCTTTCTGTGCTGCCTTGTTCCACCCTTCGAGCTTGATGCCAAACTCCTTGAGGTCCTCCTCAAGGCCCCTCATCCAGTCCTACTCCTGTCCTCCAGAGCAGCCCTTACCCCCGACCATCTCCCCAAACACCACCCTGTTCGACAGACGGTCCTCTCCCATGCGTGTCACAAAGCCCCCAAACAATAGCCTACGCCTGCGTGCCGTCGTCTTGACGCTCTCGGAGTTTGTCCTGAGAAGCGCGCTGGCATAATATATAATCTAGTCTTCGCGCTTTCGTTTTCGCCAGCCGAGGCATCGGAGGAGCATCTTGTGGTGGACCTCATGGAACCTGCCGTAGTCAGTCTTGCTCAGGCTCCAAGTAACGCATCCGTAGAGCAACGGTTCGATCACCTCGGCTCTCAGCATCCGCACCGTCAGGTATAAGTACACACCCGGGCGGGCATAGATTTCCATCTTATACCGCCCAAAGCACGCCCATGCCCTCTGGAGTCGGCGCGTTATCTCGGCACTTCTGCTCGTCCAATCTGCGCTGATAGCCCCGTCCAAATACACAAACTCGAGTGTTTGTACACTGGGCGGGATGCGGTGACGGTGAACGGCACGTTCCCCCCATCTTTCGGTTGTAGACACATTATCTCCGTCTTGGCCTCCGAGACCGTCAGGCCGAACGCGGCACATGCAGTCACGAGCACCGTCATCATCCTGTCCAGGACGTTAGGTGATCGTGATACAATGCCCGCATCGTCAGCATACAGCATTGCCCACAATGTCTGGACCTTTTTATCCTTCCACTGTCCGTCGGCGTGTCCGGCCCGTGCCTTTCCCCTATTCCTTTTCTCCTTCTCCTTTTTTTTCGTTGGAGTTGCACCATGCTGTCCGTGATGGCTTCATCAGCGGCGAAGCGTTTCTCCGCCACTCGCAGCACCGCTGTGAAGAACATGTTGAACAGCAATGGCGCGAGCACACACCCTTGCCGAAGACCCTGCTCCACGTCGAAGATATCTGAGCACTCGCCATCATCCAGCCGCACGCATGCTCTCATGCCGTCGTGGAATTGACGGATAACGGCGAGCATTCTAAGTGGCGCGCCAAAGCGAGCCGAAACAATCCACCGGAGGGTTCGGTCGACGGAGTCATAGGCTTTGGTGAGATCGACAAAGCACATGAACAGCGGGGTATTCTTCCTTTCCAATTCCTGCAAGCGTAGCACCACGAACATCATATCGACCGTGGAACGTTCGGGCCTAAAGCCACACTGCTCCTCTGAGAGGATGCCTTCCCGTTCGGAGTAGTCGCTGAGGCGGCGCGCGATGACTTTGAAGAGTACTTTGCTGGCATGAGCGACAAGGGAAATGCCACGATACTTACCACACTCCGTCCTGTCTTTCTTCTTGTGCAGCACCTTAATCGTTGCATTGTTCCATTGCTGCGGCACGACCCCTCCCTCCCCTCCGCACATTGACGAGGATGTCGCAGAAGCTTACTAAGGTGCCCGACCAGCACTATTCATACATAACAATAGTATAGTGCCGGCAATGGTATACATATCGAACAATTGTGATATGATATAGTATCGGGCTATAGAAGTGGTTATGACATATGGTAGCCCGTAGTATCAAAGCCCTGAATACCCTAAGAGTGTTCCCGGGGCTCTGAAGTTTCCTCTGCAGTGCAATGGTTAGGATAGCCGGTAGAATAAGAGTAAACAAGCGCCCGAGGAAAGTTATTTGCCCGTCTAGCAGGTTGATAGAAGGAGATCAGAGTGGACTTGATGCCTTTAATCAAGCCCCTATCGAATCACTCTCTCAGCTCTCTACTGGCACAATGCCATGCGCCTTCGACAATATTTTTAATTGTTGTTTCAGAGCTCTCTCTTTTATATCTAGACTTATTTTTTTTTATTATTTATTGCTGTCCTATTTATTTATTTTTATAATGGAGTATGTTAGATGTCAGCATACGGACTGCGGGAACAGTGCATGGTAAACGATACGAACGGACTGTGGAAGTGCATGTCTTCTCGGTCGAGAAAGCATCATACGTGGTCCTTTCAGCCATTTAATACCCCTTTGACAACACAATCCGAGAATTATCACGGATTTATTGACGTGTTGTTCAGCTGTGTTTGGTTAGTTTTTTGATTCTTACATTTTGTCTTTGAGACATGGATTCTCTAGCCTTACCGTGATTCTTGATTTTTATTCTTATACTGTTGCTTATATGCATTTGTTTTTTGGGTATTGTCCCGATTTAGGGTTGCTGTAGAATTTATTTTTATGACTTATTGATGCCCAGCTCCCTTCTCTCATCATGAGAAATAATGCGACAACCCAAGAAGTCTCTTGAACAAGAGAAGCTGCCTTCCCAGCCAGTTCCGGTGGTACCTGCATTCCATTCCCTCACCACGATGATCGGGTTCTACTGCACAATGCCATGCGCCTTCGACAATATTCAGAGCATTTCTCAAAATTGTCCTGGCTGTATGTGAGACGATTGCTTGCATGCTATGATACACAAACTGAGAAAAATTAATGTGCTAAACGACGCTTTCGCCAAAGAAAAAAACCTGCATAAAGAGTATGCAGCGGACGGAACGAACGATTTGGTTGATTAACGCTATCAAGAGGAAACATATCTGCATGGCTTGACGACCGTGTAGTTGTCACGATAACGATGCAGCATAACGGACTGCGGGTGCATGGTAAACGATACGACGGCATGTCTTCTCGGTCGAGAAAGGCATCATCGACAACACAATCGAGAATATCACCGTGGTTCAGCGAACAGTAAAGGAATCGACTTCTAACGAGTCGATAGTATACAAACTACCCGTTGACATCCAGAACAACCAGTATCCGTGCCGATTCTTCAATCCTAGAGACACAAGCTCTGTGGTCACAAAACTACGAAGACATGCTTGTGTTATGCTGGTAGTAGTCTACAATCACGGAGGCCCATCGTAAACAGACCTCAAAATATGTATATTTTTGTTTTTAATGCGGCGATCCGAAAATATACCAGCAGTTCTTAAGAGACAGGGTTGAAGAACATTTTTTTGTGCATATTATGGCAAAAAAAATGCGCAAAGAAAATGGCAAATCTTGCCAGACGAAAAAAAGGAAAGAAACTTACATTCCTTTTATCGGCAAACGCATTATGTAGCAAAAAAAATCTCAGGGACAGGAAAACGTTTTTGGAAAAGAAATGCCCTCGGAGTTCGGTCAAACCCCGTACAGCAGTGTTGGGAAAAGTAGACTAAAAATGTTGCGCATCAAACGCTACCAGAGTTCAAGGCTTACAAACTTGATTTCTACAACATTCTTCCCCACTAATCCCGGCCTATCTCTTCTTCGAAGAAGTCAGGAACCCCGATGAGACTATAAGGATCCAAGTTGTACCTCCGACTTTCTCGGTACCGGACTCAGGAAGCATTGATCGCATCGCTCTCATCGTTCCTTCCTTGATGTTTTCTAAGTGAGTGAATTTTACGGGTTCTTGCACAGGATATACTCCCCGTTTTCCCTGTTTGTTGGGGGATGACGATCATCGAACCACGGACCACGCTCTTCTTAGTCTCACGTTCTGCCGTCGACGCCATTGTAGGAAAAAGTAGACGAAAAATGTTGCGCAACAAACGCTACCGCAGTTTAAGGCTTGTAAACCTGATTTCCACCACAGCAGACGGTCGTAAGAGGCGACATACTCCGTCGACGAATAGGTGGCATGGAGAGAATGCAAGCACTATTATTAATAGTAGACCCCGGAGATTGACAGGTATTCCAGCCTGGTTGTAGGCACGTGCCGGTTGACGCTGGGACGGCTGTTTTGTTGGGCCTGAATTGAGCACCGCCAAAACGGCACCTGTGCCACACACCCACGCGGAGTGCGTCACCCTTGTCGTGTTCCCCATCAATCAACTGTATTGTCAGCATCACTCTCCAACCCTCGAGGTTCCCCTGTAATGCAGCGTGGTTCGTGCTAGTCTAGCGCCGGCGTGCGGTTTGTACAACCTTGCGGTGGCGTTATTGGGCTGAAATGGTTACTTACATGCTCGTACAATCATGCATAGCGAATGCGAAAGAACGATTTATTGTCAAGAACACACATCAGGTTCTGCCAGAACCTGGTATGTCGTCTTTAAAGCCAGTCTCTCATGTAAAATAGGCCGAAGGCTGCATGCTTCTACCCGTCCTATATAGTAGTGCGTCAAGTGCTGGTATATACATGCCTGCTGTAGAATGAGTACGTGCCGGGGACACCAGGTGCAGTGGCCGGTGTACTTCGGCAGAATACTTGCGCGGTCATCGGCTCTATCACGGTGTGTACATGTGTATGTACAGCAGTACGTATGTACCAAATCTAATATCAAAATGCTTCGACGAGTTGGGCAAACTCACCCACGCTGCGTGCGTCAGCAAAGCAGCAACAGCAACGCAATAACACAGTACTTGGTACCTGGTACGTGAGAGGCCAACAAGCAGTTTGTCGATTTTCTGCTTTCCAAAAGGAATTTTGTCTCGCGAAACCTTGCACTTTTTTTTTTTTTTTTTCTCTTCATCACTTTTACTTTCCAGCCCATTCGTAGGAGGTTTTACCCTCGACGATCTTCTGGACAAGCCGTGGTCACAGGTGTCGTCCCTTCTCCCCCCCGGTGGTGCGTGCCTTTATTTATTGTCGCGCATAGGGTTCAGCGTTCCCACTGCTCGTCGATTTTCATCTAATGTAGCCAACTCACGCTTTCGCGCTTTCCGCTTGTCAATTTTTTATGCAAGAAAAAGTCCCTATGAGCATGCACTCGGTGAGACTTGAACCCACGAAATTGATCTTGACAGGCTCGCGGACCACCTACCAAGCCACCGGGGACGCCGCTTGCACTGGAACGCTGAAACGTACACTAAAGAAGAGTATGCAGCAGCAGTTAATGGGACACAACTGATTAAAACCTAGCCTTTGCTGTACGTACGTGTGTGCAAACAGTGGTCTTCGCCAATCAAAAAGACGAATGCGAGACGCTCCACTCGCTTCAGGCTAAAGCCGAGTCCAGGGTGTCGAAGTCGCTCTCCCTCATTGCGGCCAGCAGCTCGTGGTTCGTTTGCACCGAAGCCCCCGGGGTGACGGTGGCGGGGACGTGGTCGCTCTTGTACACAGATACACCATTCCACCAGTGACGGTGGCGGGGACATGGTCGCTCTTGTACACAGATACACCATTCTACCAATCCCCTGATGGCACTGCCTTTCTTTTTTCAACGGTGATAGGAGGGAAGCAAGGGAGTTGGCCGCAACAACAGAAGAGTAAGAACCATGGAGGTAAACCTGGTCTAGGCCTATCAATCGGCAGCGGGCTGTGTCGTGCCGTGTGCTTGTGTGCCTCTGCTCTGCACGCGCAGCTATGCCCATCAAGCACGAGGTACTCGAGCGTAACCCCCTGTTTCTGTCCTCCTTGCCTTCTTGCAGGATAAAATCCTTGCGTCGGTAAAGCCCAGAGGTCGATAGTCTATGACTATCAAACAGTGAACTTGAATCGTTGGTAACAAAACTCACGTTTCTTTCTGTATGGTTGACGTTAGAAATGTTACGCATACAGTTGTCGGCCTTGTGTAAGAGGCATTCTGACAGTTCAGAACGATTGACTGTAGACATACACACACGATAATGCGGTAAAAACAAGCGGAGACTTATAATGTGTCTCATGAGGATATATGACTTTGGAGTGTGGAATTCATGCGCTCAACTGTCTCTCCTCAGTAAAAATCCAACGGAACAAGCACGACACCAGAGAATACATTATCCATGTATCCAGGAATCCCTAGTGTCTCGCAGAGACAGATGGAAAGCAGTGTCTGTTCCACCCGAAAAGATTCAGAAAACGTGCATTGCTTGATTGAATAACCACACTCGAATGTATAATTCAAAGTGTATGACACTACACGCAGTTGCTGTAGTCGAATGACCCAAGACTCAGTTGCTGTAGTCGAATGACGCGAGTCTGACGCAAAAGTGTAAACTCTTGGTATATGCACACCCTTGCATAACTGCTGGTTGAAGGTGTTCTCCCACCTGTACGCCTCACACTCTATAGCATTATACCACAAATATAATACTATCATTTCGCCTGATACACATCCACACGAAGTACCAAAACACAATCACACTGGTACATGGACGGTATATCGGGACATTGACTGTTGGGTTTTAGCACTTGAATGCCTACCCAAGACTTGGTTCGTGGGCACTACTCCACAAGCGATACATCGCATGCAACCACAAGACAAAAACACGCGAGGTTGCGAATCACGTTGTTACACAATCCACTGATGAACGAACGACATCGGGCCGGATATTTAAACATATGTGGGGTGTCGTGCAACGATCCAGAAAACAAGTGCTCCCAGGGGCTATAGTGACGACGACAAAACGATACTGGGGCTTGTTTCAGTTAATGAGGCGATAACATCTCGGTTACGTTTGGAATGATCAAGCGCGTGTAGATCTTCAGCTAGAATCCTGGTTCAATACGCTTTGATCATCTCAAGAGATTGTGATCATGTCTCCAAATGCCCAAACTAGTTGGTTTATCTTTCACAAGAACTGGTAATGAAAATTGGTCAGCGAGGCTTTACGAGGGCCACGTTTATTTCTTTCAATAGCTCAAATAGCATACGGGCCGATATGCACGGTGAGCACAGAGCCGTCAAGATCTGGTACCGGTAATGTTCCAAGAAAGATATCGTCATGTGCTGTAAAATCCGGGACTGAACTGGACGCGCAACTACGGTATGGCTTCATAAGACCTAAATGATTTGATGATTCCGCAAGTTCGCCATCGGTCGCAACACGATAATATACGGGTGATAGTTGGGAACGCACAGTAAGCAGAACACACAAGAAACTTATATGTTTGGGGTTGGGTGCATCAGCAACACGGTATAGGGACGGTGTACTAACACCTGATCTCCCTGCTGATATTGCGGAAAGGACAATTTATGGGTCCGTTCCTATAAATTGCGACGAGGAATTTCGTAAGTGAGTTGCAAATTTTCAACGGTACGACGGGAGTATTCCAATCGTGTGCCAGAACGGAACGTACACGGGACGCCGAAAATAATGTCAACGGGTAACGAAGCTCCACGGCCAAACATAAAAAAATGGGGGGTTTCTTTGAGCGTGTTGTTGTGTGCTGTGTTGTCAGCAAGCTGAAAAACGGTAATAACTCTGCCCGATTGTCGTGTTTGACGTTAACGCACATCGCCAACATATTGTGCAAGGTACAATGCACACGCTCTAAGACGAAGCTGCGTTGTGGGCGGTACGCTAACGTGCCCGTCTTTTTATATCCAGACACAGATTGCAACTCCTTGGCAAGTTCATTCTCAAACTCGCTACCTTGGTCCGAATGCAAAATTTCCGGAGCAGAGAAAACGGAGAAAACGTGTTACTACAAGAACTCGGGTGATTGTGGCGGCTGATTTGTGACGGTTCGCGGCCAACACGAAAAAAAACGAGTCACGTGGTCTAGTACGGACATGATATACTTCGGGTTTTTCCACGACAATTTGTACTCTTGGGTCAATACCCACGCGCTGAAACAGGCGGGAAAAGGGACGGTGACCAACAGGTAGCTTCGGCGTATGATGCGACGTCTTGCCGTGTTGGCACGATGAACAGCTTTTTATGTGCTTGGCTACGTCCTTCGACATGGTGTGCCACCAATAACGATCTCGGATTTTGTCGAACGTAGCTTTAAAAGCTACAGTAGATGACCGCCCGACACCGGCAGGTCATGACGCGACTGAACGACTAACTGCCTTAAGGTGGTGGGCACTACAAGCTGGTTACGGAACGAGCTGCGTTTCGCAAACACGCCGGCAAATACGACGGAATAAAACGTTGTCAAAAAGAGAATGACTCATTCTGCTTTATTTTCACCATCCGGAACGGGAACGGTAACAGTTCAGATATTCGAATTACGAACCGAACTCAGCACTTTGTTCTTGGAGCAATTTTGCTGGGTCAATTAATGGAACAAGAGACCATACACTATTAATAGCAAGTAATCCGCAATCATTGTGCGCAATGTCGACATCTTCGAGGTTTTTTAAATTGTGAAATACCTCAGCTGTGAGTTCGACTGATTAAATAGTTGACACTCAACTTTGCAAGCTGCGTAATACGTCTCGTCTATGTTCCTTTTTTACCGAATTTTACAAGTATTGTGATAAACCGAACGCGCGTATTCTATATGTAGTTCCAGACTTGAGAGTCGCGCGGCCCTGGCTCACGGTGCGGTCTTTCGCTTGGTGCGTTGCAGCAGATAGACGCGGCTGGTACTTGCGGTAACGGTTCTGCCTCTACTTCACCAAACAATCGCGACAACGAGTCTGATACTACGTTTAATTTCCCGACTTGCTTGACAGTGAAGTAATTTTTTTTGAGAGCAGTAGCCCAACGGGTAAGCATGTTCGAAGTGCTTTGCATGTAGGATAGATGGGTCAACGCTTGGTAGTCGGTACTCACCGTGAAATGTCTCCCATATAAGTATTCTCGCCAGTGAGCGAGTGCGTGCACAACTCCGCGACACTCTTTCATCGGCGCGGAGTGATGGCATTGCGCGTGCTTCAACCGTTGACTATTAATAGAACACCAGGTACGCGATAATGTCAAGGTCAGGCTTCGAATCGTCATATTTTGGCGGTTGGGCAAGAAACGCGCCAACTCCGAGCTCACTGGCATCTACATGCACAACGAATTCACGCTCGTAATCTTGAAAGCTCAACACGAACGCCAACGCCAGTGAGTTGGTGGCGAACACAGCAGAATCGACATTATCAGGGTGAACGGGGATTTGCCAAGAAGCGATTGAACATCACCAACGCTGATCAACTGGCCGCCTTCGACCATGTGAATATTCTTCGAGGTTCGCCATCGGCCAAGTTTTTCGGAAGAGATGCTTGTTGACAGTGCTCCGGAATTCAACGCAAAACGGAGGTTGTCCATCTTCGCGGGCAAAAATGGTCACGGAAGATGCCCACGGACACTCGAGCGCTCCTCAATGATATCATCGGCGCACATACCTTGAACTTGTTAATGATGGCTGTGCATGGATTAGAGCGGTACGGGCGGCGACTAACCGGCTTAGTATTGACAGGGAGAGGGAATGTGGCTTCGGCGGTAGTGTACTTGCCAAGCTCCGCTCTCGATAACGATGGAACCGGACGGTACGTTGCGCAAAGATCTAAAAAGTGCTGACTGTTGTTCAATGTTGATGGCAGAATTAACAAATGCCTTGGCCAAAGGTGCAGCAATTTCGGCCCGAGCGGCTGCGATTTTAGTCGGTGTTTTTGGTGTCGCTGCTACGGCATGCACGTGCAATTGAGCGGGAGACACGACGACGACACTCGACGAATGCCCAATCTCTAATTCTACATGTAGGGCAAGGAATTGGGAGGACCGATTGGCGACCTGTACGGCGAGGGAGCCATCGGACGCAAGCCAAATGGCGCCGGTGCGCGCTACGATATGTCGCTCAAGTTTAACCGGACGATTTTTGCATGACGTCTCATCTTCGGAGAGTATGCGCGGTTCAAGAACAACTTCTGTATCTTGGGATGGTTTCACGTCTGTGAACGCGGTGATACCGGTGTCGTGTGGAGGGCATAAATTGATATGGTTTCGTAATTTCAAAGCATGTATTTTTGCATCTTTGTGCCCTGCAGCAACGGAGGTAGACACTGTGGACAGGATCGAGTCTGGACGATAGTCAGAAGGCCGATGGTTACCTGGGATAGAAACGGTGCTCGACGAAAAATTTAATCGCGGCTTTTTCCAATCTAGTACAGCACCAAAACGAGATGTCCACGTCATTATCAAGTAATATTTGGTCAGGACCAAGAGGCGGGATGACTAACGCATCGATACGACGAGTATTGTCAGCTAACGCGACTGCCAAATTGATGGGTCCCATTGTCTCGAGTGGAGAGCCATTGGTTGCACACAGACGTACACGACTATGGGACAGGCTCAAGTCTGGCCTTTTATAACCTTGGGTGGCGCTTTAAAAACAGTAGTGAAACGCATGTAATGTCGCTTGCAGTGTCAATGGCCAAATCTGAGGCAAGACCATTCGCTGTGATTGAAAAAGTAGGGAGCCAACGACGGATTTCTCCTTGACAGCGACAAGCTGAACCAAAGAATAGTTTTGTCATTATGATTACGATGGCGTCTGCTCTGTACTGCTGTGCACTGCTGGACAGAATGACGTTGCGATTTTGAATCTACGGGGCAGCAGTATTAATAGCGTCCCTCTTCTGCTTACGATGAGTTGCAGACGATGGGCAGTTGACAGCAGGTGTATCACCTCGTACTATTAATAGACGAACTCACAGCAACCACGGGGTGTTGCGCTGAAAAACTCGTGCCACTTTCTAAAGGACCTTCAAGCGACGCACTGATTTTTTAGATAAGTTTGCGCCCCGTCGACAGCTCTCTTTGGGAACAGCAGACTTAATTGCTACGGACGACAAGATAGCTTGGCTCCCATTACTCGGAATCGTCGTCCTCCTCCGAGCTTGGTGTCCTCTTCTTCTTCTTTGGCTTGCCGCTGCTCGACGCTCCGGCTTCGTGTTCCTCACGGGTACGCGTCGAGCATTGGTCGATGGTGGGACCTTTGTTGCTCCGGCATGTGGGGTAAGAGCACACCCTGTCCTGGTGATTGGTGGGTGGAGCGCGGTTGCTCGACGGTGAGCGACCCTTGGCGCCCGTACCACTCTTTCCCCGTGCCCCACTCGAACGGTTCTGAGCGGACGGGTTAGGGGCAAGACGGTCAGGCTCATGTTGAGGCACTTGATGGTACAGAACACTGACGTGCCCTCCAGCCAAGCCAGAGGCTTCGTGCCGACAACGACGTTCAATTGCCTCGTTCGGCGCGGTACGTTGCTGGTTTGTCAATTGCGGACAATGAACGTTGGGTGCCAGCCCCTGTTGCCACAAAGCAACAGTCATCGCGTTCCAGGTCGTAAGATTGTCGTCGACACGGTCAACGGCTGCCTGGAACTGCGAAAGATTCGTCCGGAAACGCATTGCATACGTGGATACGATTCCCGCGCTCCTCTGAATAAAGGAAGCATCTGCCTGGCGCAGTCATCAGTGGAGTTCGTCATCGTTAATAAATCGAGCAGCAGCGCTGGAGTCAGTTCCTCCCATGTGGCCGGTGCGGTGAACGACCCCAGCATGTCGGGCTCAGACGACATAGCTGTGCTGGTATCGATCTGTCCCGAGACCCACTGCTGTATCAGGGTTAAGCAGTGGCCTTTGCCCAACGAGGCGATGTGCTCTAGTGCCACTATATCACCGAACTGGTCATCGTTCGGGCGAACACGCTTCGTTTCGAGGCCAACGGTGACCCTAAAATGACTCAGGATTTTGGGGACATTTTGGTCACTGGATCCGGTCAAGCGCCGGACCCCACGCACGTCAGCTGCAGTAGCGGCAATAGCTGCAACTCGTGCGCCCGAAGACGGAAAATGAATAATTCACTCTATTTTCAGTACAAATTAATTAAAAGTCAAATTGAGGTCCGTTTATTTCATTGATTTGGTTGGATTGCAACTCCGAATCGAAAAGTAATTAATTAAAGCAAGATCCTCGAAGATTTTTATATATTTGAAACGAGGATCTCATGCGGGTCAATCCGTCGAAAACACAAAAACACGAACAGCATGCAAAAACCCGCTCGAAAAACAAATGTGTCGGCTTTATCGGGATCAAACCACTGTTCGCGGGTGAATACAACTGTTCTACGAGCAAGGGGCGAGTGGCTGGCAAAGTCAACGGTGGGTTTGGCTGGGTTGCTGACGGTAGCGGCAAACTTAAACACTGGTTTGTCTGGACTGCTGATGGCAGCGGGGGGTGAGGAGCAGATGGCGGTTGCATTGCTGCTGTCCTCTGAATACCAGCACAAGTTGCTGATTCAGAGGCGGTCGACACGGTATTGTCTATCGCAAGCGGAAACGATGCGGGAACAGAGATGTCTGTAGTGGAAATACTCTACGTCAGCTAGGTATCTACCGGAGTGGTAAGCATAGGCAAGGCGTGACCTATTTCGCTCACCATCGCAGCTTCGTGTACAGCGGCTGCCTCGTGCCGGCTGATATTAAGTGCCACCTCTGCTGAACCCGCCGAGAGCGGCGCCTGCGGGCGTTTTTTCTCGCAGAGGAGTAAGGCGAACGCACCCGGAGTCATCGATTCGAAACACTATTCCGGTTGGATGGTTCCTCGTTCGACGACGAGGAGAAAGAGGATGACCAAGGAGACGGCTCCTGGTCTGCGCGAGGCGACGGTGAGGCGTCACGCTTGTTGTTGGGGGAGGGGGGCAGGGTCTTCACTTCCCCGTCGGACGTAGACAGGGTAAGGAGGTACTGGAGTCCACGTCCTCCGCCGCTGCCGCTCTTGCCGGTGTTGATACCTGGTACAACATCGGGCTCAACGGATGGTTTACCGTCTGCGGATTAATTCTGTTTTTCGCCATGGCGCCTTCCGAACTCGAATCGAAACTTTCTCCAGGCTCAAGCCTCAGTCGACGCCAATGTGAGATAGGTATGTGTCTCAGGTTCGACCTGAGTCTGCACCGAGCTTCTCTTCTTCTAAGGTGGAGCGTGTGCCTGGTAGGATGCGCCAGGTATCGGTGATGCTCGGCACTGCAAGCAAAGCGGAAATGTTCATGAGACAAGACACAAGTCAACACATCGACGTTAGTGAGAGCTGTCGTCAGCAATTTCTTGGTGACGCAGGCTGGGAGTTCCCCGCCTCAACTATCATCAGATCTACGGAGATATGTGGCCACCTTAGTACAAAAATCAACATCGACAATAGCGGACGAACTCCATCTGTTATGCACGATCTTGCACGACAGATATCGCCAACTGACGATATATCAAGGATCCGAGACTCACAAAAATACTAGTTAAACATATGTTTGACTCAAAGAAACCTTCCCAGGGGATGAGGACAATACTAATTTCCTGAATGAAATGCCTACCGAATTAACGGGAACGCCAGGGGACATGTACGGTCCATCCTCGAGTAAAAAACGACCGAAATAACCGAAATCCCAACCGGGGGACACAAACGGTCCATCCCTGAAGGAAAATCGCCTACTGTGTTAACGGGAACTCCAAACCAGGGGACCCAAGCGGGTTATTTTCGTAGGAAGGAAGCGAAAATAATGAGAACCTCGAACAGGCGACACAAACTGTCCATCCCCTGAGTGAGGGAACGCGCCTATCGGGGGATAGTGAAAACCTTCGAAAAGGAGACACAATCAAGCTATCCCCGGAAAAAAATACGGCTACAGTTACTACGTTTGCGGAGACACAAATGTTTCACCCCCGCAGGGAAAACGCGTACTGATCATGTAGGGTCAACCCTCGGCACTTTTTTTCACCAACCTCTCAGGATGGGACCCATAGCTCGCAAAACTGCAGTTGTCGGCATCGTTTGGGCTGGGCGCAATATCCACGGAACACCACGGAACGGGGGGCTTTTATCGCGGGATTGCACGCAATGTTTGCGCGGAATTCAGCACTCACGGGGTACGACTAGACGGAGTTCATTCATCACTGGACTCTGCGGGGTGTTTTGTGCGGGGTTCAGCAAGGACGGGGAACGACGCAGTGTTCTTGTATTCCAGGCCGAACTTCATTGTAAATGCAATGTGCGAGTGCTGTGCCCGGCGTACTCTCAAGTCCTAAGGATTTGAGGTCAATTGTGAAAACCTGTTTCGGCTATTCCTCAGACCTCTGTTTTTGCAGACCGCAGTTTTTGCTACTGCAGTGTGGTGGAATTGGAATGACACACGAGCTGTCATGCTGCCGCGCTCTACAAGCAAGGCGGTACGAGCTCGAGTACGAGTATTCGTAGCCCTTTCGGGACGGCGCATCTTCCACGACACCAAACGGGCGAGGGCGTACCGTACCAGCGAGTCGCCGGCGGTCCGCGGACACCCCGCTGGCACAAGCCAACGCCGCTCGTCTGCGTCAAGCTACACCTCTCGAGCCTCTGCACTCCCAGCGGTTGTCGTGTTGTGTACAGCAAGCTGCACAGGTTGGTCCGTGCAAAGCATGTAAGTGTTCGGTGCTTACCATACAATAGAGAGCGAAATGACTGTACAGTTTGTCGAATTCCTATCTTCGGTCAAGTACGTTATTGTCCTTTTTAAAAACTTACCTTAAATCCTATCTTCCGTGTTTATTCGCGGCAAGGAAAGTAACGAAAACACGGTATCGCAAACACTCTGAAAAGTACATGAAAACACTATTAATAGTTGAAAACTAACTATTTTGTGTACGCACTACTATAATAATACTCCAGATACAAAATTACAACATTATTACCATCCCCGTAGCGGAACGCCATATCAGATTTTCGAGACCGGAAGGGTCCGTGTTCGATGTGTGGCCTCGACGCCCCATCGTGATTTCCCGTGATCGCTATTTCTCGCGGCAAAATTTCCCGTGGTGGCCGGTTCCCCTACAAAAAATCCCGTGAATTCCCGTGGTAGCTAAATCCCGCGAGAAGGGTTCCCGTGGAGGCCAGTTCCCTAAAAAAAAACTGTAAACTCCCGTGGTGGCTAAATACCGCAGGTAAAGTTGAAAAAAATCGTACTCGAGGAAGGCCTTGATTTATCAACCCAAGCGAACCTACAAATATGATATAAATAGCGCACAATAAGTACTTTCATGTATCGAAAAATTCGAAAGAAGATACTATGCGATGCATCTTGACATTGTGGTCAGCAATGCATCGCGGATCGTAGAGCACGCGAGAGACAGTCACGACTACAATCAACTGCACAGCAGTATCAAGCGGTGGCGGCAGCGCGGCGGTGACCAGGTCCTCTGTTGAGTCTTGCGCTTTTCAGCTAGCGCTGCACTGCGCTGCTCAGCTGAGATGAGGTGCGAAAAAAAAACTAAGCCTATTAAAATCGTCGAGGAGCAATAAAAAAAATAAACAATGACTTGTTCGCTGGCACGGGAACTACACCGAGCACTTGGCATTGATCAGGCGAGCAGAGAAAACTGCACAGCGCGGTAAATATCTCGCGTTGGAGTTGGTCCATCAAAACGCAACTTGGGCACGTGACTCGGCCATTGCTCCATGCAATGAGGAGGTCGAAGGTGTTCGGTCAGCCGAGAGAGTCGCCGAGTAAACTGAAAAAGCTTTAACAGGGAAACGAGGATTGCTGTGGCGCGAAGCTACGGCAAATTCGGCGCTTGAGCAACAGCGTAGGGTTCACCCGGAAGCGAGAACGCGTGCACCCCAAGCTGCGCTTGGTGTCGAGGCGGAGGAGAGGCGTGCGCAGGAGGCACGAGTGGCAACCCTGGAGAAGATAATGACTCGCTTGTCGGTGGTTAGGATAAGGTCGAGAAGGAAAGAGACAACCTTATTTCGGTCATATTTGAGGGTGCCGACGAGGGCCCCGCAGGCAGAGCAGCCCGACATGCTTCTCCAAGAACGCCTTGGCTTGCAGAAGTTGCAGCATGGATATGGATGACGCCACCCGGAGGGGGAGGCACCAGCGGGACGGCGCCTTCACCCATCTTGCCCTTGTGCTGCTGCTGTGCCGTGTCTCTTTGATCAGCTATACGTGCATATTTGTACTCATATGTATTTGTATACGTATCTATGTATCTATAACGCGGCTATTAATAAATCCGTGCTCTATTACGGGGGTCCATAGTTAACAGGACCTATGGTACACATAAAAACCTATATATTTACCTATTTTTACTAACGATATTTGGTCCTATTAACTATGGCCCCCCGTAATATATATCACCAGCATATACGTATACGCTTTTTGTCAGTTCCTTGCTGCTTGCTTCAGGCAGCTGACTTCTGGGATTTTCTTTTCAGGTTTTTAAAACGATGAAAGTTTTGACCTCTGCTGTAGGGGTCGACAACGGCCGACCGTGCCAAGCACTTACTCTTTTATCATGTAGCAAGGAGATGCTGGGGTTCCGCTCCTCAAACTGAGCCAAGGGGGGCGGGTTACCCGAGACAACCCAACCATTCTCGAGGCGTTGTTCGCGGACCCGGTATCTCAAGTACCAGAATGGATTATCCCCTTCACTCCTTCAGGGAAACGGTCGAACTTCCGTCATAACGAATGGACCGCTTGCGACCTGAGATCGACGACTGGGCAGGCTCTTCCAGGCCTGGCGTTTGAGGTATCCATCAGTGCATCCGCGATTCCGAGATCGACGATTTTTTTACGCCACTACGCTGCCCTTCGTATCGTCTCCGTTTTTATTCGCCTCGAGTCCATCTTCATTGAGCTGATGGTCTTGTGGTGTCATCTTGAAGATGATTATTAATAGTAAAGCAATAGGGTGTCGGTTTCTCGGACCTGGACACAAAAGCGGTTATCGTGCTTGCATCCACTCCTTGCAGCTGTTGTGTTTAGTAAATAGGGGATTTGATCAACATGGGCCAGCGAGGATGCGTACATATTTAAGCTTGCATGCTGACAGCGTATGCTTGAGTTAGTTGGGGGATTCCAAATATTTTCTCAATGCACCAGTTCCAGTTCTAGTGATTGTTGTCCTGAGACACCACGGGCCGTCGATATATATTTTTTGTGCACGCACGCCTTGGACACCATGTCACAACGAAGGGACCACTTGCGACCAAAGATCGACCACTCGGCAGGCTCTTTCAGGCCTGGCGTTTGAGGTATTCATCGGTGCATGCGTGATTCCGAGGTTTACGTTCTATACTTGACTACCTGCCCTTCACAAACCAGATAGATGATAACCATCGCCGTGAAAATGCTCAAGACTCATAACACAGATAAACTGGAATAAGGGATGGACCTACGGCCTGAAACAACAAATCTGGGCAAAGTGAACAACTTTCACCCAACAACGATTTCCTTCAACATTTTCAGTTTACAACAGTTAGTCCTTGAACTGAGGTGCCTAACACCCATCAAAATGTGGCAGCTTCAAAATATGACTCGTTTCCAAACGTACTATTAATATTAATATTTTACAAGCATGAGAAATCTCGGTATTTTCGTCTTGAAATACCTTGAACACAGTACACCAGACCTGCTGCATTGCATCTACGGTAACTCGTTAAATGTCAAGAATTGATAAAAGATATTTCGCGCTGACCAGTGAAACCATCGTATCTAAACTGTGACCGCAACCGAAATAATGACCTTCCCATGTTTTCGGATATTTTTTACAGCATGAGAGTGCGATTTAGGTGGTACAAAATTTTATGGCACGTGAAAACTACCTCTTCGTTGCATATCCTTCGAACTGTCATGTTTTTATTTTCCTCTGCGACGTCGGTGGCGGCCAAGACCCCCAATTGTAAAAAGTCATTGGCATACCTCATTCTCTAGTGAGATCCGGAATCGCCACCAGTCAATCGCAAGCACCATATTTGTATGACCGCTTCGCTCCACCCACCTTCGAAAGAAAAAGAAAGGGACGGGCGGGCGGGAAAAACCACTACACTAGACCTAGTATAGGCCTGTCAATCGGCAGCGGGCAGTGTCGTGCCGTGTGCTCGTGTGCCTCTGCTCCTGCACGCGCGGCTATGCACATAAAGCACGAGGTCATCGAGAGTGATTCCCTCTTTTCGCCCTCCTTGTCTTGTATCAGGATAGAACCATTCCGTCGGTAGAGCCCAAACCTCGGCAGAGTCCATGAATAACAATGAATTCGAATGGTTGGCAACAATTCTCGCGTTTCTTTCTGTAAGGTTCACGTTGGAAATGTACAGCTTTGTTGTATATGCTTCGAATTTTCAGGTTGTTATTGTTGTCTGCTTCGTCGGGGGAGGCTCCCCTGGCGTGGTACGTGAAACGCGACACCGGCCGCTGCTTCTCGTCTCCCTCGTACTGCCAGTATCCGAGAGTCCCGCCCTGCCAGCCGACTGGCCGGGCCCCCAGCACACGCAGTCTAGGACGACCGAGACCCTCAACGGTGTTTGGCCCCATACGGTAGCCTGACCTGGCTGCGTGTGCTCTATCTTCCCCGTTTTTGCTGGTTCACGAGATACCATAAGCACGTCCTCCGGGTTGTTGCGGGTATGTTTCTTGGAAGATTCTTGAGGATTTTCATGTACCTTAGCACCTGGATCATCCTCTGAGACACCCCCCCCTCGGCCGCCAGCGGAGGGGCTGCACCATAGGCGATAAATGGAGGACAACTTCGCTGAGATCATCTCCGGCCTTCGCTACCACCTGGCGAAGTGCCCCGAGGGCCTCCGTGTGTCTACACACTTCAACCTCGTTACCGTACCGATACGACAACAGGGGCACGTTTCGGCAATGTCGACGTACCCGACAGCAACACGTAAGGGCGAGGCGCCGCCGCCTGCTCCTACCCCCGAATGGGCTCTCCAGGCGTCGTTGCGCGTGCACACGATATCTGACCCCTGTTGGGTGTGGTCGCGTTTATAGTCTCGAAACAAACTTTGATACTGTTGACCTAGTGCTGGGTAAACCGCCGCCCGTCCGGTGCAGCGCTACGTCTTCCCTCAAGGGGAAGATTTCGTTCAATCTCTCACCACGAAACAAAATCCTAGCGTTTGGGATATCCAAAGAACTGGGCCGCCCGGCCCCCGCAACCAGGCCAAATACTGCCCTCCCAAGAATATGTCCCACTAGGTATAGGGTGACGAGGTCTTAATGGGCTTATTGCGGCATCGTGCGACAATGCATCCCCCCTCCGTGCGCGTTTTATTAGGCGACGACGTAGGCAACTATACCTGCACATTGTGTACCGCGCCTACCAGTTTATCCGGGATAGGACCGGCTTGATTCACTCCGACGCACCTTAGCAACAAAATCGAGCAACGCCTGGATCTTATCAGTATCGGAGGCTGCCGCGCCAAGAACTCAACATCCCCTGTCAACCCCGGATAACAAAACCTGAAACGATCGAAGACCGCAAACCTAACGCAAAAGCTCGGTGCAGCGAAGGCGCAACCAACTGACGGATGAGCTGACTGCGGGCACTCCTGCACATAGTGCGACGCCCACTGGACCCGGCACCTCACGACGCCCTACAGGACGCGTGGGTTCCCCGATTGGTGTTGACGGGTGCACTGCCGTATCCGATCCTTCCCCCTCACCTCGCCCCCATCCTGTCCCATGGTGAGCCCGCCCGCCCGCCCGCCTGTCCGGAATCGAGGAAGCGGGCAGCCCGGCGTAGGCGCCCATGGGCCCCGGACGGGGTGTCCGAATATACCGCGCTGTCGGTGGGAGAGCCCAGGCGACGGGACCCTCGAACGGCTACCCGGGCGCGCCCACCCCGACAGGGCCGCCGGCGAAGCTGCAGAGATCCCCCACAGGCCTTCGAGTCGGCTGACCGAGCAGAGTGGTGTCGAGGGGGTCGTGGCCGGGTAGGGAAACTCTGGCCGGCGAGCTGCCGGAATGCGATCCAAGCCTGCGGGCATCGTCCGTCCCTCTCTCAGGGCGGGTTGGGACGTGGCGTCGATATCATTCACCGCTTTCTGAAGCACGGCTCGAAGCTGAGCGACCTTGTTTGTCGTACACCCGGCTTGAAGTTCGCGAGCCGGACTGTGCCACGGAGCCCACGGCGTTGCCGCTGTTGACCATTGTCGTTCACGGGAACGTTTCTCCTTTTTTTGAACAAATTTGGACGCGACGGGACAGCGCGCAAACAGAACATAGCACAGACGCGGCGTGACAATACGCAACGGAACACAACACAGACGCGGCGGGACGGCGCGGAACACGATGCTAGGGGACCGGGCGGAACAGAGCGGAACCGGAACAACTCAAAGGCGCGGCGGAACAGCGCGGAAAAACAAACGGAAGCGAGAACACATTGACGGCAACGGAACAAAACGGAAAGACGGCGAGGATAGCAGACATATACAGCGGTGGGTACTATCTATGCGCCGGCATGGACGAGGGTGCTTCGATGCACCGGCATGGACGAGGTTACTACCCATGCACCGGCATGGACGAGGGTACTATCCATGCACCGACATGGACGAGATCACTATCCTTGCACGAGGGAGGGTACTATCTTCACACGGGCATGGACGAGGGGTGGTTACTATCCATGCATTGGCGTGGACGAAAGAGGGTAATGTTCATGCATTCCAAATGCGCGTATAGCGTTGTGTATTGCGGCGTTATTTATTGTGTTATCGGGAATAATTAGTGTTTTTATATCCATTTGCTGGCATATTTTCGAATCAAATCTATTCATGAACCGGCCTTTACGGACGAGGGTGCGTATTATCTGCACATGAACGAGAGTACTTATCCTGTTTTTGCACCGGCATATTTTCTAGCCACTACTACCCATGAACCGGCCTGGACGAGAGTGGGGACTATCCATGCGTTGGCGTGGACGAGAGTGTGTACAATCCATGCATTGGCCCGGACGAGAGTACGCATCCTATTTATATATCCGTGCTCCGGCCTGGACGAGAGTGGGTACTATCCATGCATTGACGTTGACGAAGGCGCTTACAGTCAATGCATGGGCCTGGACGAAAGTATGCATCGGCGTTATGTATTGCGGCTTTTATGTTCATTTATACATATATACTTGTATAAGTTTTTATGTTTTGTTTTTCGTTTTACATGTGCTGGCATATGTTTCAAGCATCAACGCCCTCTAGCTGGTGCTTGGCACCGCGTGAGTTGTTGTACGTACTTTAGAGCGTGTATTATACGCCAATACATGTTAGAAACCATAGCCACTACGCCAGCTATGAGCTGCGACTGGTTGAGTGATAGATACTAGGGAAAATGCGTGATAATATATGCACCGGAATAGACAAACGGAAGGGTGGCCCATGGTGCGTGAAACACGTTATTTAGTCAGTATATTTTTTACACATGTCACCAGTACGCCGGCTCTGAGTTCGACCGATTGAGTTCATGACACTCGGAAGTCTGCGTGAGGCTCGTGCTAAATATGCGTGCGGGCATGGATACGTGGAAGGGCAAACGCGAAATCGGGCCGCTCTCGAACCCAGTTTGGGAGCTACCAACCTGCACCATCTTCTGGGCTCACGCATGTACGTGCATCTCACTTCTCATATTTTCGTATTGTTTTCGTACGTAAACGCGCGTCCCTTTTCCTACACCACGAGAGAGCCAGCGGCCAAAAACCGTCGTGGGAAAACCGAGATTGTTGACCTCTGGGCGATTCGAGAAGTGTGGACGATTGGCTAGTGTACTGTATTTCTGCATATATCCCTTCTGACAAGGTTCCGGGCCGTTGATGGCATCGACTCGGACCGTGACTATGGTATATACTGCTGTACTCTAGTGTAAACACCTCAAGGTGGCACTATACGTGCAACTGGCAGCAATACTTAACCCTGCTGATGTGCCGGCACCGCTTTTCTGTTGTGGGAGAAGGGCGCCTGCTCTCGCGTCGCCGTTGACGAAATATTTAAGGTATACAAGGCTTTCCTTCGGAGTGGGTATTCCGTCGTTTCTTGTACAAATACATTTAGTTTGGTTGGCTTTGGGCTATGACGCCAATTGCAGTTTTGGTTGGCTTTGGGCTTTGACGCCAATTGCTGCAGTTATATTGCAATTGGGGTAATAGCCCAAAGCCAACCAAGCTAAATGTTATGACGCCAATCGCAGTTATATTGCAATTGGGGCAATACCCAAAGCCAATCAAACTAAATGTATTTGCGTAAGAAACGGTGAAGGATGTAATAACCGCGTTTATTTATGAATGTAATGTGAAACGTAAGATCGGGTGACGCAAGAGTAAGAATGACATTCGTCTAATAATAAGAATAAACATATTTCATCAGTGTGGGGAGAGAGTGGAGTAGTGCTTGGCATGTGGATGATATACAACATACAGGCTGTTGTTTAAAGGAAGGTTTGGGACAGGAGAGAAAGCAGCAGTGCCGGCAACGACAACGGTTATGGAAATGTTGTATAGTTGCTGGGCGGCCGCGATTTCGATGTAGCCAGCATAGGAGTTTGGATGAGACATGATATGTAAATAGTCTTCCAGGCTGCTGTAGTACCGAGGCGGGGGGCCCAGAATGTGGATCTGTTCGCTGTTGAACCCTGTAGGAAGAAATAATCGTGATTTTGAGAAATGTGGGAAACAATTTGTTTCCTTTCGTTCGTCCTGGATGACGACAATCTGCTTGGCGTATTGCTTCGGAATTCCGCGAAGCCCTGGAGCATGCGAAAGTACTGGAAATAGAGAGAATTATTTATTTTCCGTCTTCGGGCACACGAAATGGAAGGGAGTATTTTTGCGCTTGATGATGATGTCTCCGTCTTTGATGGTGGAGTCCGTCAGGCGGCAGTTGTAGCACTTGCCACGGACCTGGTCGAAGTAAACATAGGGTGCGCGGGGCGGGAGTGGCGTGCAGGGAATGGCGGGGGAGGGGGGGGGGGGGGGGGGGGGGGGGGGGCAGAGTTCATTATTTGTACTGCTCTACAGCGGCACAACAGCAGTACGTAATCGCTTGCTATACGACGGCAGCAGCAGCAGCAGCAGAAGAAGCAGCAAGTACGTAATTTCCTTGACGATACAGAAATATTTACGCACACAAGTGTAGTACAGCACACGCACAAATCACGTCCAGCATGATGTACGGCAACAACGCAGCAGCATCACAAAACAAATCATTGACGATACAGAAATATACGTATACACGCACAAGTTTAAGTGTAATAGACACACAAATCATGTCCAGCATGATGTACGGCAACAACGCGGCAGCGCCACAAAACAACCAGGAAACACAAGTATCCGAGTACATACAAACATTCAGTGAATATTGCGGCAGCACTAAAAGCAGAGCAGCAGCAGCAGCAGCAGCAGCAGCAGAAGCAGCAACGGATCGCCACAGCGTTGGCAGCAGCAGCATAGCAACGATATGAAAAGAAGGGAGAAAAAAAGTATGTACCCCCGTCCGAAAAGTATTTTTGGTACCTCGCTATAGACCCACGTCCGCATGCTGTACGGCAACAACGCAGCAGCATAGCAACAATACGAAATACCAGGTACGAGAAAAAGTAGTACGTACGCAAAATGCAGGAGAAAAACGACCAAAATATTTCTTTTACGTATCAAAAAAACCATTTGGGTACAAAAACGGCCAATAAAAACTATAATCCGCGTTGGCAGCAGCAGGATAGCAACGATATGAAAATAAGGAAGAAAAAAAGTATGTACCCTGGTACCTGGTATGCCGCAATCGCAAAACCTACGGAATTTCATTGACGATACCGAAATATGTACACACGCAAGTGCAGCAAGATGTACGGCAACAACGCAGCAGCACCACAGCAGCACCATAGCAACGATATGAAAATAACCAAACCAAAAACGAGAAATTGCAGTACGTACGCAAAATTCAGGAGCAAAACGACAAAAATATTTTTTCACGTATCAAAAGAACCGTTTGGGTACAAAAACGACCAAGAAAAACAGTAATCCGAGTACATACGAACATTCAGTGGATATTGCGGCAGCATTAGCAGCAGCAGCAGCAGAAGCAGCTACAGCATTAGCAGCAGCAGAAGCTGCAACGAATCGCCGCAGCGTTGGCAGCAGCAGCAGCAGCAGCAGCAGCATAGCAACGATATGAAAATAAGGAAGAAAAAAAGCATGTACCCTGGTATGCCGCCAGCGCAAAGCCTACGGCATTGACGATCCGAAAATATGTACGCTTCCAGCATAATGCACCGCAACAACGCAGCAGCACTACATACAGCAGCACCAAGTGCACAGGAGCAGCACGTGCGCAGCACGGCAACAACGCAGCAGCACTACTGCAGCAGCGAGTGCACAGGAGAAGCAGGTGCACAGCAGCAGCAGCACTCATGGCGTGGCGCTGACAGCAGCAGCAGCAGCAGCAGAGGCAGCCGAAAACGAGCAAAATGAGTACGTAGGGTCACCAAAACATGTACACACAGAATTCGTGTGCATGCATCGAAAATGCACCACAGTAGCAGCAGCACTCACGTCGTTCGGTGCAGCGGTGACGGCGACAGCTGAATGCTCCGTTCCTTCGTTCACGTCCGCCAAACAGTTGTGCATGTGCGCGTTCGCGTGCACTGTGTGTAAGAGGAGCCGACGCAACGCACGAAGGGGAAAGGACGAGCATGGATGAGTAAAAAAAAAAAATAAACGCTTTGACGTAGGTTTGTATGCAAAAAGGCAATTTAAAACCCCCAAAAAACGTACTGGCAACATACAGCATGCACAATAGACATAAGACACTCACCACCGTCAGCAGTCTCGAGGGAGTACGAGACAGTCCCTTCCTTGATCGGGCGAGCACAGAACTCGCAGTCGGTTGCCCTGTCAGGATGATCCCGCCACCAGCGCACGTGAGATCCTTGCAGGTGGCGAAGGCCACGTTTTTGCCACCAGGCGCGGAGTTCTTGACCAGGTGCTGGTCCGTGCACTGGTCGCAAACAACAGCCGGCACCAGGTCGGTCTTTGTCGTTGCCGCTCTCTTGCCAGAGGGCGAGGACCACGCGCCTCTCGACGAGGGGGAGGTGAGCTTAGGGGGCGTGGAGAATGGAGAGGCGGGGGTTGCAGCACCAGCAGGTTCGCCACCGACAGCAACAGCTTGGCCGCCGACAGCTGCACCTACCTATCTATGCCGTTCGTCGATGGCGAGACGCCTCTTTTAGGCGCCGTGCAAAGAGCTGTCTATTGGTTGGCATTTTGCGGAAGAAGAAAGAAGAAAGGTTGTTTGGCTGTTTGGCGAAGAAGAAAGAAGAAGGGCTGTTTGCGAAGAGCTGTCTATCAGTCGGTCTGTCTGCCAAGAGCTAGCAAGTGACAACGACCTCAAAAATCGTAATTATAGTTGTATCTACGAGCGCTTCGCGCAGCTGGCGGTTCTGCCCACTACGCTCGTTCTCGAGGAAGAATGGAACTGAACGGATGGTCCAAACAGTTAGGTGTTACGTGCAAACAGGCGACTTGCAAATGCCAAGAGCTCCGTTCTCCATCCAGGAAAAGAACCCGAACGCCGCATGCATGTTTGTACGTACATACCCCAGGTAGGGTACTTTTTTTCTTCTTTGGATCATAAGCACGGCACAGCACCGCAAAAACAAATGAGGAAACGGAAATTTCAGAAGCAAAATAAAATCCCCGTCCCCTCAGATGTAATTGTTTCCCGCCTGAATGGAAGACCTTGCGCCGATAAAACAAAAATCGAACAGCAAACCTTTCCTCGACCTCGTACGCTGCCCGCCCCGCTTGCGACCACCTCCCCTTCAATTCGGTCAAGGATGTCTCGATGGCCCGCATACACCCAAAGCGGCTACCACTCGCCCGAAAATTCCGTACGTACTGCTGAGCTACTTGGTCCATCATCTCCGACTGAGACGCGCTAGTAGGCGATGCGACATGCTGCATGTCGCGCAACAACACCACATAACGGTCCAACATACTCGTCACACCTGGTCCCCCAACGGACGCCGACCCCGGACGTACAAGCTGTGCATCTCGCGCTGCTGCTTCCGCACGCCCTACGATCGGCCTCGCCCCTGCTGAGGGGCGAGGCCCGTCCCCCTATTCGTTAGCCCTGGCCGCCGCCGAGCGAGTGAAGCCCCCCCCGCTCGACGCCCCGCTGCCACTGCTGCTACCGCTGCCGCTGCCGCCGCTGCCTGAACCACCGCCGCCGCTACCGCTGCCGCTGCTATTGCCGCCGATGCTCCGGTTACTCACACCGCCCCCCCCCCCCCCTTTCACTTGCCCTTGGCCCTCTTGGCCGGGGGTTTCCCGGATGCAGCGCAGCTGGTTGCGACGCCGCTATCGGCCGAGCCCCCGCCGGTAGCCGCCTTGCGCTTGTTGCCGCTGCTCGCCTTGCGAGCGGGGCCGACGTGGGTGAACGCGCAGGCGTCACCGAAGCGGCACCTGCCGGTCTTTCCCCACTGCCGGCATTCGCCGGCCCCGACCCCAACCGCCGTGGTGGAGGTACGGCGAGGTTGCTGGGCTCCGGCGTTTATCAGGCCGCCGAGGGCGACGTAGCCGCAAAGGCGGGGCCAGTGGGGCCCCGGGATGGCGGGGAAGGACTCCACCGGCGTGGGTAGGCCCAAGCGTGCCCGCAGGAGCCGGAGACACAACGCAGGTGGAGCGCGAAGGTCTCGAGGTCCTTCGTAACCAGAGCTGCCAACCTGGCCCGGTTCGCCGGGCGATCGACGACCGCAAAGTGCTCCATCACGTGATCGTTGCGGATCGTCGCCCCCGCACTGAAGGCTCGGGCGCGTCACCTGGAGGTCCGCGCCGTCTTGTGGGAGTCTGCGACACGCAATCGTGACGATCGCGTGCCCCAAAATGTTCAGGTGTTGTGCTAGTAGGAGGGTGATGCCTGCTCCGCCGCGCGGTGTGAAAACCAGAAAGTCGAGGTCGTCCAGCGCTTCCAACATGCCATGGACGCCGGCCGAAATGTTGACGGAGGCCCCCACGTTCCGCAGCACGGCTGCCCTCTGCATCGACGCCGGGCGGCCGCCGCATAAGATCTGCCATGGCCGAGTCGCGGGGTTGGCCCACGATGCCACCGCACGGTTGGTCATGATTTTACTGACCTGTCTGCCCGGGGCGGTAAACGGGTTGCCGGCGCTGCCGTCCCCGTACGTTTCCGAACCGACCTCGGGCCCGCCCGGCCCGTCGTTGGCCACATGGCCGAGTGCAGCCGATGGCGCGCCGTTGGCTCGAACCGCTCGGGGCGAAGCCAAGGCCCCGGGCCGAGCCCGCAGCGTGCCCGCCCGCTTGTCCGGATAAGGCGCCGGCGCCACCGGTATCGCCCACATATTCCCCGTAGCCGAGCCGTCCCCCCGGACCCACTACGACCCCCCCGCCTGGCCGAGGTGGGCGCGGGTGGCTCCGGTACCGGCCAGAGCACCACCGTAGGCACAACCCTGCCGGCTGGGCCCGTGGTGGCCCCGGTACCGCCGGAGACGCTCCCGTAGCCCCGCCCTCCCGGTCCTACGGTGAACGGGCTTGCCTGTCGGAGAGGAGCGCCGGCGGCTCCGGCGCCGCCCGGAGTACCGCCGTAGCCACCCGCTCGCTACGGGCCTACGGCCAGCCTGCTCTGCGCGGGTTTGAGGGGCCCACGCAGACCCGCGCGGGAGCTGCCGGGCTGGGTTCCGAACCTGATGGCGCCACCTCTCCTCCCCCTGTGGGCGGAGCGACGAGAGGCTTCGATGACCTCGTTGATCGATCTTTGGAGCGCCGCCTGGAGCTGGGCGACTTCGTTCGCCATCTCCTACTTGAAGGTAGCAAAGTCGGCTAGCGACACGGGAGCCTCCTCATCGCCGTCGCTACCGGACATTTTCCCGAGTCCCTTCTGCGCCGTCGTTCTCGCCGGGCCCCTGCGAAAAAAAAACATTGTTTTTTTGGACGCGACAAGACGGCGCGGACTCGAGACAGGGCACAGGTGCGCCGACAACGGATAACGCGGACGCGGACGCGGAACGCACAACAAAAACGGCGGGGGGGGGGGGGGGGGGGGGGGGGGGGGGGGGGGGGGGGGGGGGGGGGGCGACGGGAACGAATTTAGATGGAGGCGACTGTGAGCACGATCCATGCACCGGCCTGGACGAGGGTGTGGATTACTCGTCCCCGTGCTCATGTCCGCTGGCACACCGTTCGTACGCGCCGGCGTTGTTTATCGCCGCGGTTGTTGACATGCACCGGCATCTTCCTATCAACGGGTTAGCTATCTGGTGCTATGCATCGCGCATCTCGTACCCCAGCCGAGAGCTTCCCTTGTTGGAACGAATTTAGGTAGAGGCGACGGTGAGTACTACCCATGTACCGGCCTGGGCGAGGGTGGGGCTTACTTGTCCCCGTGCTGATGTGCGCTTCCCCCCGTTTCTACGCGGCGGCGTTGTTTATAGCCACGGTTGTTGACATGCACGGGCATCTTCCTATCAACGGGCTGGCTATCTGGTGCTACGCACCGCGCATCTCGTGCCCCGGCCGAGAGCTTCCCTTGTGGTGACACGCTCCTGTGTCTTTGGTACGAATGTATCGGTAGTGGGAGGGGAGGGGGGGGGTGAGGCATTCAACGGCATGTATTCCACTCGAACTCGACTTGTAAGCCGGTGCGCCGGTCACGGAGTGTGGACCGGCGCATACTCCGCCACTATCGACCGCCTTCCGCTGCGCCGGCACAGCGGTATTGTTACATACGTCGTTCCTTGTGTACCGCGGCGTTTCTGGTATGTATCGCGAGTGAGGGACGAGCCGACGCGTTGGCGCCGGCCGCGCCGGCACATAGTCCCTCCCGTCGACCACCCTTTGTGGTGCCCCGGCACAACGTGGTTAGCACATACAGCAGTACATTGTGTCTCGCAACGTGTATGGTATGTATCGGTGGCGGGGGACGGGTCACCGGCCGACGCGGTGGCGCCGGCCACGTGACCTGCACCGGCACGTATTCCTTCACCACCGACCGCTTTTTAGTGCACCGGCACAGTGTTTTTGATATGAACAGTAGAACATAGTGTCTCACTACTAGTATGGTCTATTCATTGCGAGTTCCTGCGCATCGTGACGCGTACGGTAAACATCGATAGCGCTTTTAAGGGCACCGGCACAGCGTTGTTGATATGAACAGTAGAACATAGTGTCTCACAACTAGTATGGTCTATTCCTAGTGAGTTCCTGCGCATCGTGACGCGTATGATAAATATCAATAGAGGGGCAGGGCCGGGGGGCGACGCATCGGCGCCGGCCCCGAGCCGTGCACCGGCACATGGCGCTTCGCCCTCGACCGCCTTCTAGTGCGACGGCACCGCGGTTTTTTTGCATGCATGGAGCGTACAGCAGTACCCTGTGTCTCACGACGTGTATGATATGTATTCTTAGTGACACCGGCCCCAAGTCTCTCGCCATCGACCGCCTTGTATTAATAGTGCACTGGCACATCGTTGTTGGTAGGTACGGCAGTACAATGTGTCTCCCGACGAGTTTGGTACGGTATGTATCGTTATGCATAGTATGATATATATCGTTGTGCCTAGGGAGTTGTTGTGCGGCGCGACACGTATGATTGGTATCGTTAGTGAGGGGCAGGCACAGGCCAGCGGCCAAGGGCAGAGGTGTAGGCGCCGGCCTTCTCGATCGCCTTTTAGTGCGCCGGCACGGCGTCTTTAGAGCTTGCAGCAGTACAAGTGTGTCGCAGGCGTGTATAGTATGTGTCGTTAGTGGCATCGGCCAGAAATCCTTAACCATCGACCCCATAGTTAGATAATACAGCGGTACAAATGTGTCTCGCGACGTGTATGGTACGTATCGTTAGTGGCACCGGCCACAAATCCTTAGCAATCGATCCCGTAGTTGGAGCATACAGCAGTACAAATGTGTCCCGCGACGTGTATGGTATGTATCGTTAGTGACACCGGCCCCAAATCCCTAACCATGAACCCCTTTTGCTGCGCTGGCACAGCATTGTGGTAAGTACAACAGTCCGTTGTGTCTCGCGACGTGTATGGTCTGTGTCGATAATGGCGGGCAGGGTCAGGGCCGAAGGCACTGGCCTAGCGTTGTTTGCCTCTATGAGAAACTAGACAACCGTCAACTGTGAGATCGAGAGTATCAGGCATACGTCAAATTGTACCAGTATGTGCGAGAATGTATCGCGTTCCTGGGTACGGGATCCGGGAGGAAAGGCAAAGGATGTACTCGTACACCATGCCCTCCGCTCCGGCGTCATCGGTGTTCCCATATTAAGGCCGAGTACTCTAGGTCAGGGTATCTATTCCCTTTCCTGGGTATAGCCTTTTGTGGATGTATCTGGTACGTGATAAGTGCTCTCTGCGCCGGTGGTACGCTCGTCTCAGTCACGGATATCTACTTCTGAGGCACGAGTCCTGTCTATGCTGCTGCAGCTATCTTTAGTGTTCCCTCCTGTGAACGGCCGATTCGCGAATTCGCGGGTGCAGAAAGGAAATCGATACTTGGGTTTCCTGTTTTCTTCTACCCATGCCAGCTATAATAACGTCATGCATGTACAAGCTGCTTTTTACCCATCCGCTGGGGCCCGGCCATGAAAAAAAAAACATGTGGGAAAAATCATGGCTGGCAGCCCCGAGCGAGCGAGTTAACGATGCTTGCTTGCGGACGCATGAAACGGGCTTGTGTATCAGTGTGTACCGGAGTCGACAGCCCCACGCCTCATTTTGATCGAGTTCAGGGTCTAGACCCACGAACGCCCGGGGCCCCCGCTTAGTTCGCGCGCCTCTCGCACACGTACCGGGAAAGCGTTCGTTGCCCCTGCTCTTCCTTCTCCCGTTGCATGCTGTAGCCCGCCGACCGCCGCTGTAAAACCACAACAGTAGGCCTAGCCTCTAGGCCTATCAATCGGCAGCGAGCACGGCAGCGCGCAGTGCCGTGCTTTGCTTGTGCACCTATCACGAGAAGCTAGGAGGGGGCACGGGACGAGTGTGGCCGTTCTTCTCTTCTCTCTGCCTCTGGGCAACTTCAGCTATTAGTTTCCGTCGGTAGAGCCCATGACTATAAATATTTAATTTCGTCGGTTGTGAACAAAACATGCATCTCACGTGAACTTAGAGATACTACGCATAGCGTGGTACCGCCTCCCATACTCTCAGATACAGCCGCGACTATCGGATGCGTGGCGGCTCGACGTATTATTAGAGCACGGTATCATATGTGACCAGGGTCGTCTCACACCATGCAAGCATTGTCTTAGACCCATGGGGTAATACCTGAACATCTTGTTGTCATGCGTACCAGGTACATGACAGACGATAGTCGCACTCGTCCTGTCACTGATTCGGCTTAATATATAGACCCAAAAGCGGGATGGAGAGGCTTCACGGTGTATATCTTAAGCGTACTGATACAAATATGGCATCAATGGAAAATCCATCTAACGGCGTATTTTAAACATCAGCAGTTTTTGATATACACAGACCAAAGTGGGTGCTTTGGGTCTTCTTTCAGTTTATGAACACGCATAACAGCCGTCGACATAAAGTCAACTAGGGGTCGTTCTAACGAGACTTTTTTAGCAAAAAACTTACTAAAATAGCAAATTATGGGAATTTCCAGGGCTGTCCTCGGTAATTTAGGTAAAATTACCGCGATCAAACCACGGTTGGTGGTAAATTCCGCGATTCCGTGAACTGCCGTGGTGTTCGCTTACCGCGAAAGCGTGCCGCGCAAATGCCGTGAGATCTGATTTCTGTACAGCGACTGCCGCGGTGTTTGCTTACTGCGGAAGCGTGCCGTTCAAATGCCCTGATTTCTGATTACTGCGCCGCGACTGCCGTGGTTTTCGCTTACCGCGGAAGCATGCCGGGCAAATGCCGTATCACGAGTAACCGTGCCATGATCTACCGTACCAGAACTTTATGCCGCGGACAGATTGCAGATTTCGGCTCGGCGGACCCTTACACGAGGGATGTAATCCCCCGCCTGCGTACATCTACTGTATACGCATCTGCCTTTGGTTTTCGAGCACACTCTTCTAATATGATACCTGGTATGATTTAATGATTTCAATACATTAGTATGACCTGTATACACCACACAAACTTTCCAGTGTCTTGTGTGCCCTGGTCCTCACGTGTGAACTGCTATAAACAACTTTCGACTGTCATGTGTACCCCGGCCCTTACGTGTAAACTACTGTTTCAGTGCACGGGATGGTACTGGCCGAAATCAGTCGGAAATCGAGCCTGTAATTATTATCATCTCGTCGACCCTGGTAGCATCCAGGGGAGTCACCGGCCAGTAGTCAATCGGGGGGTCTCAGGAGCGGTTTTTATACGCGTATTGTATTAGAGTGTTCATATTTTTTTAACTTCTAGTACGAATATACTGGTACTCGTATGATACTCGGTTTTTTGTTTGCATTTCATTTAGTTGTCGACATATTTTTCTACAAATTTGTGTATTAGTACAGTTAGGGGTGCGCCTGAGGTCCTTTTTATAGCCGGTACCAGCAATATCAGTGTCCATTGACCGTTGTGCGCAGAGATGAATTTCGTTTTTTTTTACCAATCACAACGAAGAAAATTGACAGCAGCCGTCATCATTTTTTTTCATTAGAGACCAAAGCCCAAAAGCATGGAGCCTTTCTGGAGATCAAGAATTATTAGAAAATAGCAGTCATGTGTAAGCCAGGGTCAGCAGCAGCAGCAACAGGCAGCGCAGCAGCGGGAGAAAGAGGGGATGGAAGGTGGCGATGCAGCGCGATCCGTTGCCGTTGTCGCGGAAGAAATCATATTTGCGTTCCGCATTGGGTGCTTCTTGCATGTCCTCCACCTTGCCGTCAACGTGGGGATGGAGAACGTATTATTTATGGGTCCCTTGGGTTCGGGTTCTTGGCATGAAAGGTCGAAGCAACACCTCGTCGAGCTGCACGCCGGCGCCCGCGTACAGAACTTTCATGATAATGGGGCCGACGTGCTTGAGCGGGGTCCCGATCTCAATGATGTCCTGACATAGACGCGCCGCGATCGAGGTGCCATCTGCACTTCGTTTACGGTATCATGTCGAGCTCGACTAGGCGTCACTGCTGTACCTGGTAGGCATGTAGGCAGTATTCCGGTGTTGTGCTGTATAAGCGCACGAGCCGTAAGCTTACGGCCGCTGTGCACTAGTCTAGTGCATGGTGGATGTCCGCGCGTCAACGGTGGGTGCGTTTCGGGCCAAGGTGATGCGCCACGACTAGGAGGGAAAAGGGCAACTACGTCTTGGCATGTCCGGGGAGGGCACACTTGCTTCTGCCCGGAAGTACACTTGGTGGGTAGAGAACCCACCAAGTGTCAAGCGTGCTACGGACGGCCGGCAGACAAACGGAGGGGTGAGCAGAGGTTCGTGCCAGTCTAGCGCCGGTGGCGTTACTGGGCTGACTCGTACATAGCAAATCTGACTTTCCATGAACTTGAAAACGAACAGGTAAGGATTTTTTTTTTTCCTTCGAAAAAAACTTGAGCAAGTTTTTGTTGCTATTTGGGCAAGTCCAAATTTCCAGGGCTGTCTTCGGCATAAATGCTGATACGGTAGATCATGGCATGGCTACTTGCGATTACGGTATGCGCACGGCACGCCTCCGTAGCACGCACAAAGCAGGGCAGTCGGGGTGCAGCAATCAGAAAATCACGGCATTTGGACGGCACCCTTCCGCAGTAACCGAAAACCACGGCAGCCACGGTACAGTATTCCGAAAACTTTTTTTTCGGTGCAGAAATAAAAAAAACACGGCACTTGCACGGCACATTTCTGCGGTAATCGGCCGCCACGATTTGCGTGGTACAGTAATCAGCAACCACGGTGTTTGCACCGCTACGCATCCGCCGTAGTCAGCGGCGACGGTAACATCACGGTAGTCTAGATATGGTAACCAGCCACAAGGCGCTTTATGAAAGACGTCAAAACCACAACTCATGATGGAAAGATTCTGATGATCTCACTCTTTCTATACAAATTATATCGTACGATTGTGTTTGCCAGCCGACAGTACGTTCAGCATGAGCTTCAACGTTGATCACTCGTAACATTCCCGAAAGAAGAAGAAAATATTTAAATACTTGCATGTTTGTCTTCGTTGCTATCACCAAAAAACAGCTCGCCGCAGCAAGACGAGCTGACGCGTCCTGGGTCGAAACGATCCACAAAAACAGGAAATGGAAACAAACAAACAAAATACGCGTGCTGCATTCCCAAATACCAGGTATATGGTATCAACACAACATAGGCTAACTCCCTCAATGCACGAGGTGCGAAAGATGTATACAAGTATACCACTGTTAGCTGTGCGCCTGAGGTCCGTACCGACCAAAAAAAAGTGGCATGTGAATTTCGACGAATATTTCCCCAAAAGTCACCAACAGACTGGACAAAAAGAACAATTCTGAACTGTCATGGCGCTCCAAAATAACTTGAATATAGTATACCAGAAGGTCATCCTTGCATCGCGTTTATCTCCTGATACGTCACGAATTGGCTGTCCATAGTGTGCCCAGACGTATAAAAGCATATGTTCTCGACAAATTTAGCAACCGGAATGTTTTTCCGTTTGATTCAGATCTCAAAATCAGCTATGGGTGTCATTTTAAGCATATTTCGGCATTATTTACCTGGCAGCAGAGCGCGTCGACTGATATGAAAAATCGAGGCTACAGAAACCTAGTTCGTAGTATGCCGCACACGGACGAACAAAAATCACCCTAATCGTATGTCTGAGTAAGGAGTGCCACCCCGTCAAAACAGAGTACTTTTCTGATCCAAAATATAAGGATAGTTTGTATTGAATAATTCTATTTCCATGGTCCCTATATTTCTGGTCAGAGTGGTAGTTTTTTATATACATCATACAATAAGAAACACGCTACGACACAAGAAAAATAACAGGAAGAAAAATCAGCAGGCCTTGAAAAAAAAACTAGGAGGTTTTTGCCCGCACGGGGAAAACGGAGAAGCGGAAAGAGAGAAGCGCGCAAAGAACATAGCGGAGCGCCGCGACTATCGTGCGTTCGAGCGACGCCATGACGGTGCTGCTCGCGCACGCGATGAGGCTGTCGCCAAACATGCTGCTGAGAGCGCAGCTCGCCAATCGGCCGAGAGTCTAGCCGAGGACCGAAAAAAAGACAACGGAAATCGAGGAGCGGCTGCGACTTGACACAGCAGAAAAAATGTCCACGGAGCGTCAACAGCGGCTGCACGCGGAGACAGGAACGCGTGCAGCACTAGCGGCGCTGGCAGCCGAGGAGGGGCGGAGATGGATCGCCTGTCGTTGGTCACCGGTGGTCTCATCCAAGAGAGGAACCAGCTCGTGTCGGTGATTTTTTACGGTTTTGGAGGTCAGTTTTTGGCGTAGCAGGAGTCAGCCCGGGATGCACCTTCGAGAGGGGCTCGGCTTCGAGAAGCTCAAGCTCAAGCAGATGGAAAGGGAGGTGGAGAACGCTAAAGCTCCGAGGCAGCAGCTAGTGAATAACGCCAATTCGAGGAAGAGGGTGAGCAGCAGCGCAAGCAGTCGTTTTGTTGTTCATGGCATGCTCGGCTTGGGGTAGCCTCGACGGAATTTGGCGTTGTGCTATATTTTCTTTCGACATGTTGCATCTGCTGCAGGAAACACTATTTAATTAATAGTGTACCAGGTATTTATTTATAATCACTTGTTTCTTTACTGATTTTTGTTGTTGCGATTAACGTAATAGTATATTATTTATATCACTTGTTTTTTTACTTATTTTTGTTGTTGTGATTAACGTATATTTGTAATACTTGTTATTTGAGGCATCACAAAAACAAAGTTGATATGCAACCAATACGGAGTACTTATTATTAATAGCTGCCACTTTGTTGTTGCCAATGCCGTGTTTGTCATGCCTCGACCCTCCTGGTTTTGACGACAACAGAATAGACGCCAACGCAAAAAGATCGAGGCCTCGGCAGCGGCTGCAGCAGCTATGGCCGGTGGGACCGGCAGCAGGCGCACGCCTGTCCCTGTCCAGACAAGGCCGCCCCAGCAGCAAGACATAGGACAAATTTTCGAGATTAGGATTTTGGACAATCTGCGCCCGTATGGCCAGACTGCGGGGGAGGACGACGAGCAGGGGGGCGGGGGAAAAGGCAAGAGGGTTAGAGGGTGGTGCTGACAACACCGCTGATTGATGAGGTACACGACAAGGGTGACGTACTCCGTGTGGGTGTGGCACAGGTGCCGTTTTGATGGTGCTCAAGTCAACCCCAACAAAACAGCCGTCCCAGCTTGCCCGAGACAACCGACACGTGCACTCGGACTGGAAGATCTGTCGACCTCTGGGGTCTACTAGTTGTGCTTGCACTCCTCGCCAGGCCACCTGTTTGTAGACAGAAGATGTCGCCTATAGCTGCTATCTACTGTACGGCGTTTGATTAAAATCTGAGGACGTTCCTTTCCAAATAGTTTTCGTGTCGCTGGGAATAGATATTTCGTATCTACTATGATGTGTTCGCCAATCGAAGGGTTCGATGTTTTTTGTTCTGTTTTGGCAAGACTTATCATTGTTGGCGCCAAAATCGCAAAAAAAAAACTTGCTATATTCATGTTGTCGTCAAAAATAACCCTAATTTGAGTTTTTTTGAGATGTAGTCAATATTCACAACTTCCACCGTAAAACGATTTCCTCTTACATTTTCAGTTTACGACAGTTAGTCCTTGGACTGAGGTGCCTAACAACCATAAAAAAGTGGCAGATTCAAGAGATGAGCTTTTTGTCAAACGTACTAATCGAAGGGTCTGGAAAACTCGGTATTTTCGTCCTGAAATAACTTGAACAGAGTATATCAGACATACTGTATTGGATCTATTGTTACTCGTTCCACGTCAAGAAGTGATAAATGATTTTTGACGCAGACCGGTGAATCATCTGTATAATCTAAACTCCGACCACAGATGAACTTTTTGTCAAACGTACTAATCAAAGGGTCTGAAAAACTCGGTATTTTCGTCCTGAAATAACTTGAACAGAGTATATCAGACATACTGTATTGGATCTATTGTTACTCGTTCCACGTCAAGAAGTGATAAATGATTTTTCTCGCAGACCGGTGAAATCATCTGTATAATCTAAACTCCGACCACAGCCGAAATAGTGGATTTCCAATGTTTTTTCGGATATTTTCTACAGCATGATGGTGCGATCTAATTTGCACCTGAAATTGTGGCACGTGGGAACTACCTCCTGTTTGTCCGCAGGCAGCAAAGAAAACTGTTCCGTTATAACACACGTTGTTGTCCAGTACCACTACTCTAAAGTCGACATGTTCTATTCCCTAGGGTTTACCCTAGGGTAATCTAGAAGCAAAATTAATTTCCTGTCCTAACGGACGAAATGACAAAAACGGTACACCAGCGCTTTTTTGCCATTTTACGGTACGAAAAACTCAAACCACGCCATCAGGGTATACCCAACCCAAGTAAGATGGCATTTTATGTCAAGGTATACCGTTTTTTGGCGAAACATCCATGTCCGTCTGTCTCATTTGCAAAAATGCCAAAAAAAAACGATACACCATTATATTTTTGCCAGTTTTTACGGTACGAAAAGTAAAACGAGGTGATCAGGGCACACCAAACCCAAGTCATATGACATTCTCTGTCAAGGTATACCGTTTTATGGCAAACAAACAATGTCCCGGTACAGCTTATGTTTTCGAACAAACACTGCGTGCGTCAATAGAAGCGCCTTCTTGTACTGTGTACTCGTGTTCAAACGAACGTACCAGGTACGAGTCAAGCGTTGCTCATAACCAATCTGAAGCCATTTTATTTCGTTTCGTGCGCGTGGGTGTAGTCAGAACACAGTACCGCGGGTGAGCCCGGCGCCGCCGCGGGTGTCAGCGGGTGCTAGCAGGTAGAGGGGGTGTTGCAAGGAGCGTCGTCGCCGTTTGCATGTCTGGGCATGGCGTGTGTCTCGAGACACGCAGGAAGCACGAATGGGCTCTGTCTGGCCATCCTTGTGAGGCTCCGCTTGCACCATATACGAGATGTAAGGATCGTTTTGATATGCGAATTAATATTTAAGCGGTGCTTATTTTTGCGACCAAACTAAACTTCAAGGAGACTTCAATGCAGTTTGAGCACCAACTTTGTCGAAGTGGCGAAGAAGGGCCACGGTGAGCACCGGGCTTGACGCGAGGCGGGCGACGAGGCTCACTGTGGCAGAGAGGGAGGAAATATTTATCCGGACCGAATCGGTGGTGAGGTGGTCTTCGACCTGATGATCAACTCCACCCCAACAGCAGATGGCCAGGTGACCTCGTGGGACGGCATGCTCGTATCATGTATACACTCGGACAGCTCTCGGATTCAACTGGCAACTACACTACCGATTGCCATGTCGAGGACCATGGCCATATCGAGATAGCCTCATCCCAATGTGCACGATGGCGAGATACCGCACCAGTCTTGATTCCGCACGGACCACCCCAGTCACTCCAGGATGCAGTCAATGCCTTGTTCCTGACCGGGGCCGCATCGGACTTCTCATTTCCTGGACCTGCTCCGTGCCCCCCCTGCGACGAGAGCTGCGCCCGGCACATCAGCACATCCATATGGTCGATTCTTCGCGTCTGTACGTGTAGACATCTACGAGGACGCCGGAGAGCCGCCAGCAGCACCGTCACCCATTTTGATGATAGGCGTTGAGTACTGCCTCGTAGCTGTCATCTACTCCCTTCCGAACCATTTCGTGACCCAGTTGCGTTCGAGAGGGCGGTGGTTGAAGTACGATTGCATACTCGGGGGGAGTACCACGTCTTGCGACGATTTCGATTATGACTGGTATCATGGTTTCCAGTATACGTATGTCTACCTTCGAAAGTCTATGACCTTGCCTGTTCCCCAGGCACAAACGACACCATACCGTAGTGCTAGCTACCATGAGCGCGCAAGCCAAGAACGCGCGAAGATAATCGAGGCGACTAGACAAGGACCCACCATGCCTCCGCCTTACCGAGGTCTTGGCCACTACGACGTGGGGAACGCAGCTGTGCCTTGCCGACTCGACTCCGACGTACCGCCGCCTTGAGCGTCTCCCGTGTTCTTCACATGTGTGTTGAAACGTTTTGATTTTTTGTGTGATATTGCTTCTCGATTAGGACTGCCTGCCTTCTTGTTTCCCTCTTTTTGCTAGAACGAATTTTGTAGAAATGTTGCACGTCGCGTCCAGCCTTTCGAGTTCTGCGCGGCTACATTTATATTAACGGTTCGGTCGACAGAGTGTTGTTTACGGGCTGCATGTACGTGACGATCATCGACGAAAAGTCAACTTGTATGCCTTTTGTCATCTTTGACTTCAGGGCAGCGTTTTATTTGGTGTGGGTGTATTCGCGACACGTCGAGGTCATCGCAATCTGCGCGATGCTCGACTGTGACGTTTTGTTTATGTTTTTTGGTTCGAAATAGCGGCAACAGCAGCATCTGCAAACAAGTAATTTTCTACGTGGCAAATATCGACGTCGCGAGAGAATTGTCATACCGCCGGCCAACCTTTTGTTTTATGGTAAAAACCCTAGGTATCAGCGGGGCAACCCTTGCCCTGCCCTACAATTTATAGTTGCAATAGTATAGTAGCTGTAGTAGGAATAGTAGTATTGTTAGTACTAGTAGTAGCAGTACTATTAATAGTGGTATTAATAGTAGTAATAGCAGTGGTACTAATAGTAGTAGCAGTAGGAGTAGTGCTACTGTGGCCACGAGCCTGCTGCTGTAACCATCAGTATACACTGCTTTTTTGACAAGTCATTGGATTAAACATGCAATAGATAGAAGCATATTTTTTTTGACGATGCCCTCCATCGTATGTAGACCTGTACATGAGTTATTTCAGCCGGGTTGCTGGCTCTTGATATCAAGAGTGAAGTTAGAGTTCTACTGCTGTTGCCTCGAGTCAGCTGTTGTTGCCGTGAGTACTTGTTTGACAGTCGCTAGAATAAAATCATGACAGATGAATGCAGATAACTTTGTCATCGTCCCCTGTCTTTTTTGTATTATTGACGCTGTTCTGTTGGATATCCTTCGAATTGTCATATTATTATTATTTGCGACGTCGAGGGGGGGGATCCATCGCCGTGGTACGAGAGCCGCGACACCGGCCGCTGACTCTCGTTGCCTATCGTGCTGCCAGCCCCCGGGAGTTCCCCCCCCCCCCCCCCCCCCCCCCCCCCCCCCCCCCAGGTCTGCTGGTCGGGCTCTAACAAACGCAGTCTCGGACGACCGAGACCCCCAATGGTAGAAAACCATTGACATACCCCACTCTTCTAGTGAGAGCCCCGAATCGCAACCAGTTAAGCGCAAACAACGATAAAAGTATAATACGGTGTGGCCAGCACTATGTGGTCGCGCCGTTCCACCCACCTTCGAAAGAAGAAAGGGGCGGGTGGGCGGGAGAAGCCACAACAGTAGGCCTAGCCTCTTGACCTACCAATCGGCAGCGAGCAGTGCAGTGCTCTACTCGTGCACCTACGACGAGAAGCTAGGACGGGGCACGGGGCAAGTATGGTCGTTCTTCTCTTGTCTCTGCCTCTGATCAAAGTAAGCCATTTAGTTTCCGTCGGTAGAGTCCATGACTGTAAATAATTAATTCCGTCGGTTGTGAACAAAACAGGCATCTCACGTGAACTTAGAGATACTACGCTTTGTTGTATATCCTTCGAATTGTCATGCTATTGTCATTCTCTGCGACATCGGGGGGGGGATCCATTGGCGTGGTACGAGAGCCGCGACACCGGCCGCTGACTCTCGTTGCCTATCGTACTGCCAGTACACGGGAGTTCCCCCCCCCAGCCTACTGGCCGGGGCTCTAACAAACACAGTTTCGGACGACCGAGACCCCCAGTGGTGATAAACCATTGACATAGCCCAATTTCGAGGTCGTGTCGATACTACGGTGTTAGGCCCCAAACAGTGCCCTGGGCTGGCTGCCTCTGCCCCATCTTTCCCGTCGCTGCTAGTTGACGAGATACAATACCCGCGTCCTTTGGGTTTTTGCGGATGTACGTCTTGGAAAACTGTGAATACTTCCATCTACCTTTTCTCAGATCGCCCTCTACGGCACTTCCCCCTGGCCGCCAGCGTATTGGTTGCGCAATACGCAATGAGGGGAGGCCGACTTCGCTGGCATCGTCTCCTGCTTCCGCTACCACTTCGCGAAGTGCCCCGAGGGCCTGCGTGTACCTCCCTACTTTGACCTCCTTACCGTACCGATACGACGACAGGGGGGCGCTTTCTGGCAGCGTCGGATATCCCGACAACAACTCCACCATGAGAGCGACGGCAACGCCGCCGGCTCTTACCCCGGATCGCGCCCCGGAAGCGTCGTCGCGTGTGCGCACGATACCCGATATTTGCTGAGCCTGGACCCTGTATGACCCCGAAACTGGACCTTGATGCTGGTGACCTGATGCCACTGCAACGAGGTCAACAGCCGTTCCCCCGCGAATAACGCTACGTCACCCCTCGTCAAGCAATGCACGGGGTGTACAACTCCGGACGAACAAGCGAATATTTCGTCACACTTTGCCATGAAAAAAATAAATAAATAGCCCAATGCCAACGACAGCCAAAGGACTCGGCCACCCGGGCCCCACGACACGGACAGGCCCTGTCCTCCCAACAACGTGTGCCCCGAAATAAGGTGACAATTTTTTTGTATGAGGTACCGGCGGATGTGCGACCGTGCCCCCCTTGCAATGCACTTTTAACAAGCGGCGACGACGTGGGAAACTCCATTTGCAAGTAAGGTTACGCGGTGGAACACGGCTGATAGTTTACTGGCAGCAGTACCGGCTTGGTTGCCCTCCAACGTACACCATGCTAAGAACTTGAGCAACGCCTGAATCTTATCCGTAGTGGAGGCTGGCGTGTCGATATACGCAGCCGCGCTTATCAACCCCCGAAAAAAAATAAACGATTCGAGACCGGAAACCTGACGTATAAGTTGGGTGAAATGACGGTGCAAGCGACTGGAGGATGAACTGGCTACCAGCGCTCCTGAGCATAGCGCGACACCCGCTGGCCCCAAGACCTGGGCTCCCAACGGACGCCGAACCCGGACGCACAAGCTGCACAACTCGCGTTGCTGTTTCCATACGCCCTACGATTGGTCTCGCCCCCACTGATGGGCGAGGCCCGTCCCCCTATTCGTCAGCCTTGGCAGCCGCCAACCGAGTCAAGGCCCCCCCACTCGACGCCCCGCTGCCGCTGCCCCTGCCGCTACTACTGTCGCCGCTGCTGCTGCCGTTACTTGCACCGCCTACCTCAGCCCCCGCCTGCCCTTGCCCGGGTTCCCCGGATACAGCGCCGCTGGCTGCGACGCCACTATCGGCCAACCCCCCCCCCGCCGTAGCCGCCTAGCGCCTATAGCCGCTGCCCGTCTTACGAGTGGGACCGACGTGGGAGAAAAACGCAGGTGTCATCGAAGCGAAGCCTGCCGGTCTTCCCCCCCTGCCGGCATTCACCACCCCCGTCCCCGGCCGCCGGGGTGGAGAAAAGGCGAGGTTGCTGGACTTCGGCGTTGACAGCCGCCGAGGGCGACACAGCCGGAAAGGCGGGGCCAGTGCGGCCCAGGAATGGCGGGAAAGGTACTCCGCCGGCGGGGGGTAGGCCCAAGCTTGGCGGCAGCAGTCGGGGACACCAGAACCGCCAGCCTGGCCTAGTTTGCCGGGCAATCGATGACCGCAAAGTGCTCCATAACGTGGTCGTTGAGGATCGTATCTCCCGCGCTGAAGGCTCGTCCGAGCGCCTCGAAGCGAGCGCGCGCCAAATGGAGGTCCGCGCCATTTTGTGGCAGCCCGCGGGACGCGATCGTAACGATCGCTAACCCCAAAATGCTCAGGTGTCGTTCCAGTGGACGGTTGTTGCCTGCCCCCCGCGCGGTGTGAAGGCCAGAAAGTCGAGGTCGTCCAACGCTTCAACATGCCATGGACGCCGGCCGGAATGTTGACCGTGACTCCCACGTACCTCTGCACTGCCGCTCTCTGCATTGACGCCAGGCGGGCACCGCGGATGATCTTCCATAGCCGAGTCGTGGGGCTGGCCCACGATGCTACTGCGCGGGTGGTCATAATCTGGGTAACCTCTCGGCCCAAGGCGTAAACGGGTTGCTGGCGCTGCCTTCGCCGTAAAGCGTCCGAGCCGACCTCAGGCCCACCCGGCCCGTCACGGGCCGCGTGGCCGAGTGCAATCGCTAGCGCGCCGTTGGCTCCTGCCCCGCCCGGAACGTAGCCGAGTCGGCAGCGTGCCCGCCCGCCTGTCCGGAGAAGGCGCCGGCACCACGGGCGCCGCCCACATAGCCCCCGTAGCCGAGCCCCGCCCCCCCTGACCCACTGCAAGCCCGCCCGCCTGGCCGAGTTGGGCGCGGGCGGTTTCGGTACCGGCCAAAGCGCCACCATAGCCGACTCCTCCCGCTGGACCCACGGTGACCTCGGCACCCCCAAAACATTACCGAAGCGCCTTCCCGGGACGACGGCGAGCGGACCTGCCTGTCCGAGAGGGGCGCCGCCCGGAATACCGACGTGGCAGAACGCCCGGCCCGGACCTACGGCGAGCCTGCCCTGCCCGGGGTTGGGGGGCCCACGCAGACTCGCGCGGGCGCCCGTGGCCCCATTGACGGGTTGGCCAGCGATGTTGGGAGTCGGCGGGAGGACCCCAGCGACAGGGCTCCCGAACGGCTGTCCGGCCGGCGGTCCGAGCAGAGCGGTGCTGGGGGAGTGGTCCAGCAGAGAGGCCCTGGCAGCAGAGTTGCCGGGATGCGTTCCAAACCTGCTGGCGCCGCCCCCGCCCCCCGAGGGCGGGACGGCGGGAGGCTTCGATAATGTCGTTCATCGATCTCAGGAGCGCCGCCTGGAGCTGGGCGACTTTGTTGGCCATCCTCTGCGTGAAGGTTGCAAAGTCGGCCAGCGACGCGAAAGCCTTCTCGTCGCCGTCGCTGCCCGTCATTGTCCCAAGTCCCCCCTCCGCCGTCGTTCCCGCCGTACCTCTGCAAAATTTAGACTCGGCGAAACAGCGCGGACGCAAAACAGATTACAGTGAAGGCAACAGCGGCAGACGCGGACACGGAACAGAACACAACGACGGCAACCACGGACGCGACGACACGGCGCGGAAGCGGAACGGGGCAGCGCGACGGGAACCATATTAGATAGAGGCGACGGTGAGCACTATCCATGCACCGGCCTGGACAAGGGTGGGGCTTAGTTGTCCCCGTGCTGGTGTGCGCCGGCACACCATTAGTACGCGCCGGCGTTGTTTATAGCCGCGGCTGTTGACATGCACCGACATCTTTTTACCAGCAGCATCCGCTATCTGATGCTCCGCCCCGCGTATCTAAGATAGAGGCGACGGTGAGCACTATCCATGCACCGGCCTGGACCAGGGTGGGGCTTGGTTGTCCCGTGCTGGTGTGCGCCGGCACACCATTAGCACGCGCCGGCGTTGTTTATAGCCACGGTTGTTAACATGCACCGACATCTTCCTATAACAGCATCCGCTATCTGGTGCTCCGCACCGCGCATCTCGTACACCAGCCGAGAGCTTTCCGTGGGGTGACACGCGCCTGTGTCTTTCGTACGAATATATCGCTAGTGGAACGGGGGTGCGGCATGCGTCACGTCACCGGCGCATTCTCCGCCACTATCGACCGCCTTATGGTGCACCGGCACGGCATCGTTGTTATGCGTCGTGACGCGTGTGTTAAGTATCGTCAGTGAGGGGCAGGGCCAAGGCTCCACGCATCGGCGCAAGCCCCAAGCCGTGCATCGGCAAATAGTCCCTCACCATCGACCGCCTTCTAGTGTGCCGGCTCAGCGGTGTAGTTTCATACATCGTTTGTTGTGTACCGCGACGTCTAAGATGTATATCGTTAGTGAGGGACGGACCAAGGGCCGACGCGTTGGTGCCGGCCATGCAGACTGCGCCGGCACATAGTCCCTCCCCATCGATCGCCTTACAGTGCACCGGGACGGCGTCGTTGGAACACACAGCAGTAATTATGTCTCGCAACGTGTATGATATGTAGTATGATATGTATCGTTAGTGAGAGACGGGCCGCAGGCCGACGCGTTGGCGTAGGCCACGAGACCTGCACGGGCATGTCTTCCCTCACCATCGACCGCCTTTTAGTGCACCGGCACAGCGTTGTTGGGGCGTACAACAGTTAGGTGTGGGACTGGAGGCCTGTTTTGAACCAAAAAAGCGGCAGGCTATCCGAACCGACCAGCTTGAAAATATTAAAAATTCTGAAAAAGTAAAACTACCGCCACACCCCTAACTACTTGAGTTTAGTGCGGATGCATAGTGAACTTGTATATGATATTTCTCTGAAGTGGAGATGAAGTCGATCTTGACCTCATCCAGACACCCCACACAGGGCACATACTGTTCGGATTATTACCTTTTTTTAGCACAGGAGTACAAATTGACGTCTTTATAGACTAAAAGGTGCGGAGAAACATGTTTTTTTCTGTTATTTTTGCTCTTGCTCTATGGCGTGCTTTGAGTAGTTGGTAGACATAGTCATACTCTGCATTGGGATCTGCGGCATACAGCAAAACAAACCCCGCTCGAATCGACATAGTATCCGTAGAGAACGATTCGACGAAAAATCGCCCCTTTTCAGTCACTTTTCGGGACCAAGACAACCTATTTCTTGATAGGCTATTCGAACAAAACCAGAACGAACCTCGGCCAAGTGGCAAAAGGAAAAAAATTGTACAAGCGAATCGGGAGGCATATCTGCACTGTATGGGTCGTACTGTCCACGAGGCGTCGGCGATCGTGTGCCGAGCGAATGCTGTTTTCCTCCATGGCATCGCGGGGGCGTGGGACAGCCGCGATTTGGCTTGATGGCTGTGGAAGGGAACATCTTGCACCGCAGCAGGATGAGCAGCAGCAGCAGCAGGGTCAGTAGCGCCAGCAGCCGCATCAGGGCCAGCAGATCCACCTTCAACCAGGCCCGGTAGGCGCTGCACTCGCGGGTTGTCAGCCATCGAGGCGGAGGGTCCACCAGTAATTCCCCGTCACGCTCACGCGCCGGTTTGTGCGCTGCTGCTCAAGCACTTGTCGTGGTGTTTTTTGTTGTGTGCTCCTCTGCCTTTTCGAGCGACACGCTGCAGCTCCTCTCGTACCATACATGATATACCCTGGTACGTGGTATGCGATACCACCTGAAGAGTTTTTTTGTGACGTGTCCATTTTTTCCCAAGCGCTGTGGTTTATTTCTGAAGAGATTCATTTTTCCCAGCTAACGACCGCTGACATTTTTTGTGACTTTTTTACGTGTAAGAATATTTCAGTCCCACCCCTAACAGTACATTGCGTCGCACGACGTGTATGATATATAAACGTAAGTAAGATATTTACATTCACCATTTCCGAATCCTGGCGTTTCCGTCGTCCTTAGACGCGACCTACGTTCAGCATTTCGAAATCCCGGCCTCCCGTGCGTCCTAGAGAATGCGACTCTTTCCGGCTCGCATGCTTGCCATACGTACCGGGCATCTGCAGATCAGACATTTGGTACGTAATTACTTATCTCGTACCGTAAGTTATTGTGCTGACTGTTGCGCACATACTGCAGATGTGCTGCTTTTCCGTCATTTCTTCAGTCGACTTTTCTCATCATTAACAGGCACCTACAGAGTACGTAGAATTCAATACTTCTGAGCGGCGGCGGGTTTTGTTTTCAATTAGAGCAGTACGTAGAAATAGGCTGAGAATGAATAAACGACTGCCGAGTGCGTAGAATTATATACTTGTGAGCAGCAGTGAGAGTTGTTTTCCATCAGAGCAGTACGTAGCACTGGGTTGAGAATACAAGAGCTATCATGTTTCCGTAATGCTGCCGCAGAGAAGACCTGCCGTAAGTACTTCACCTTTCTTGTAATTTCCATAATTTATGCCATTGCGCACCATACATCTGTTTTTTATAAAACGCGCAAACGCCAAAATACTTATCTTTAGTTCGAAAGTGCTGACACCACCTCGTAGGCATTCCATCTCGTACCATGCATTTCCGTAATTACGTATGTGTACCGATGAAGAATACTACATGCAGCAGTAGTAGTACTAGATAGTCTTCTTCCTCATAACCCTTTCAAGCCTCGCTGTCTTAATACTTAAATCCGCGGTGGTAGATGAAGCTCTTCTCCTCCCTCCCCACTACTATGTTGTCAAGCATGCGGTCCTTTCTTCGGTGTCTGCGTGTTGTTTTTTTCGGGGGGGGGGCTAACCCATTAGCTACTGCAGTCCCGTTTGGTGGACAAAGTACTCTAATTTCATGTGGTTTCCCCACAAAATGGGGCTGCTGTACTACCACAATTAGAGTGGTTTGTCCTCCTCGTGACGGGACTGCAGTACTGAGGGGTTAATGACTTGATCCGAGGGACCAGAAAATGAAACCAAAACTACAAAAAACGTATTTATCGCCACGTATTTGATCAGGTATGCATCAATGTAGGCTTAACGGGGATACCTTTTTTTTAACGTATGTGTGCCCATGAAGAGTACTACATACAGCAGCAGTGGTAGTAGATGGTCTTCTTCCTCACTGTTTCGACCCTTTCAAGCCTCTTTTAACCTAGATCTGGGGTAGTCGTATAGCAAGCTCTTCTCCCTCTCCACTACTTTGGGGTAAAGCATGCGGTCCTCTGATGTCTGCGTGTTGTTTTTTTTTGGGGGGGGGCTAACCCACTAGCTACTGCAGTCCCGTTTGGTTGACAAGGCACTCCAATTTCATATGGTTTTCCCGTAAAATGGGGCTGCAGTACTACCACACGAAACTAGAGTGGTTTGTCCACCTCGAAACGGGACTGCAGTACTGAGGGGTTAATGGCTTGATCCGTGGGACCAGAAAATGAAACCAAAACAAAATATATATATGTATTTATCGCCACGTATTTGATCAGGTATGCATCAATCTAGGTATAACGGGGATACCTTTTTTTTAACGTATGTGTACCCATGAAGAGTACTACATACAGCAGCAGTAGTAGTAGATGGTCTTTTTCCTCACTGTTTCGACCCTTTCAAGCCTCTTTTAACCTAGATCCGGGGTGGTCGTATAGCGAGCTCTTCTCCCTCCCCACTACTTTGATGTAAAGCATGCGGTTCTTTAATGTCTGCGTGTTGTTGTTTTTTGGGGGGGGGCTAACCCATTAAATACTGCAGTCTCGTATCGTTGACAAAGCACTCTAACTTCATGTGGTTTTCCCTTAAGATGGGGCTGCAGTACTACCACATGAAATTAGAGTGGTTTATCCACTTCGAAACGCCACTTCGGTGCTGAGGGGTTAATGGCTTGATCCCAGGGACCAGAAAATGAAACAAAAAAAAAACATCTTTACCGCCATGTTGCTTGATCAGGTACGCATCAATCTATGCGGTGGCATAACGGGGATACTATATTTTTTGTAAACGACATACATACGCACGCTTTGGTCGTAAGGTTCGTGTGATATTGGACTCCGAGCGGCAATGAGATTACTTTAAATAGTATTTCTCTGAAATATAAATAAACAACTACCCAGTACGTAGGGCTAAACACTTCTGTACATGGTCTCCTTCCTCACAACTCTTCCAAGCTTCTGTCTTAGAACAACTATCATCTTTACTTTCCGTTATACTGCCGCAGAGAAGACCTGCCGTAATTGCCTCAGCTTGTTTTCTCTCTCGTAATTCCCATAATTTATGCTATTACGCACATATATCTGTTTTTAAGAAAACGCGCAAACGGCAAAATGTTTTTCTTTAGTTCGAAGCTGACGCCACATTGTAGGCATTTCATCTCCTACCACAATTCATGCTAATACGCATATACTGCATATACTGTCACCGTAATTACGTGTTTGTACCCATGAAGAGTACTACATACAGCAGTAGTAGTAGATGGGTTTCTTTCTCACAACCTAGATCCGAGGTGGTCGTGGAGCAAGCTCTTCTCCTCCCTCCTCACTACTACTATGTTGTTAAGCCTGCGGTCCTTTCTTTAATGCCTGCGTGTTGTTCTAGGAGTCCCATTTTGGGGGAAAACCACATGAAATTAGAGTGCTTTGTCTTCGAAACGGGACTGCAATATGAAGGGGTTGATCGCTCGATCCCAGGGACCAGAAAATGAAACGAAAACAAAAAAAAATATCGCCAAGTTGCTTGATCAGGTACGCATCAATCTATGCGGTGGCCTAATCTGGATACCATTTTTTTTGCAAACGGATCACATACGCACGCTTTGGTCGTGAAGTTCGTGTGTTTTTGGATTCCGAGCAGCAGTGAGAGGACTACTAGTATTAGTACTCTGAAATGTGAATAAACAACTACCGAGTACGTAGGACTAAATACTTCTGAGCAGCGGTGAGAGTTATTAAAATTACAGCAGTACATTGCAAGAAGCAATAGGCTAATAATAAAACAACCGTTATTTTAATAGAGTGCATAGAGTGTATTCTGTGTTTCTCGGGTGTTTTGTGTTCTTCATTCCGTCTCCCCGAATTCAGCAATTTTACGCACCAGGTATGTGTGTATACCAATGAAGAGTACTACATACATCAGTAGTATGTGTTAATAGATGGTCTTCTTCCTCACTACTGTTTCAACCCTTTCAAGCCCCTGTCTTATAACCTAGATCCGGGGTGGTCGTAGAGGAAGCTCTTCTCGTCCCTCCCCACAATATTGTCAAGCATGTCATGTGCTGTGTGGTAATTTCTGCTGCAGCAACTAAAAAGGTTTTTTTGAGGGCTTGATGCGAGGGCCCAATAACCAAAGATCTGTTTTTCAGGAGTTGTGGATCAGGGGCGTATCAATCCTTCATTTTGAACAAATGTGATTTCTTCCAGATGGTGCTGTGTTGTTTTCGTTGTTTTGTTTCCTGCGTAAAATCGTTTTGGCGTACCATCACTGAAATTCTCCAACGAGCTGACCATATTTTCTTTGGCGTAACGGGGACGCCTTTTTAATGTAAACCGATCACATACGCACGTTGTTGCCTTGAAGTTTGCTTGTGATTGGACTTCTGAGCAGTACAGTGAGATGACTATTATTGCTTTTGGCAACCACCGAGTACGTACGTAGGACTAAATACTTCTGAGCAGCAATGATAGTTATTGAAATTACAGCAGTACGTTGCGAAAAACATTAGGCTGAGAATAAAATAAGTATCATTCCAATAGACTACTGGAATGCAACAACCCTTTCAAGCCTCTGCCTTATTACCTAGCTTCGGGGTGGCCGTAGAATAAGCTCTTCTCCCTCCTCACTATATCGATTTCGCTGAGATCGTGTTGCGCACAATGACGTTCTTTTCACATGTCCTCCGACATCGCCAAACGGCTAAATATTTTAATTAATAGAACATGTTTTCACAACAATAGTCTACACCAGATAGATTACAATTAATTTGAAACAGTCGTTTAATTTACCTCGCAGAAATATATATATTTTGTATCCCCTCCCTGCATTCTGCACTTCAGCCTAACATATTTTTTTCCCCTGATCTTTCGCTCAACCTATTATTTATATTCGCCCAAATTGTGTTGCTCCCTTTTTTTTCTTTTCTGGGAGGCGTCGTAAATAATCTAGATCCGGGGTCGGTCATGGAGCAGGTTCTCCGCCCGCCTCCCCGCAGTTGTGAAGTATATAAAGGATCACTGCCTGGTGTGCATTATTATTATGTATACGTATATTTGTCAAATTTTCGTACTTTTGCCAACTTTTCTCTTCGCACGAGCACTTTTAGGCGAAACAGTAAGTACACGGACACGGGAAGCCCTGCCGGACACATTGGTCTAGGTCTCGGCGCGATCCGTGCACTCTGAAGCGCGTGGCAGGCGCTTAATTTGTTTTTTCCGGCGGAAGTGGATAAGACGATTTCCCTGGTTTCAGTAAAGAGGCCTTATTTTGTACGTACGTATCGGTACACTGTCATGCTCTCTGTTTTCTCCCCCCGGCTCTCATGAGCTGTGAGTACACAGCTCAGGCATATACCAGGTACACAACAGACAACATGCACAGATCGCATCGTTCCAACGCTACCGCCCACACGCCGTGCGTGTTCGGCACGCCCATATGCGCAGTGTTGCTGTGGTTGGTTGACTTTTTTGGAGCCTGCCGTCCGCATTCCACGGTCTGTTTTTTTATCCGTATGTACCCAGGATGACGTACAATATCCCTGTACTTTTTTTTTTTGGGTTGGTGCACGGAGCACAGACCACCGCCTAGAGAACAATACCCACAGCAGTGCACAGAGCGTGCTTACCTCCAGCTTCCTACAGCACCACAACCAACCCTGCTGCCCAGCAGCAGCAGGGGGCACACCTTGCGCGTGTGGATGATCGTACTGCGGCCCCTTCGTACAGCAGCGTTCGTACAAAATATACTTATAGCAGTACAGTAGTTCTGATTGCAGTGTGTCCTACATTGCTGGCGGATGGATACTAGAGCCAGCTGAAAGGAGATCAGTACACGTACGTTCCTCGCTTTGCATTTTACAGAAGTACTGCTGAATATGCAGTCGTACCTGTACAAGCTACTCTACTGCTGTAGGAAATCGTGCAAAGTGTTTTAGATTGCGTAAAAAACACGACAAGCCAGTTGTACGAGCACTGTTCTAGCGTACACGTTTATACTGCGCTGGATATATAATATTTTCGTTTCCGAGGTTCGACTCGCACCATCCACGTTTTTTTTTTAGTTTCACTTTTGACTATTTTGGTACCAGGACTACAACAGAGTACTACAGTAATGAAAATAATACATTCGTCCACACCTTTCTTTTCTGAACGTATAATATGATAGTCTAAGAGTACATACATCTTACTGGTGTGTTTTAGCCCAAATTAAAAAGTTTGGGCGCGCTTGCGTGTGGCGTGCGTTCTTACCTCAACATTTCACAGCTACTCCGACTACTTGGGAATAAGGGCCACTCCTAACGAACAAAAAAAATCACGATTCGTGAGATTTTTGTTGTGAATCGTGATTTTTTTGTCGTGAATCACGACAAAAAAAATCACGATTCATGACGCCAATTTTTTTAGCTTTTCCCTAAAAAAAAACAAAATCACGATTCGTGACATTTTATCGTGTCTCAAAATACGCCTCATCAAGGCACTACGCAACCCACGTGCACCAACGGTATCCGATGGTCGGCATAGGTGCATGGCAGACTCTGCTTCGTACGCTGCTTGTGGACAACGGGCGGCCACCCAAAGACACCGCTGGGCGCGGGCTAACGAGGAGGTTGTTGCCTCGAAGTTTCCAGGAGGAGGAGCCACTGCTGGAAGACGAACGGGAAAATGACCTGAGGATGTCACAGGCCGGGCCGGGCAGACGGCCTGCGAGATGGAATCTCGCCAAACGAACTTGGCCGACGGCCGGTGAAGTTGGAATCTCGCAGGCTGGGTCAGGCTTCGGCCCGCGATTCGAATATCTCACGGGCTAGGCCAGGTGCGGACGGCCCAGCCCGGCCTGGCTGTGCCCCACTCTCGAGAGTTTGCTCCACCCCCCCCCAAAAAAACGTTGGGTTTGAAATATCAGAACTTTAACTCTTTGAAAATATCACGAAACGCGACGTTTTTCGTCTTTTTTCGTTAGAACTGAAATGTCACGGATCGTGATCTTTTGGCATGCCTAAAATGATTTTTTTTTGGTTCGTTAGGAACGGCCCTAAAGCAAAGTATGTTCGAGAAGATACTGCTGCTATTATTACCGTAGGTACTTCGTGCACTCGCAGTATTTCGGGGTTTTTGTACTTGAGATTCTGCGAGTACTCGCAGTATTTTGAGGTTCTGTAGATAGATACTACTACTGCGTATACTTTCTTCGGGCTTCTGTACGGCGGGTACTACAAGTGTACCAGTAAGCACTAGTCTATAGCAGTATTTTGTCCGTTGGTAGTGTTCGTACTGCTGCTTCTTCTGCGAGACTCAGTACTCGCAGAAATGAAATACCTTCAATATGCCCAGTACAGTATACTTCGAGTATGAAGTATACTTCAACCGTTTGTGCACCGTGTCGACAAGTCTCAGGCCCAGCGTTCGGCACAAAACACCCCCAGATAGTCCCACACGAGTGGGAGTTGGAGCAAACTACTTTCGCTGGAGACAACTTGAGCACTCAGAGCAGTCTGCCAGTAAACCGATATAATATTATGCATGACGGCGAATGCTCTCAGTATCTCGCGGTTCTGTACTGCGCATATATTGCCTTCACCCCATGTATTTATTTCGTGTTTCGATACTACTGCGGGTACATACTTTAAGCAACCTGTATTCTCGGGGTTCGGTACTGCTCACACTCTCATTACTCTCAGTATTTGGGCCTTCTCAGTACTCGCAGTAGTTTTGCCGCCAGTACTCCAATACTCTCTTGTATTCAGCCCTGCAGCCCCAATTACATCTCAATGATATCGATCCCATTGCTGTGGTACTGGTGCGGGTGCTCGTGCCGTCTTCGTGTGCTGCTGCTGGATATATGTCCCCGCCGAGTACTATAACAAGTGGTACCGATAGTCAACAAGTAGACGCTCTGCCTGAGCCAGACACAGCACTCTGGGGTTCCGTCTGTGCTGGTCCCGACTGACCTCTCCCGTCACTCTCAACAACTCCACCTGCGACTTCACAAAAAAAGAGACAAGCAAACTGAGAACAGCGCTCGAATGCATTTTATCGAGGGCAATAACAATACTCCAATACTCTCAGTACTCGGACTACGATTTGTTCTCGAGCATGTACCTGTGAAACCTTGATATTATACCCTGAGCACCAAGAAACTTTTATTTTGGGGGAACATATATATTGTAGTACCAGTATGTATGTACAAGGCGCTTCGCTCCGCGGGCGGCCTACGCCGCCCGCTACGCTCGCTCAGGAAGGAAACATCAAATTATGCGAAGCGGACAGAGGTCCATGATTGAGTATTATTGTTTTTTTTATGGCCCCTGTAGTTAGCTGCAAACTGGCGACTTGATAATGCCAAGAGTCCCGCCGCCATGCTTCAGGAGAAAACAGCTCGGACGCCACATATGCTTCGCGTCGCGGGCGATTTTCCGCTACGCTCGCTCACACGTCGTACACACGTACATACCCCAGGTATAGGGTACTTATTTTCTTCTTTAGATATGCTCTGTGTCTGTGTACTCGTCGTATGTACGAAAGATAAAGCACAGAACGGCACAGCAACACAGCAACAACAATGAAAATGAAACCGAAAATTTCTAAAAGAAAAAAATCCCCGTCACCTTTCGTGTAATAATTTACTACCTGAGTGGAACACCTTACACCAGTCAAAAAAAGAATAAAATGAATAAAAGAAAAAATCTTACAGCAGAGCTCTCTCAGCCTCGTACGCCGCCCACCCCTCTCGCGACCATCTCGCCACCGATTCAGTCCGGGTAAAGCTTCCCTCCCTCTCTTCCACAGTGAGCCGCGTCGCCCGCCTCGCGTGAAGCCCGGTGCTCACCGTGGACCTCGACGCAAGCTCGACAATGTTGGTGCTCATTCGGGGTACCTCCCTCTTGTGACTCAGCCCGGTCGCAAAAATAAGCACCGCTTGAATATTATCTTACAATCCCGAACGACCCTTAAATACTCGTACGTACTCTATCCAAAATCATAAATGGAGGCCAGACAGAGCCTATTGATGCATCCCTCGTATCTCGAGGCACACGCGACGCCTAGGCACGAAAGCGGCGACCGCGCTCCTTGCAACTCCCCCTCTACTCGCCAGCATCCGCTGACACCCGCGACGGTGCCGGGTTCGCCCGCGCAACCGTGCTCGGAGTACACGCACGCACACGAAATGAAAGAAGAAAAAAGGAAAGAAGGACTGAAAGTACGACGAGAAATAAAGGGAGAAAACAAAGACTCGCTGGAACGGTCCGGCAAGTAATAAACGGAGGCGATTCCCAAGTGGGAGCTCTGAGAGGCCAGGGATGTACCAACCGAGCACGCTCAGAGATCGAGATTTAAGTAAGTATATCTACAAGGCGCTTCGCTCCGCGGGCGGCCTACGCCGCCTGCTACGCTCGCTCAGGAAGGAAACATCATCAAATTATGCCAAGCTGACAGAGGTCCATGATTGAATATTGTTTTTTGATGGCCCCTGTAGTTAGCTGCAAACTGGCGACTTGATAATGCCAAGAGTCTTGCCGCCATGCTTCTCGGATGCCACATATGCTTCGCGTCGCGGGCGGTTTTCCGCTACGCTCGCTCACACGTCGTACATACGTGCGTATATACCCCAGGTAGGGTACTTATTTTCTTCTTTAGATATGCTCTGTGTCTGTGTACTCGTATGTACGAAAGATAAAGCACAGAAAGGCACAGCAACATAGCAAAAGCAACGAAAATGAAACCGAAAAAAAATTAAAGAAAAAAATCCCCGTCCCCTTTCGTGTAATAATTTAATACCTGAGTGGAACACCTTACACCAGTCAAAAAAAGAAAAAATGGGGGGGGGAAAAAGAAAAAATCTTACAGCAGAGCTTCTCTCTCAGCCTCGTACGCCGCCCGCCCCTCTCGCGACCATCTCGCCACCGATTCAGTCCGGGTAAAGCTTCGCTCCCTCTCTTCCACAGTGAGCCCCGTCGCCCGCCTCGCGTGAAGCCCGGTGCTCACCGTGGACCTCGACGCAAGCTCGACAATGTTGGTGCTCATTCGGGGTACCTCCCTCTTGTGACTCTCAGCCCGGTCGCAAAAATAAGCACCGCTTGAATATTATCTTACAATCCCGAACGACCCTTAAATACTCGTACGTACTCTATCCAAAATAAAAAATGGAGGCCAGACAGAGCCTATTGATGCATCCCTCGTATCTCGAGGCACACGCGACGCCTAGGCACGAAAGTGGCGACCGCGCTCCTTGCAACTCCCCCTCTACCCGCCAGAATCCGCTGACACCCGCGACGGTGCCAGGTTCGCCCGCGCAACCGTGCTCGGAGTACACGCACGCACACGAAACGAAAGAAGAAAAAAAAAAGGGAAGAAGGACTGAAAGTACGACGAGAAATGGAGAAAACAAAGACTCGCTGGAACGGTCCGGCAAGTAATAAACGGAGGCGATTCCCAAGTGGGAGCTCTGAGAGGCCAGGGATGTACCAACCGAGCACGCTCAGAGATCGAGATCTAAGTAAGTATATCTTCGCTGCACGTTATTACTCAGCCGGCCACAAATTATGGCGCAACCTCGACCTCGCGCAACTTTGATGTACTTAGGAATTCATCGCCGCGAGTCAGCTGGATCAATACATCTCCACTTACCGATACCCTATTATATATTATTGTAGTAATGATCCCACACTAATTCCGCGAATAGCAGTATAATATAGTCTGTCCTCAAAAATATGTTATGTGTGTATGGGTGGGTGCAGTTGCTACTTCTAACAAGTGTGCAGGGTTTCATACGAGTACGAGTATTGTATTTCGCTCTTGCGCCACTCCCCTATTAATACGGCACCTCCCGGAGGGGAACCTTGTACTACTCATTACTGCGGTACAGCAGCAGATAGATGCACTGGCCGGTGTGTTGTTCATTTGATGATGTCCTGCGTGTTATGTTTTGGGGGGAGAAATAACTCTTTTATTACGGGGGTCCATAGTTAATAGGACCTATGGTATACATAAAACCCTATATATTAACTTTTTTTACTAACAATATGTTTTTCCTGTTTACTATGGTCCCCCGTAACAGTGCTACTGCAGTCGTCCCGTTTGTCCCCAAAATTGCACAATAGAAGAACTGGAGTATTTTGTGTGCTTTGTTGTGTATTTGTTTCATTGGGTTTGTTGATGCTTTGTCTCAAATTCGTAACATTCGTTTAACGGGTGAGGGTTGCTTCGTTCGATGCTCAAATATTCATTAGATTGGATGACACGACTGTTGTTGTAACCTGCCCGCCTACGCCCGCTCTTTTTTTCTGGAGCTTTCGTTGTCGGTGTTTCTGTCTGACTAGATTACTGTTGTCTTGAACCAGGGTTTCTCTTTTTGGCGATATTGCTGAAGAGCGCTGTTTGTTGGGTTTTAGGGGACGATGGGAAACCATAGTTTTTCTGTTTACTTTCGCTTTATAGCCTGAGTACGTAGATGCTTTCTTCATTACCTGTCGTGCCGCAGAGCGTAGATTATTAGTCTGTTTTACCTGCCGTGGGTTGTATGGGACGAGAAAATAGCATACCCTCCCTCGAACGGTATATTACATGTCGGCTTTGACTTCTTTCGATTCGTCGCAGGGGGACGTAGATAGATTCTCGTATAGCGATATTCATTGTCCCGTATCTGTCGTTGGCTGTACGAGACAAGAGAGTATCGTACCTTTCTCACGAATGGGGTATATATATATTTTATCATGGCATAGAGAGAGTATCATACTTTTCTCACGAACGGTATATTATGCATTATTATCATGGCATGGGCTTTTTTCATTCGTATCAGGCGAGGATTCTCAGTTTCCGATCGTGCATCGTACGAGTTTGGCTTTGGTACACTGGTGTGTTTAGTTGGGGCAGAGATCTTTGGCAGGACCCGAGGGTGGTGTCAGGCAGAGTTTAGGGAAGAAAACATTTTTCTTGCATGCTTTTGTCATTGCGTACGGGAACGCCCAATGCGTCAAGGACCATGACCAAATATTTGAAACAGGAGGACATCTATTCGAACAGTTGGTATCATTTCATCCTAAACGGACCCTTGGCATCGTAAAGTGCCGTTTGCAGCAGAATAGCTGTGCGTTGCGTGCGGGCATTGGCTTCGTCGGCGGCCCGTCACTTTCGATGTCACCGGCCTTCTTTAGATGCTTTACGTCAGGGGTCAACAGTAGAACCTGTTTTTACCGGACTTATTTCGAGCATGGATCGTTGCGTCTACATGAACGGTCCCTTGGCATCGTAAATTGACGTGCCTTAGCCGTTAACTGTGGGTTCCCTGCGGGCCTTAGCGTTGCCTGCGGGCCTTAGCTTCGTCGGAGGCCCTTTGAAGGCCTCCCGACGAAGCACCCTTGTAGATATGTGACATTAGTCGGATTTGTTCCGATGCCTCACGGCCTGCGCTGCCGAAATCCCTCGCTCTCAGGGCTTGCGGGACCGCCGTTCGCGGTCTGCCTCCGCCCCGATCGTCTTCGTTTCAGAGTTGCCCGGCTGCGGGGCGTTGGACGGCGCTTTGCCTTCGAAGTTTCGATTGTTTGTTGTTCCTTTTCCTTCGGGCTGCTTTTTTCCCGGTTCGGTGCCCGGGAGGTTCGGACCTTTCACGCGTGCCCGGCGAGGTCGTGTCGTCGCGTTCTTTTTTTGATGTACTGCGACCTCTCGGGTGGAGGAACGCATGACGTGTCTGCGAGCTCGTGTCGTGTTAAATCGTAAATAATAGAGTGTTTGCGATAGACGTAAAAAAAAAAAAAAAAAAAACTTTACTTCCGCTAAAAAAAGTGAATTTCCTTCCCTTCCTGATTTCGGTGTGTTTGCGAGTGAGGTAAATCAAATCCTGCAGGCGACGCCTCCGAAAATATGAAGGGAAGTGGGGAGGTGAGGCAACGCGGCAAACAAAAAAAGAACGAACGCTGTGAACGGAAAAAAAACAGCGTGCGAGTAGCAACGGCAGCCCAGCAACGTTTCGGCGGCACAGTTGACCGTGAAGCCACCACAGCCATCCCACGACTACAAGCAGCAATAGCAGCTAGCTGGCGCTAGACGCAGCTAGGGGCAGCGTGAGCAACAAAAATAAACAGCGTCAACACCAGCACCAGCACCAACCAGCTTCCATTTTTGGATTGCTGTTGCTGCTGCTGCTGCTGCGCTCGGCCTACGCACGCCACAGCGCCGGCGCGCTCCGCTCCGCCGCCGCTGCTGCCGCTGCTGCTGCTGCTGCTGCTGCTGCAGCAGCCGTAGTATGGTGAAATCGAAATGATACACGAGCTGTCATGCTGTCGCGCTCTCTACGAGTACGAGTACCGTAGCAGCGGCGGCGACCCGCTGGCACGAGCCAACGCCGCTCGTGCGCGCTATACCCAAGCTACACCTCTGGAGCCTCTGTGCTCCCAGCAGTTGTCGTGATGCGTACGGCAAGCAGCATGGTGGCGTGGAAGATGATCGGTGTTTTGATCCTTCGAGATTTTAGTTGCGTTCTGCGTCGGGATAATGCTCGGTGCGTGTAGGCCAATGAAACAGAGAGCCAAAAGTTACCGTAACTTTCGCTGAAATCCTTACTTCGCTAAAGTCTTTTCTGGCCGTTTTTTCAGAAATTTTCCTCAAAAAATTACCTCGGGAGAATTTTTAGAGAAGCAAAAGTAAAAAAAAAAAATCGCAAACACTCCAATAGTATTACTACTGCTGTTCATAGTTGGCGACCACTGCCGAGTGCCTGCGATTCGATACTTCTTATTAATAGCAGCAGTGAGGAGAGTCATTCCAATTGCAGCGGCAGTGCGTCGCGAAAAGCAGTAGGCTGATAGAAAACTAACTACTATTATGTTCCTAGTAGAGTGCGTTGTGGGTCTCGGCTACTCTGTCTTCTTGATTTCGTCTCCCCGAGTTCGGCAAATGCACGTACCCCGGGTGGGTGTGGGTGTGTACCCATGACCGGTACCACCTACAGCAGGAGTACATGGTCTTCCTCCTTAACTCTTTCAACCCTTTCGAGTCTCTGTCTTACACCCTAGATCCGGGGTGGTCGTAGAGCAAGGTCTTCGCTTCCCTCCTCACTACTATTGTTGTGTCGAGCAAGCGGTCCTTTCTTTTTTGTCTGCGCGTCGTTTGGGGGGGGGGAGACTAACCCTTTCATTACTGCAGTCACGCTTTGTGGACGAACCGCTCCAATTTCCGGGGTGGTTGTAGAGCAAGCTCTTCTCTTCCCTCCCCAGTTCTGTTTCCAGGGCAAAATCATTTTTGCGTACCATCCCTGAAATTCTCCTACGAGCTGGCCATATTTTCTTTATCGCACTGCCTGGCCAAAACCGGAGTTTTTTATACCGTATGTATGTGGCAACAAGCGTCATCAGTCTTATTGCTATTATTGCTATTCATAAATAATACATACTATTGCTGTAACCTATTTTTTTTTAAACCGATCACATACGCACACTTTGGTCGTGAAGTTCGTGTGACATTGGACTCTGAGCAGCAGTGAGAGTTGTTTAGGTTTATAGCGAAGAACGCAGCAAAATAACATTGCCTTATTCTTTGTGCATTTGTGTGCTGTTGTGTCAAGAAAAATGTTATCGTCATCGCTTATGGTCATTGGGCGTTCTACTACGGGTGGAGGAGAGAAGCGGGAAGTTTGCAGAGATTGCTTTGATTTTATGTATCGGAGATACAATCCGGTCAAAACACGAAGTCAGGCAACTAAAATTTCACAAAGTCCAAACTGTATTTTGTATACTGGAAAAATGAACTCGGTCGCAAGCGTGTTCAGCTGCCTTTTGCCGTATATATCCGGGCGGCACAGGGTAGAAAGCTCGCCTACGTACATACATTTAGTACGCACATGCAGCAGCAGTAGGCTGATACAAAAACAACCATTTTTTCATAGTGTGATTTGTGTTTTTCGGGGGTTGTGTTTTCTTGATTTCGTCTCCCTTTCGTTTCCCCCGAGTTCGGCAAATATACGCACCAGGTATGTGTATTCCCATGAAGAGTACTACATACAGCAGGAGTACATAGTCTTCGTCCTCACTGTTTCAACCCTTTCATGTGTCTGTCTTATAACCTACAGTAGCTCCGGGGTGGTCGCAGAGCAAGCTCTTCTCCTCCCTCCCCAGCTCTGTTTCCACGGGAAAATTATTTTGGCGTACCATCACCACAATTCTCCAACGAGCTGGCCATATATTTTCTGTATCGCACTGCCTGGCCAACACCGGAGTTTTTTTTTTAACGTAGTATGTGGCAACAAGCATCATCACTCTTATTGCTAGTGCTACTAAAAAAGCAAGAATATTACTACGATAATGGTAGTTACCGACAACTACCAAGTGCGTAGGATTCAATACTTTTTATTAATCAATGAAGCAGTGAGAGTTACTAGAAATACAGCAGCAGCAGTGCGATGCGAAAAGCAGTAGGCTGATAAAAAAATAACTTACTTGAATGGAGTGTGTTGTGTGTTTCTCGGTGTTGTGTTTTCTTGATTTCGTGTCATCGAGTTCAGCAAATGTACGCGCCAGGTATGTGTGTATACCTATGAAGAGTACTACGTACAGCAGGAGTACATGGCCTTCTTCCTCACTGTTTCAACCCTTTCAAGTGTCTGTCATATAACCTAGATCCGGGGTGGTCGTACAGCAAGCTCTTCCTCTCTTCCCTCCCCAGTTCTGTTTCCAGGGCAGTTTCATTTTTGCGTACCATCCCTGAAATTCTCCAACGAGCTGGCCATATTTTCTTTATCGCACCGCCTGGCCAACACCGGAGTTTTTTTCACCGTATATATGTGGCAACAAGCGTCATCAGTCTTATTGCTATTATTGCTATTGATAAATAATAAGTATTATTGCTGTAACCTATTTTTGTGTAAACCGATCACATACGCACGCTTTGGTCGTGAAGTTCGTGTGATATTGGACTCTGCTCGTGTATTTTGTATATTGGAAAAATGAATTTGGTCGCAAGCGTGCTCAGCTGCCTTTTGCCGTATATATCCGGGCGTCACAGGATAGACAGCTCGCCTACGTATATACATTTAGTACATGCAACAGCAAACACTAGGCTGATAGAAAAATAGCCATCACTTCATAGAGCGTGTTGCATGTTTCTCGGGTGTTGTGTTTTCTTGATTTCGTCTTCCCGAGTTCAGCAAATTTACCTACCAGATATGTATGTGTGTATACCCATGAAGCGTACTACAGACAGCAGTATAGTAACTTTTAATAAGAGATGGTCTTCTTCCTCACTATTTTGTTTCAACCCTTTCAATAAGCCTCTGTCTGATAACCTATAGATCCGGGGTGGTCGTAGAGGAAGCTCTTCTCCTCCCTCCCCACACTATTACAATTGTCAAGCATGTCATGTGCTGTGTGGTAATTTCTGCTCCAGCATCCGAGGGACCAATAACCAAAAATCTGTTTTCCAGGAGTTGTGGATCAGGGGCGTAACAATCCTTCATTTTGAACGTATGTAATTTCTTCCAGATGATGCAGTGTTGTTTTCGTCGTTTAGTTTCCAGGGTAAATTCATTTTGGCGTGCCATCACTGAACTTCTCCAACGAGCTGTCCATATTTTCTTTGGAGTAACGGGGATACCTTTTTCATGTAAACCGATCACATACGCACGTTTTTGGTCGTGAAGTTTGTGTTGTGTGTGATTGGACTTCTGAGCAGCAGTGAGATGACTATTAATATTATTACTTTTAATATTAGCAAACAACTACCGAGTACGTACTTCTGAGCAGCAGTGAGAGTTCATAAAAAATATAAACAGCAGTACGTTTCAAAAAGCACCAGGTAGACTGAGAACAAAAAAGCTATCAATTCAATAGACTACTGAATGAAGTACAACAGTCCTTTCAAGCCTCTGCATTATGACCTAGATTCGGAGTGGTCGTAGAACAAACTCTTCTCCTCCCTCGCCACTATCGATTTCGCTGAGATCGTGTTGTTCACAATGACGTTCTTTTCATGTTCTGCGACATCGCCAAACGGCTATTATAAATATTAAAATTACGGGGGGCCATAGTAAATAGGACCAAATATTGTTAGTAAGAAAGTGTAATAATAAAGTATATTTTTTGTGTATACCCTAGGCCCTAGATATAACATATTTTCACAGAAGTAGACTATATATACCAGATAGAATACAAGGTGAAACAATCTTTTTGTTTACTTCGGAGAGAGATTTTTTTTTTGTATCCCCTCCCTGCATTCTGCACTTTTTTAACATTTTTTTCCCCCCCGATCTTTCGCACACAACCCATTATTTATGTTCGCCCTAATTTTTTTGCCCCCTTTTTTGTCCCTTCTGGGAGGCGTCGTATATAACCTAGATCCGGGGTCGGTCATAGAGCAGTTCTCCCCCCGCCTCCCCGCTGTTTGTTGTAAGGTATAAAAAAGAACACACTGCATGGTGTGCACTATTAATACTACATACTGCAGTACAGCCGCAGATAGATACAATGACAGTCTGGCCGGTGTGTTGTTCCTTTGATGATGCCCTGCGTGTTATGTTTAGGGAGGAGATTAACTCTTTTAGTACTACTGCTACTGCAGTCGTCCCATTTTGGAGACAAACCACATGAAATCAGAGTGGTTTGTCCACAAAACTAAATAAAGTATTTTGTGTGTTTTGTTGTATATTTTCTCTTTGGGTTTGTTGTTGCTTTGTCTCAAATTCGTCACATTCGTTTCAAGGGTGGGTGAGGGTTGCTTCGGTCGATGCTCAAATATTGAGCACATTGGATGACACGACTGACTGTTGTTGTTACCTGCCCGCCTACGCCCGCTTATTTTTTTGGAGCTTTCGTGGTCGGTGTTTCTGTCCGACGAAACTATTGTGTTTTGAACCAGGATTTCTCTTTTTGGCGTTATTGCTGAAGAGCGCTGTATGTTGGGTTTTAGGGGACAATGGGAAACGACAGTTTTTCTGTTTACTTTCGCTTTATAGCCCGAGTGCGTAGTAGCTGCTTTCTCCATTACCTGTCGTACCGCAAAGCGTAGATTAGTCTGCTTTACCTGCCGTGGGTTGTATGGGACGAGAAAACAGCATACCCTCCCTCGAACGGTATTATATTACATCTTGGCTTTGGCTTCCTTCGATTCATCGCAGGGGGACGTAGATTTTCGGATAGCGTAGATTAATTCTCCCGTATCCGTCGCGGGCTGTACGGGACAAGAGAGGGTATCATACTTTTCTCACGAACGGTATATTTTGCATTATCGTGGCATTGGCTTTTTTCATTCGTTTCAGGCGAGGGTTCTCAGTTGCCAATCGTGCATCGTACGAGTCTCGCTTTGGTACACTGGTGTGTTGTGTTGGGGCAGAGATTTTGGTCATGACTCGAGGGTGGTGTCCGGCAGAGATTAGGGAAGAATACATTTTGTTTCATGCTATTGTCATTGCCTGCGGGCACATCCAATGCGTCAGGGACCATTACCATCCCCTCGAACGGTTGGCTGGCTTTCTTCGATTCGTGGCCGGGGAAAGTAGATGGATTCTCGGGTAGAGTAGACTAGTTCTCCATTAGCTGTCGTGGGTCGTACGAGACAAGAGAAATCATCATTTTTTCCCCACGAACGGTTTATACGCATTTACCCCTCTGTATCATAAGTCTGTGCAGTTATGTTTTTGCGCCCCCTTAGGGGTGTCCGATCTGTTTTCCGTTTTTTTGTTGAATTCTCCGGCGTTTTTTTAGCAAGAAAAACCCTTTTTTTGCTCAGCTGATGCTTGAACCAGGCGGCTTAGAAAAATGGAGTCGGCCCAAAAATGGCCATGTTTTGCCCGTTTCCAGGGGTGGGTGGGTCGGGCACTACGGAAAACAAAACAAAAAAAAAAAACAAGAATTATCCCTAGCCCTAAACCTGTAACCCCCCTCTTCTCAACGGTTCATGTCACGTCCCCCATACTACGACCAGTATAATAGTGACCCCTATACAAGACCAAGACACTTGGGGGTCCCAAACTAAAACCATGACACTTGGTGGGCCCACACTGAAACCAATACACTTTCGGGGCAAACCAAACAACAGTAGGGCCCTATCCCAACCCCCGCGTATCCATGTCGAAGCCTCTTATACTAAAACCAGTACAATATTGACCCCACACTGAAACCAAGACACTTGGGGGTCCCACACTAAAACCAAGACACTTGGGGGACCACAATAAAACCAAGACATTTGGGGATACCACACTGAAACCAAGACACTTGCGGGGCAAAAAAAGTGTCGGTTGGTGTCGGAGGAAAATAAATCGTTATTCTTCCTCGTCGTCACTTGGACTCGATGCCATGCACGCCCAAGCCTTGTCCAGGGCCTCCTTATCGTATTTTACCACCCTCATGCCGTCCTTAAGGCGAGGTGGGGGGGTACTTGGGGGCATATCCATCGTTTGTAGTGTGTGGGGGGGAGGTTTGGGGTGGTAATCACGAATTCTCGGAAGAATTCTCGAAAAAAATCCCCAAAAAAAAACTCAAAAATGTTCTTAAAAAAGGGCCAAAATGGGTATATTTTGACCAAATTTTAATGTGGAAATTTACTTCGATTTTTTTTTTTTTTGTGAGCTTTGTATGCGTTTTGCCTTTCTAACGCGCCCGGCCAAAGGCTAAACGTCAACGTATAAGTACCCTCACGACTAAGCGCCCATAACTGCACAGACTTATGATACAGAGGAAGTATATGGCATTGGCTTTTTTCATTCATATCGAGCAAGGATTCTCAATTGCTGATCGTGCGTCGTACGAGTCGCTAAAACTGTGTTGTTTGATGTTTTTGTCATTGCGTACGGGAGCATCCAATGCGTCAGGGACCGATAATATTTTGAACAGGACTTCTTCGTACAGTTTGTATCATTTCATGCTAATCGGACCCTTGGCATCGTAAACTGCCGTTTGCATCGTTAATTGCCGTTTGCAGCTGTTCATCGCCTGCGGCCCTTAGCCGTTTCTTAAGGTTGCCTGCGGGCCTTAGCTTCGTCGGAGGCCCTTTGAAGGCCTCTCGACGAAGGGCCCTTGTAAACATCAGTAAGATATTTACATTCACCATTTCCGAATCCTGGCCTCTCCGTCGTCCTTAGACGCGACCTACGTTCAGCATTTCGAAATCCCGGCCTCCCGTGCGTCCTAGAGAATGCGGCTCATTCCGGCTCGCATGCTTAGCATACGTACCGGTATCTGCAGATCAGACATTTGGTACGTAATTGCTTATCTCGTGCTGTAAGTTATTGTGCTGTTGCGCACGTACTGCAGAGGTGCTGCTTTTCCGTCATTTCTTCGGCCAACTACTCTTAACATGAACAAACACCTACCGAGTACGTCGAATTCAATGCTTGTGAGCGGCAGCAGAGTTTTGTTTTCAATTAGAGCAGTACGTAGAAATAGGCTGAGAATGAACAAACGACTGCCGAGTGCGTAGAATTATATACTTCTGAGCAGCAGTGAGAGTTGTTTTCCATCAGAGCAGTACGTAGCACTAGGTTGAGAATACAAGAGCTATCATGTTTCCGTAATGCTGCCGCAGAGAAGACCTTCCGTAATTACTTCACCTTTCTAAATGTCTCGTAATTTCCATAATTTATGCCATTGCGCACATGCATCTGTTTTTTATAAAACGCGCAAACGCCAAAATACTTATCTTTAGTTCGAAAGTGCTGACACCACCTCGTAGGCATTCCATCTCGTACCACTGCATTTCCGTAATTGCGTACGTGTACCCATGAAGAATACTACATGCAGCAGTAGAAGCAGTAGATAGTCCACTTATCTACTTCCTCACAACCCCTTCAGCCTCTCTGTCTTACAACCTAGATCCGGGTGGTGGTAGATGAAGCTCTTCTCCTCACTCCCCACTACTATGTTGTCAAGCATGCGGTCCTTTCTTTGGTGTCTGCGTGTTTTTTTTTTTGGGGGGGGGGGGGGTATAACCCATTAGCTACTGCAGCCCCGTTTGGTGGACAAAGCACTCTAATTTTGTGTGGTTTTACCGCAAAATGGGGCTGCTGTACCACCAGATGAAATTAGAGCGGTTTGTCCACCTCGGAACGGGACTGCAGTACTGAGGGGTTAATGGCTTGATCCGAGAGATCAGAAAATGAAACCGAAACAAAACAAACATACTTATCGCCACGTGTTTGATCAGGTACGCATCAATCTTGGCTTAACGAGGATAATTTCTTTTTTGTGCGTATGTGTACCCATGAAGAGTACTACATACAGCAGCAGTAGTAGTAGATGGTCTTCCTCCTCACTGTTTCGACCCTTTCAAGCCTCTCTGTCTTTTAACCTAGATCTGAGGTGGTCGTAGAGCAAGCTCTTCTTGCTCCCCACTGCTATGTTGTCAAAAGCATATGCGGTTCTTTGATGTCTGCATGTTGTTTTTTTTTGTGGGGGGGGTCTTACCCATTAATTACTGGAGTCCCGTATCGTTGACAAAGCGCTCTAATTTCATGTGGTTTTCTCGCAAAATGGGGCTGCAGTACCACCACATGAAATTAGAGTGGTTTGTCCACCTCGAAACGGGACTCCATTACTGAGGGATTGATGGCTTGATCCGTGGGACCAGAAAATGAAACGGAAACAAGAAGAAAACATATTTATCGCCACGTTGTTTGATCAGGTACGCTTCAATCTAAGCATAACGGGGATACCATATTTTTTGTAAACCGATCACATACGCACGCTTTGGTCGTGAAATTCGTTTGTGGTTTGACTTCTTGGCAGCAGTGAGATGACTATTATTACTTTGAAATACTTACGAACAACTACCGAGTACGTAGGTTAAAATGCTTCTGAGCAGCTGTGAGAGGTATTTAAATAACAGCGGACGTAATAATAGGCTAATAAAAACTCAAGTGCCGAGTGCGTAGAACTAAATACTTGTGAGCAACAGTGATAAGTTGTTTTCAATTCGAGCAGTACGTAGCAATAGGCTGAGAATAGAATAACTACCATATTTCCGTGATACTGCCGCAGAGAAGACCTGCCGTAATTTACCTTACCTTTTTTTTCTCGTACCATAATTTGTGCTATTACGCACATACATCTGTTTTTAAGAGAGCGCGCAAACGGCAAAATGTTCATATTTAGTCCGATAGTGCTGACACCACATCGTGGGCATTCCATCGCGTACCACAATTTATGCTAATACGCACATACTGCAGATACTGCATTTCCGTAATTACGCATGTGTACCCATGAAGAGTACTACATACCGTACAGCTGTACTAGTTGATGGTCTTCTTCCTTACAACCCTTTCAAGCCTCTGTCTTATATAACCTAGATCCAGGGTGGTCGTGGAGCAAGCTCTTGTCCTCCCTCCCCACTACTATGTTGTCGAGCATGCGGTCCTTTCTTTGATGCCTGCGTGTCGTTTTGGGGGCGGGAGACTATAGCCCTTTGAGTACTGAAGACCCGTTTTGTGGACAAATCACTCCAATTCCATGCGGTAGTACTGCAGTCCCATTTTGGGGGAAAACCACATGAATTTAGAGTGCTTTGTCCTCGAAACGGGACTGCAGTACTGAGGGGTTAATGGCTTGATCCCAGGGACCAGAAAATGAAACCAAAATATAAAAACATGTTCATTTATCGCCACGTTGCTTGGTCAGGTACGCATCAGTCGATGCGGCGGTGGCGTAACCGGGATACCATTTTTTTTTCAAACCGATCACATACGCACGCTTTGGTCGTGAAGTTCGTGTGATCTTGGACTCCGAGCAGCAGTGAGATGACTATTAATATTATTACTTTGAAGCATAAATAAACAAGTACCGAGTACGTACGTACAAGCAGGACTAAATACATCTGAGCTGCAGTGAGAGTTATAAAAATTACAGCAGTACGATGCGAAAAGCAATAGGCTAAGGCCAGATCTTACGCATTTTTTTTTCAAGTGATTATATGGCTGTTTACGGAGGCTTCGGGGTATCTGGTCCCGTTTCTGATCAGATTTTATCAAAATCGCGTCTTATGCAGCCTGTTTGGTGGAACAAGTGTTCCTCCGAGATTGTATCACTCATGAAATTCCATGAAGTGATTTTTTTTTACAGCTTTTTCTGATCAACTCTGAAAGTGATGAAATTTGCTTTTGCACAAGACCTCGGAGGCATTGTACAATTTTGTATAGGTTACAGACTGGGCTCATGATGGGTCACGACGCTACATGCTTGGTTACTCTTGTACACAGCTGGGCTCCAGCACTTGTTGTGCATCGGCCACTACGGAGAGAGAGGGCATCAATACCTTGGCCACCATGATGCATCGCGTCCCTTGCGGCCGCCCAACTGCAGCTGCTCTAGGCAAAAACTTCGGAGACGAATGGGACGAGACTACAGCAGTATCAAAACAATCTAACGTTTTTTTTTTTCTGACTACGACGGCCGCAGGCAGCTCATGCTTCGCGAGAGCGAGGGCTCTTTGCTGGTCCAGCGACTAGCAAACCCCTCACGCAGCTCCCCAGGAGGTTCCACATTCCGTTCCTTCCTTCGAGGAGCTGGTGGTGAATGTTGATCGCCCAACCCGGCGTGAACGACTCGTTCGTGTCGTGGTCCGCGTACGTGGAGTTTAAGATCTCGGTTCTGTTCTTTTTTTTTATGCCATAAAATACAACCAAAAACAACATAAGACGGCACATGGCGCACTGATCTGGTGTGGCTTTTTGCCGCTGGAAAATCCGACTTGCTGCCTTTTTCAATTACTCAAAAAAAATGCATAAGATCCGGCCTAATAATATAATAACTATTATTTGAATAGAGTGTACCCGGTATAGAGTGTATTCTGTTTTTCTCGGGTATTTTGTGTTTTGATCCCATCTCCCAATTCAGCAATTTTACGCATCAGGTACGTACATACATTTTGTACAGCAGTAGGATGATAGCAAAATACCTAATATTTCATAGAGTTTGTTGTGTTTCTCGGGTAACTATTGTGTTTTCTTGATTTCGTCTCCCCGAGTTCAGCAAATTTACGTACCAGGTATGTATGTATGTATTATGTGTGTATACCAATGAAGAGTACTACATACAGCAGTATAGTAAGTATTAATAGGAGATGGTCTTCTTCCTCACTATTCTATTTCAACCCTTTCAAGCCTCTGTCTTATAACCTAGATCAGGGGTGGTCGTAGAGGAAGCTGTTCTCCTCCCTCCCCACAATATTGTCAAGCATGTAATGTGTCTGTGTGGTAATTTCTGCTGCAACTAAAAATTTCCATCGGCTGGTGTGTTCTTTTGAGGGCTTGGTCCGAGAAACCAATAACCAAAGATCTGTTTTTCAGGAGTTGTGGATCAGGGGGGTATCAATCCTTCATTTTGAACGAATACGATTCCTTCCAGATGATGCATTGTTGTTTTCGTTGTTTTGTTTCCTGCGTAAAATCATTTTGACGTACCATCACTGAACTTCTCCAACGAGCTGTCCATATTTTCTTTGGCGTAACGGGGATGCCTTTTTAATGTAAACCGATCACATACGCACGTTTTTGTCGTAAAGTTTGCTTGTAATTGGACTTCTTAGCAGCGGTGAGATGACTATTATGTCTTTTTATGTTAACAAACAACTACCGAGTACGTACGTAGGACTAAATACTTCTTAGCAGCAGTGAGAGTTATTAACATTACAGCAGTACGTTGCGAAAAACAGTAGGCTGCGAATAAAACAAGTATCATTTCATTAGACTACTAAAGTTTAACAACCCTTTCAAGCCTCTGCCTTATAACCTAGATTCGGGGTGGTCGTAGAACAAGCTCATCTCCTCCATCCCCACTATATCGATTTCGCTGAGATCGGGTCGTGCACAATGATGTTCTTTTCATGTCCTGCGACATCGCCGAACGACTAAATATTAATTTTACGGGGGACCGTAGTCCCCCGTAATAAAAATATGTGACCAAATATTTTTAGTAAAAATAGGGCAGTATATAGTTTTTTGCGTATACCCCAGGTCCTATTTGCCATGGACCCCCGTAATAGAACATGTTTTCACTGTAGCAGACTATACCAGATAGAATAAAATTTGAAACAGTCTTTTTGTTTGCCTCGGACAGAGGTTTTTTTCATGTATCCCCTCCCTGCATTCTGGACTTCAGCTTGACATTTTCTTTTTCCCCGATCTTTCGCAAAACCCATATATTTAGATTCGCCCTATGATTTTTTTGCTCCCTTTTTTTTCGCTCCCTTCTGGGAAGCGTCGAATATAACCTAGATCCGGGGTCGGTCATAGAGCAGGTTCTCCCCCCGCCTCCCCGCTGTTGTAAAGTATAAAAAGGAACACTGCCTGGTGTGTTGTTCTTTTGATGTCCTGCGTGTCACGGTTCGGGGGGAGATTAAACGTTTTAGTACTACTGCAGTCCCGTTTTGGGGACGAACCACATGGGTTCCCATTTTGGAGACAAACCACATGAAATTAGAGTGGTTTGTCCCCGAAACCGCACAATAGAAGAACTGGAGTATTTTGGGTGTTTTGTTGTGTATTTGTTTCTTCGGGTTTGTGGATGCTTTGTCTCAAATTTGTTACTTTCGTTCAACGGGTAAGGGCTGCTTCGTTCGAAGCTCAAAAATTCATCAGATTGGATGACACAATTGTTGTTGTAACCTGCCCGCCTACGCCGGCATTTTTTTCTGGAGCTTTTGTTGTCGGTGTTTCTGTCGGACGAAATTACCAGCTGTTGTCTTGAACCAGGGTTTCTCTTTTTAGCATTATTGTGGAAGAGCGCAGTTTGTCGGGTTTTGAGGGACAATGGGAAATCATAGTTTTTCTGTTTACTTTCGCTTCATAGCCTGAGTGCGTAGATGCTTTGTCCATTACCTGTCGTGCTGCAGAGCGTAGATTAGTCTGTTTTACATGCCGTGGGTTGTATGGGACGGGAAAATAGCATACTTTCCCTGGAACAGTATGCTACATCTTGGCTTTGGCTTTCGTCGATTCGTCGCAGGGATACGTATAGTAGATAGATTTTCGGATAGCGTAGATTAATTGTCCCGTATCTGTTGTGGGCTGTACGGGACAAAAGGGAGTATCATACTTTTTTCTCACGAACGGTATATTATGCATTATCATGGCATTGGCTTTTTTCATTCGTATCAGGCGAGGATTCTCAGTTGCCGGTCGTGCATTGTACGAGTCTTGCTTTGGTACACTGGTGCGGTTTGTTGGGGCAGAGATTTTTGGCATGACCCAAGCGTGGTGTACGGCAGAGTTGAGAGCGAAGAAGACATATTTGTTGCATGTTTTTTTTTGGTATTGCCTACAGGAACATCCAATTCGTCCGGGACCATTAATATTTGAAACAGGAGGACATCTTTTTCGAACAGTTCGTATCAGTTTATCCTAAACGGACCCTTGGCATCGTAAACTGCCGTTTGCGGCAGATTAGCTGTCCGTTGCGTGCGGGCATTGGACTCGTCGGCGGCCCGTCACGGGCCTTCTCTACATCATGCTTTACGTCAGGGATCAACAGGAGAACCTGTTTTCACTGGGCTTGTTTCGACCATAGATCGTTGCGTCTACATCAACGATCCCTTGGCATCGTAAATTGACGTGCCTTAACCGTTAACTGTAGGTTGCATGCGGGTCTTAGCGCGGGCCTTAGCGTTGCCTGCGGGCCTTAGCTTCGTCGGAGGCCCTTTGAAGGCCTCTCAACGAAGCCCCGTTGTATCACTATATATTTATCGCGTCGTGTGCGATAAGTATCGTTAGTGAGGGGCAGGGCCAAGGGTCAACGCATCGGTGCCGGCCCGAAGACTGCGCCGGCGCATAGTCCCTCCCCATCGCTTTACGTCAGGGATCAACAGTGGAACCTGTTTTCACTGGACTTGTTTCGAGCATAAATCGTTGCGTCTACATCAACGGTCCCTTGGCATCGTAAACTGACGTGCCTCAGCCGTTAACTGTAGGTTGCCTGCGGGTCTTAGCGCGGGCCTTAGCATTGCCTGCGGGCGTTACCTTCGTCGGAGACCCTTTCAAGGCCTCTCGACGAAGCTTCCTTGTATCACTATATATTTATCGCGACGTGTGCGATAAGTATCGTTAGTGAGGGGCAGGGCCAAGGGTCACGCATCGGTGCCGGCCCGAAGACTGGGCCGGCACATAGTCCCTCCCCATCGATCGCCTTATAGTGCACCGGCACGGGGTCATTGGAACACACAGTAGTAATTGTTCTCGCAACGTGTATGATATGTATCGTTAGTGAGCTACGGGCCGCAGGCCGACGCGTTGGCGCCGGGCACGAGACCTGCACCGGCATATCTTCCCTCACCATCGACCGCCTTTTAGTGCACCGGCACGGCGTTGTTGGGGCGTACAACAGTACATTGGGTCTCACGACGTGTATGATATATATCACTGTACGTATATATAAATATATATGGCGACATGTGTGACCGGTATCGTTCGTGAGGGGCAGGGCCAAGGATTGACGCATCGGCGCCGGCCCGAAGCCGTGCACCAGCACGTAGTCCCTCACCATCGACCGCCTTCTAGTGCGCCGGCACATCCGTGTTGTTACGTACATCGTTCGTTGTGTACCGTGACGTTTACTATATATATCGTCAGTGAGGGACGGGCCAAGGGCCGACGCGTGGCGCCGGCCACGAGGCCTGCGCTGGCATATAGTCCGTCACCATCGACCGCCTTTTAGTGCATCGGCACAGCGTCGTTGGAAAACACAGCAATACATTTATCTCTCGCAACGTGTGTGATATGTATCGATAGTGAGATACGGCCCCAGGCCTACGCGTTGGCGCCGGCCGCGAGACCTGCACCGGCATATCTTCCCCGCACCATCGACCGCCTTTTAGTGCACTAGCACAGCGTTGTTGGTACGTACAGCGATACATTGTGTCTCACGACGTGTATGTTATATATCGCTATATATTTATCGCGACGTATATGATAAGTATCGTTAGTGAGGGGCAAGGCCAAGGGTCGACGCATCGGCGCCGGCCCCAAGCCGTGCACCGGCACATAGTCCCTCACCGTCGACCGCCTTGTAGTCCGCCGGCACTCAGCGGTATTATTACCTGCATCGTTCATTGTGTGCCGCGACGTTTTTTGTATGTATCGTTAGTGAGAGACGAGCCTAGGGCCGACCCGTTGGCGCCGGGCACGAGGCCTGCACCGGCACATAGTCCCTCACCATCGATCGCCTTAACGTGCACCGACACCGTGTCGTTGACACTCACAGCAGTACATTGTGTCTCTCGGTAGTGAGGGGGGTGCCAAGCGTCGACGCATCGGCGCCGGCCCCAAGCCATGCACCGGCACAAACGGTAGTCCCTCACCATCGAACGCCTTCTAGTGCGCCGGCACAGCGGTGTTGTTACATACATCGTTCGTTGTGTACCGCGATATTTATTGTATGTATCGTTAGTGAGGGACGGGCCAAGGGCCAACGCGTTGGCGCCGGCCACGAGGCCTGCGCCGGCACATAGTCGCTCACCATCGGCCGCCTCTGAGTGCATCGGCACAGCTAGGGGTGGGACTGGAGGCCTGATTTGACCCAAAAAAGCGGCAGGCTATTCGAGCCGACCAGCTAAAAAATATTAAATTTTCTGAAAAAATAAAACTACCGCCATACCCCTAACTACTTGGTTTTAGTGCGGATGCGTAGTGAACTTGTATTTGATAATTCTCTTGAGGTGGAGATAGAGCCAGTCTTGACCTCATCCGGACACCCCACACAGGGCACATACCCTTCGGATCGCATGCTTTTTTTAGCACAGGAGTACAAATTGACGTCTTTATAGACTGAAAGGTGCGGAAAAACACGCTTTTTTTTTCGTTTTTTCTGCCTCTTGCTCTCTGTCGTGCTTTGAGTAGTGTGTAGACATAATCATACTCTGCATTGGGATGTGTGGCATACAGCAAAACAAACCCCGGTCGAATCGACGTAGTATCCGTAGAGAACGATCTAGCGAAAAATCGCCCGTTTTCAGTCACTTTTTCGGGACCTGTACCATGACAATCAATTTCTTGATGGGGAATTATTCGAAAACACCAGAACGAACCTCGGTCAAGGGCAAAAGGAAAAAAAAAATGTCCAAGCGAATCGGGAGGCATATCTGCAGCGTACGGGTCGTACTCCACGAGGCGTCGGCGATCGTCTGCCGAGCGAATGCTGGTGTCCGCCGTGGCATCGCGGGGGCGGAGGACAGCCGCGACCGGGCTCGATGGCTGTGGATGGGAACATCTTGCACCGCTGCAGCAGCAGCAGCAGCAGCAGCTTGGGTCGCAGCAGCAGCAGCTGGGTCTGTACCGCCAGCAGCCGCATCAGGATCAGCAGATCCACCTTCAACCAGGCCCGGTAGGGGCTGCACTTGCGGGTTGTCAACCATCGAGGCGGAGGGTCCACCAGTAATTCCCCCTCACGCTCACGCGCCGGTTTGTGCGCTGCTGCTCAAGCACTCGTCGTGGTAATTTTTTGTTGCGTGCTGCTCCGCCCTTTTGGAGCGACACGCTGCAGCTCCTCTCGTACCATACATGACATACCCTGGTACCTGGTACGTGGTATATGATACCACCTGAAGAGTTTTTTTGTGACGTGTCCGTTCTTTCCCACGCGCTGATTGGTGAATATCTTCAACATTCATTTTTCCCAGATAACGACCGCTGACATTTTTTGTGACTTTTTTACGTGTAAGAATATTTCAGTCCCCCCCCCCCCTAACAGCGTCGTTGGAACATCAGGAGTACCTTATGTCTCGCAACTCGCAACGTGTATTATATGTATCGTCAGTGAGGGACGGGCCTAGGGCCGACGCTTTGGCGCTGACCACGAGGCCTGCACCGGCAAATATTCCCTCACCATCGACCGTCTTTTGGTGCCCCGGCACAGCGTTGTTGGTACGTACAACAGTACATTGTGTCTCACGACGTGTATGATATATGTAGTCGCTACGCGTAAGATAAGTATCGTTAGTGAGGGTCAGGGCCAAGGGTTCGACGCATCGGCGCCGGCCCCCTAGCCGTGCACCGGCACATACAGTAGTCCCTCACCATCGACCGCCTTCTAGTGCGCCGGCACAACAGTGTTGTTACATATATTGTTCGTTGTGTGCAGCGACGTTTATTATATGTGTCGTTGGTGAGGGACGGGCCAAGGGCCGACGCGTTGGTGCCGGCCACGAGGCCTACGCCGGCAACGTAGTTCCTCGCCATCGACCGCCTTTTAGTGCTCCGGCACAGCGTATTTGGAACATGCGGCAATACATTGTGTCACGCAACGCGTATGGTATATATCGTTAGTAAGCGGCGGGCCTCAGGCCGACGCGTTGGCGCCGGCCGCGAGACTTGCACCGGCATATCTTCCCTCACCATCGACCGCCTTCAAGTGTACCGGCACAGCGTTGTTGGTACGTACAACAGTACATTGTGTCTCACGACGTATATGATATAGATCGCTACTAGGTACCTGGTATATATTTATCTCGACGCGTATGATAAGTATCGTTAGTGAGGGGCAGGGCCAAGGGTCGACGCATCGGCGCCGGCCCCCAAGCCGTGCACCGGCACATACAGTAGTCCCTCACCATCGACCGCCTTCTAGTGCGCCGGCACAGCGGTGTTGTTACATACATCGTTCGTTGTGTACGGCGAAGTTTATTTTATGTGTCGTTAGTGAGGAACGGGCCAAGGGCCGATGCGTTGGCGCCGGCCACGAGGCCTACGCCGGCAACGTAGTTCCTCGCCATCGATCGCCTTTTAGTGCTCCGGCACAGCGTCTTTGGAACATACAGCAATACATTGTGTCACGTAACGTGTATGGTATGTATCGTTAGTGAGAGGCGGGTCGCAGGCCGACGCGTTGGCGCCGGCCGCGAGACTTGCACCGGCATATCTTCCCTCACCATTGACCGCCTTTAAGTGCACCGGCACAGCGTTGTTGGTACGTACAGCAGTACGTTGTGTCTCACGACGTATATAATATATAGATCGCTACTAGGTACCTGGTACATATTTATCTCGACGCGTATGATAAGTATCGTTAGTGAGGGGCAGGACCGAGGGTCGACGCATCGGCGCCGGCCCGAAGCCGTGCACCGGCACATAAGTCCCTCACCATCGACCGGCTTCTAGTGCGCCGGCACAGCGGTGTGTTACCTACATCGTTCGTTGTGGACCGCGACGTTTATTATATGTATCGTCAGTGAGGGACGGACCTAGGGCCGACGCGTTGGCGCCGGTCACGAGGCCTGTGCCGACATATGGTCCCTCACCATAGACCGCCTTTTAGTGCACCGGCACAGCGTCGTAGGAACATACAGCAATACATTGTGTCTCGCGACGTGTATGATAAATATCGTTAATGAGGGAGGGTCCGCAGGCCGACGCGTTGGCGCCGGCCCCGGGACCTGCACCGGTATATCTTCCCGCACCATCGACCGCCTTTTAGTGCACCCGCCCAGCGGTGTTTGTACGTACAGTCGTACATTGTGCCTCGCGACGTGTATATATCGCTATTCATAGTGAGGGACGGGCCGAGGGCCGACGCATCGGCGCCGGCCACGAGACCTGCACCGGCCCAAAGTCCCTCACCATCGACCGCCAACAAGTGGACCGACACAGCATTGTTGGTACCTACAGCAGTACGTGGTGTCCCGCGACGTGTACGTATGATCTGTATCGTTAGTGACGGACAAGGCCAAGGGCCGACGACACTGGCAAAGAAGCGTTGTTCATGTATATCTGAAAAATAAAGACGTCAGCTGTGAGATCGAGGATACAAGGTATACGTATGCCCTCCGTTCAGGTGTCATCAATGTCCCTATTGATGCCCAATACTCTTGTGTGCGGGTATGTATCTCCATTCCTGGGCACGACATCTTAACGGATATAATATGATATCTGGTACAGACTTCGTGCTCTCTGCCCAGGTGCAGCGGTGGTACGTCTTGATCAAATATCTCTACTGATGTACGAGTCCTGTTTATGCTGTTGCGAATATCATCAACTGTTGCCTCCGGGAAAGCGTGCGTCGCCCCTGCCTATCCTCCTCCCTTTCTATGATGCTGCAGCTCGCCAACCGCCGCTGTTGGTGCTGCCTGCTGCTGAGGTGAAGAGGAACCGCAACAGAGAAACCACCACAGAAACCACAACAGCAGGCCTAGCCTCTAGGCCTACCAATCGGCAGCGAGCAGTGACATGCTCTACTCGTACACCTATCACGAGAAGCTAGGAGGGGGCACGGGGCGGGTATAGTCGTACTTCTCTTCTCTCTGCCTCTGAACAAATTAAGCCATTTAGCTCCCGTCTAAAAATAATTAATTCCGTCGGTTGTGAACTAAACAGGGATCTCACGTGAAGTTAGAGATACTACGCTTTTACATGCAGGAATAGCAGTAGTCAGTGTAGTACAGACTAGTTAGTACCGAGTGCATGCTGCTTCTATTGATGCCTGTCCAGTAGCAGTAGCAGTAAGTGTACTATAAGTAGTAGCAATAGTCGTAGTCGTTGTGGTGTTCGCTATTGCTGTTTCTGCCGTCTGCATGCTGCGTCTACCTGGCCAATAGCAGTGGATGCCCTCAACCGTGTATAATACGTAGCCTGTACATGCACAAAATGATATTGATAGTAATCGTGCTAGGATAGCATTTCGTAGCGTGCATGCTGCTTCTACCTTTACTACAGTACGTCTATATGGGTAGTAGTGGTAGTGGTGTATATCAAGAGTAACAGTATAGTAGTCATGCCCCAACGCATGGTACCGATTGCATGCTATGTTGCCGTTATATGAAAGTTAGTATTATTGTATCAGTAGTTGTAGTAGGTACATATTACGGGGGACCATAGTAAGTAGGACCAAATGTTGTTCGTAAAAGTAGGTAAAATATAGTTTTTTTTTGTGTACCATAGGTCCTATTAACTATGGGCCCCCGTACTAGCAGTGCAGAATCTTCATACTGATTCTACCTGTACTGCATCTACGTATTACTGGCAGTGGTGTATAGTTTTACAGTGTAGTGGTCATGCCCCAACTCATGGCACCGCATGGTTGTTTGACCTTTCTGTTTGCCATGAGGTTGTTTGTATTGAATGAGCGAGTGGTCATGATCCAGCAGTAGTACTCAGTAGTGTTGTTAGTAGTGGTAGTAGTCGTGTATCAGATAATATTTTGTAGAGTGCATTCTGCTGCCTGTACTCCATGTACAAAATACTCTCTGGTGTATATTAGCAGCAGTGGTAGTAGTGTATAGTAACAATATAGCAGTCAACCCACGGTACTGCGTGCATGTAGTAGTGTAGTATTCACCACAGAAAGAGTAGTACTGGGTTCCTGCTGACTACTTCTCTTTCCTTAGAGCAATGCGCTAACCCGTGGCTCACGTTTCCGCCAAGAACAGCTATACGTTAGCTGTGAATCTCTTTTCGCTTGGCGATGCCCTCGGGATTTCACGTTACCCACATCCCGGAGGGGAACCTTGTACCGGGTTTTTTGTTTGCTGCATAACGTGAACAACTGTTGTGTGTGTGTCAGGAGGTCGGAGCCCGGGAAACGAACGCAAAGTGCTCGGTGTGCGCAGGACAACCGTTGCGCTGAGAGCGCACCAGATATTGATAATTCGCTCAAGCGGGTCTGACGTGTATGCTGCCGTTTTACGCTCAGCTCCCTTGTGTGTGTAAGCTATCGATTTTGTCGCAACGGTATGAGCTTTCATCGGTTTCGATCGCGTTAATTAGCTGAGAGGGTGTGTCGAATATCGACCTGATGCGTCACGATCATATGAGCAATTCCTGGGCACTCCATGAGCTGGTAGTGTGTGTCAGCTATCGATCTGCTGCGTGGCGACGTTTTGGGGCAACTGCGTGTCAACCGCTTTTGAGCGGATCGTTCGAGTTTATGAACCTTGCGAATAAAACGAGCAGTTCCTGGGCTACTGGAAAAGGAGCGTCAGACAGACAGTTTGTGTATTCCGCACCAGAGCACCTTGTTGAAACAGGGGAGTATTGCCCACCACATGGGGCAAGGGAGGGATGTGTTGTCGATCAAATTCATGTATCCGCGGGATGATGGTATATTGTAAACCATTTGCCGAGGTGGCTTTCATTACCGATGTCCGTGCACCCTGTTGACAAGAAATACAAGAATCTGACACATCTTTTCGTGTGACAATTGTAGGTTCCAACCCCGATGACTCTTACGGAGAAGATAATTGCCAAGGCTTGCGACCGGCCGGGCGTTGCTCCTAACGATAATGTGTGGGTACAGACAGACGTGCTAATGACGCACGATGTCTGCGGCCCTGGTACCATCGGAAATTTTTACAAGGAATTCGGACCGAACGCTAAGGTAAGATGCGTGATGAATGGGTGTCAACCGGCATGTACCTACAAAGTTATTGACCTTGTTTTGGGAGAAATTGACATGTGAACGATGAAAAAAATCCTGGTCGAGACCGGGTGAGGGGGGGTGGGAAGTCGTTTTTGGCATATGTCAAGACACTGTCAACGCTTGCAAACTAGGGGCGCTGGTATAATACACCCCTAATCGTCTGTGTCCTCACCTACAACAAAAGACGCAAGAAATGCCGCTTCTGTGCCTAAAGCCCCATCGTTTGTTGTGCTCGTGTTTTTGTGAATTTCGCTTAGATCACGATGCAAACGTGGTCTTTGAATTTTTGACTCACATCGTTCCGTTCCCAACCGTTGTTTCGTAATAGGTTTGGGACCGGGAAGGCGTTGTGATTATTCCTGACCACTACATATTCACTGCGGACCCTCGTGCTAACCGAAACGTGGACATCCTGCGCGACTTTGTCAACCAGCAGGTGAGATATTTTTTTCAAACGTACAAGATGCTTGAAGTTTTCGATTTTGGATAACATTACGGGCATGTAAATATGCACGCAAGGATGTATGTGCGGAGGTCTTTAACCCCCGCTTGGACCCATATACAGCGACAAAAGAAATGGCGAAGTCGATAGTACCAAGCGACTACTCAGTAGGACGAGCGCGCAGTAGAGCACGTATCACTATGCGTCGCGTGGTGGTATAGGTCCTTTCGTTGCAGTTATGACACGAATCTACTCCGACAGCCCCGGCTGCTTCATGTAGTCGATGCTGTACTCGTCATTCGTTTTCGACGTGTCTCCTTTCTCACGCCCCAAGCGCCTATAACTGTATCCGTGGCAGCACCGTGACTGACGTCTTTTTTTCCAACACGCCCTAAAGCGTTTGGTCGCGATTTAGAACCGTCGCCACGGCATTGTTTTTTTCGCTACACGGGGCGCATGCGTTTCAGTAGTAAAATTTCGACTAGGTACTTCAAAGTCCGCCACACGTCTAGCAAGGTTGGGCTGTTGATCCAAGTGCACTTTGTCTAGTTCAAAAGCTAGTAATCAGGGTATGGCTAGCCTCAGAGCGAGTGAGATGCCAAGGAGCAACTGTATTTACCGGTGCGGTGTTTGTACCGACCACTGGCTGATTCGTAGGCACAGTTCTACCCGTGCCCAGTATGCTTTTTTTTTGCCTCGTTGGCGAAATTGCTACTCACCATACAGTAGTCACAAGTCTGGCACTGCTATGCAAGTCTTGTCCCGCCTTTGAATACCCATTTTTGTCCCGTTGTGTCATGTATGGTTATTTCTGAAATCATTTGTTTCCAGGGTATCAAGTACTTCTACGATATCACCGATCGCGGCAATTTCAAGGCAAATCCCGACTACAAGGGCGTTTGCCACGTGGCACTCGCTCAAGAGGGGCACACAAGGCCCGGGGAGGTACGCAAGATTACCAAACGTCTGTAGGCCATGGTGCACTCCGGTAGGCCCAAAAACTACTGGTACGCATTTATGGCGCAACACGGGTTTTCGGATCGTAGACCGAGCTAATGGCAGCATGAGTGTAATGTAAAGGTGAATGTACCATAATAGTTGCCCTTTGCGACGCTCTGAGTCGGCACGTTGAGTACTTCTTTGTATTTCGCTGGGTTGAAATCTATGGTGTAATGTGGAATCCTTAAAGACGAATGTTTAGACCTAATTTTGACTTGCCTGTAGCTTGAAACCGTATAGCTGAAGCAGGCCGTGAACTATGATACTTGGTTTCATACCAAGACGCTCCCCGCCTGCCATGACCGCTGCAGTGCACGTGACAATTGAATCACGTTGTGCCGCTTTGTATTATTCCTGGTACGTTTCAATTATTTCCATGTTACACCTGTCTATAATGTCCAAAAACACTCCTGGGTACATATCACACGCTTAGCGTGGCAAATCACTGCTGTACACCATCGTACCGGTGTTTTTAAAACCTGCATCCCGGCTGTGGACGTCAGTCTCAAACGACCAAGTCCCTCCAGAACAATGCAGTACGACTCTTTGTAACATTTGACTTCCACCTTCGAAGACTGTTCGTTGCTTTCTGTCCTTTGCTTAAGGTATTCCTGACCCCCGAGTACGGCGCCCCCTTTGATATTTACGGGGTACGACTGTTTCCTCTGTACGCACGCTTCAGATTCCCGTTTGCTCCATTCCCTGTCGATGACTGGCTACAAATGATCACTCAAGCTTTCCTGGCCACGCCCCCAATCCAGAGCGAGACCGATGCGCTATTGAGAAATGGGCTATGTTGACGAAATCCCCCGTCTCACATTTTGAGATATCCGTACATCTACTTCAACCATGCCACCTCTACACGACAACCAACAAGATGCGTTCAATCTGGGTAGATGATTGATTCTTCAGGGCCACTGACGGATTTGTATTTCCCTTCGAGTCGTTTTGATCGGATCGCCCACCGGATAATTCCTCCGGCCTGATTTAGTTTTGACACGATTTCGACCGGGTTTTCGAAGGGTTCGTTTCAATCTTCTTGGATATTCGTGCTTTTCCGTTCTGAGGATACGACTTTTCTACGGTTCGGTTCTATTCGGTCTTGATAATTTACTTATCCGCCGGATCGCTTTGATGCGAAAATTTGGATTGCTGCGCTTTGTTGCGGTGTGTGTCGGTTCGGTTCGGTTTCTCGAAAGATCGTTTTGGCTCGGCCACTTTTGACATTCCGATGCAACAGTAGGATTACGATTCTTTTGCGGTCGGTTCTTCTAGAACCGTGGAGGGACTCGCAGTTCCGCCGCAGTGGACCATGCAAATATCCCCTACTACTGTAGAACTGTAGAAGAACAGATAACTATGTCCAAAATTCAAGTTCGTGTGTTATTGTTTTTGGCACGCGTGTGAAAAGTCATAGCCATTGGTATGACACGAGCTGTGGGCACGTATGCAGCGAATCATCGTCTTTTGTGCGACACTGAAGATGTTGTTAAAATGCACAATCGCTGTTTTTTCTTTGGGGTTTCCTCGGTTCAGAAATGCTGCGTATTTCTACGGCTTCATGAACCTGAGCCGTGGATGAACCTCATTTTTCGCATCGGAAGCGGACCGTGTCTGTTCTTCTGGTTCGGTTCCGTCCTACCGAGATCTTTCTGAGAACTTCACGGATCTGTTCGGGTCGTCCCGGTAGTTCTGAAATTTACGGTTCGATATGGTTCGGTTGGGCTATGCACTCTTGGTTTGTTGTACGGGTCGGTTCGATTCGGAAGTTACCCTCGGTTTTCCTACGCGACTCGATTCGGGTTTTTTCGCGACATAGTTCCTACGCAGCGGTTCCAATCCGAACCGTAGCGAAGAGCCGTAAACACCTCGGTTTTTGTTCTCGTTCGGTCTGTATGTTCATACTTGGCAAAAGCTTCGGTTCCGATCGGTTCTGTGCTTTCGAGTTGTTTTCCGGGTTGATTTGGGCCAAAGCGCTACAGTGGGATGCAGCTGTTTTTGTTGTATGAATGGTATTTGTGCATACTGTTTAGTTTGACAATGGTGCAATACTCGTGAGGATCGGATCGGCTACATGTGTGTAATGTTTGTCAGTATTTCTTCATTTTGTCCAACAGATATCTTCGTTGTCTTACTTTTCCACAAAACGCAAAGGAAGTCGACACAGGAAGGCCGTCCGAACACAGTCGTCGGGGTTTGAGCTCGATCCGTTGGGGCGTTGGCGCGTTGCGGGCGCTCAAAATGTTTTTCGCGGCTGAAGTGGACAATTTCAGGTGTTTCTCTACATGGCCCTTTTTTTTTGTACGTACGTACTTCTTTTTTTTGTTTTGTTTTTTTTATACAACACAGCCCGAAAACCGACAAAAATAAAGCAAGGTTTACCCCCCTCCCACCAGCTGACTCCGACATTGCATTCCTACCACCCAGCAGCAGCAGCAGCAGGTAGCAACATGTGCGGGTGCCAGGTCTACATGCGCGTGTGGCAGGTCCGCGTTGTACTGCTTTGGCTAGTTGTTTTATCTTTGGCTGCGATCGATCACCACACCACACCACACCACCAGCTATACACAGCACAACTGACAACATTCAAAACAAAGAGGGAATTTTACCCTTCCCCAGCTGACTCCATCATTGCAACCCTGCCACCCAGCAGCAGCAGGCACCAACATGTGTAGTCGCAGATTGTGTGGTCATGTGTGTCAAGTTTTCGCCTTTTTCCGAACATGTCTTTGCGTACACGCAATTTTAGACAAAATGCCGAGGAGATCGACGTAGGTAGGGCGCGCAGACTCTTTTGCCGACGTTCGAGCGCGATCCGTGCAGCGCGTAGCAAGCGCTCAAAAGTTTTTTTTTTTCGCGGCCGAAGTAGATTAGACGAATACCCGGGTTTCTCTGTATGATGCCCCTTATTTTGCATTTGGCCGAAAACAAGTGTACTTCGTCTATTTTGGATCAGAATCACATACACTTTACCCAACTACAAAACAAGCGCTAGGAGCCCTGAGTTTGGCCAGCGTCACATCGTTTCTGTGTTCAGCTTGAAACGGGCAAGGTATACCTGTATTATCTACTTTGTCTAGCTTTCAATTCGGTTTGCCTAACATTGAACCCATTAGAGGCCATACACTGTTTATGCGGTCCTCTCGGGTCGGGTGCAACTCGTATGTACACTCTGTGCACATGCTTCTGGTGCATACGCACGCTGGGTTTGATTGTTTTTCTTTGAGGTGCACGATTTGCTTCGGTTATGATGTGATTTGTACGGTTGCTTTGTATGATTTCAGTGATCGAGCACCGTGGGCACAGACGGCAGTTCGTCTGCACCACCCCGCATCGAGGTGGGCTTGACTTTTAATACGGCGAAATAAGTTCGTGCTGAGCAAGCGGCTCCTCGAGAACGGTCGAGGCTCCAACGCTCGCACCGGCAAGGGGCGCCAGAAAAAGTACTCTTAGTGCGCTTGCCGTGGCCGAAAAAACAGAGCCTGGTGATTTGGCCTGAGTAGAACCTGTGGTGCCTATACCCTCATGAAAACTACCAGGTAAACCGTAGAGATTTTGCAGGCCGCGCTATCATTTTTCAGGAAAAAATGTGTTGAGTATTTCTCATGGTGAATAGCGCACCGCTCGTGACCTGTGCTTTTGCGTGGTCTCAGTATGCACCGGAACATGCGCGTCTGGCAGGTCCGCGTTCTACTGCTGTGGCTACTGTAGTTGATTTATTGTAGCATGCGTTTGATCACCTCACCACACGACACTATCATGGGTACAGACCACAGCCCGACCAGATACAAAGCAAAGAGCGAGGTTTACCGCGGCAGCTGACTCTCAACATTGGAACCCTGCCGGCCAGCTGCAGCAGGTACCAACATGCGCGTGTGGGAGGCCCGGCCTTTATAGCTAGGGCTATTAATAGTTGCTTTTATCCTTTGATTGCCTGCGTTCGACCACCTCACCACACCACACCACCAGGAGTACAGAGCACAGCCCGACAGCACACAAAATTAAAGCGAGTTTTACTCCGCCAGCTGTCTCGAACATAGGAACCCTCCCGCCCAGCAGCAGCAGCAGGCACCAACATGCGCGTGTGGCCGGTCCACATGCGCGTGTGGGAGGCCCGCGCCTTATTGATGTAGCTAAGTTTCTTTATCGTTCAACAGTCTGCTATCGGCCCCCTCACCTAACCACACTACACCACCAGGTGTACAGAGCACAGCCCGACATTGTTCAATCTAAAAAGCGTTTTTTACTCCCCCAGCTGCCTCCAACATTGCAATCCTGCCGCCCAGCTGCAGCATGTGCCGACATGTGCGTGTGGCAGGTCCACATACGCGTGTGACCAGTCCGTGCTGGACTACTGCGGCTAGCTTCTTTGAGTCGTGTATAACCTGCAATCGATCACTTCACCACACCAGACCACCAGGTGGTGTCCCTTCTGACGTGATGCTGCTGCTTGTTGTGCCTGATCGAGTGATCATACACTAAGCTGCTGCTGCCCTGCACGGCAGTGCATTTCCGACAGCAGCAACGGCACAAGTAAGTGCAGAGCGTGCTTGCACCCAACGACTACAGCATTGCAACCGCGCACGTGTGGCAAACTCGCGCTGTACGGTGGCTGGTTGCTCTATCGGAGCTTGTGGGATCAATCAGATGACCACACCACTGCTGCTGCTTGCTGTGTGACATGGTACAAAATTGATTGCTACAACAGCAGCACAGCAGTGTGATTCTCGCAACAGCGGAGAGGCCAGCAGTGAGCATGTATGTACCGACGACTAACTGTTGTTCGTTGTTATTGTCTATATTTTGTGGAGCTTTGCAAGGCTGCAGTCTACCGGCGTGTCGTCCATTTGCTTATAGTTGTACCCAAGTCCCACCGGTTCGTCCCGTGTATGACATGTACGTGTATGTAACATCCGACGAAACACTGACTGCTGTACAACTGTCCACTACTGTACTCTACGTGCTACAGATAGCAGTGGCGTCCTTGTTGTGCGTGTGTTGGCGGTTTGTTTCATCGTTTGAACGAGGCGAAAGGGCAGCAGTACACGTCCCTGTTGTGTTTGCGCGTGATCGTGCTGTCAGATCATCCGACAGTATATCAGTACCTAGAAGCTACGATCAGAGATACTGCACCATTTTAATACGATAAAATTGCGTCGAAATTACGGCTATGATGCTGTAGCGAAGCTACCTGGTACCTAGTTCTGGCCAATGATAGTTGGAATACCTTGTTTCGTTGCTCACCTTTGATGCCTTTTACGATTCTTTGTGATTTTTATTTATCATGTACCAGATATTTCGTATGTACGTGCGTGTACGTCCACTTCATTTCTGAACCTATTTACGAGTTTTATTTACCGTCGGCAGTCCTCGGCTTTTTGCTGGAGAGCATCAAGACCCTCTGTACGCCAAGACATGATTTTTGCGAGATACATGAAATATGCGGTACCTGTTATGTTTTTGACCCTGTCGGTGATACTATTGTACGACCTCACAACCTCACACGTGTTTTATGTTTACGCCACACATTGAAATGACCCTCGCGAGCCTTCTTGGTCAGCGTTTGCACCTTTTCACCATTGCGATAAGGGTTCTCATAAACGTGAGTGCGCAGTTCTAAAGGGTTACCGACAGTGTGACACTAAAGTCACGACTTTGCACCTACAGGAAAATATGATACTGTACGACAGGATAATATTACTATTTGATATGAAATAACGTACACATCATAATATCGTATGTGTAACAGCTGTCCGAATGCAGATATGTGGACGACTTTATGTTGTTGCTCAAATAGGTCCCTACCGCAGACACTATTTTTTTGCGCCACTCACCGGAAGAGAGCCTTATGTTTTATATCGGCGGGAGTTGGTTGTGTTGTCGGTCGGTGCTTTGACCACCGCAGGAATAACCGTGGTCCCAGTGCAGTTAGCCCTCGATGTAAACTAGACTGGAACCGGATCATCGATAGGAATATACGTAATCCGTGTTAGTTATTATTTACTGGGATGCGTATGTGACGAATCATGGCCCTCTAGGCGGCATCAGATAATCATATTATATGATCCATCCAGCTTAATTTGTCCTATGACCTATAAACATTACTGACGAAAAAAAACTCATTTTTTATACGAAACAATTATAGTCGTGACCGCAAAAGAGGTAGTTGCTGAGGAGAAGAAAAAATAATTTCCCAACACTAAAGTCATGTAAGTAAAGGCTGATTCACCCCAACACGCAAAAAAAAATCTTTTGACTCTGGCCAAAATCGGACCGAAGTAAGGCAATTGGGACAAAATTCGACGTATCTACCGAAATGTGTAGGTGACTGTAACATACTTATTTTCACCCTGATCGGGTCAACAAGACTAACCGTTTCCTGCCATATTTTTCAAAATTGAATGGTTGGGTCTTATTGTATCATGCGAAAGACCCCAACTTTAACATTAAGTTTTTTCCCCTATTTGCACGCAATTTTGAGATGTATTAATACTCAAAGTTTGCCCTTGTTCGATGCCCCCAAGCGGGTTCAATCCGCGGTCAGAATTATCACGCGATTATTTTACAGCTCGTTCCTTAGCGAAAGGCCTAAACTTGTTTTTCATTTCAAGGAGGATAACATTTATAAAAAAAACTAACCCAGAACAAAGACGCGCCCTTCGATTGGCGATCGAAAATCGGATGTTGGCCCATCATACCCCAGGCCAAGGGATCTGCACCTGGCTGCCGGGGAAATGCTGGAAAATTGCGTCCAGTTGTGAAAACTGTTAGGGGTGGAATGGGTTTTAGTACGTAAAAAAACAAAGGAGGTCGCATGGTCGTTGTTGGGGGGAAAAGATCTTTGAGAAATTAACCAATCCGTGAATGGGAAAAAAGCTTTGCCACCAAAAAGTCCGTTCTATGATGCTCCCTCTCGAAAATAAAATAAAAAGCAGTGCCGGCATCGATGCGGTGGCTTTGAGCTATAGCTGAAAATAAGTCAGCCTTGCTGTTTGCACAACACGTGCTGCAGGATACCGCACAACCAAGCCCGGAGCGTAGAGCAGCAGCTTAGACACGGACGCGCGAGCGTGAACGAATCACGCGTTTCTGGGGGGGGCTTGGGATTGGCGACCGGCAGCACGAGAAAGCTGCCTCCTCTGGAAACACGTCTTGTACAGATCAACTCGGGTATATTTATTGCTGTTGGGCACGTGTAAGCAAGAAGTACATACATACCTACACACAGAATCGACAATCGGCTGCGTGTTGCTACACTGCACTTCGCCGAGACCGGGATTTCGACGGCGCTGCCTGCACCTCCGTGGAAGCGCGCCCCACCTCTAGCTCACGGGCAAGTTGTTGCTGTGCGTGCAGCTAGGCTTGAGCCTTGCTGCCAAGGCTGCATTCACCACGCGCCTGAAATCTGCATGGTGCTGCAGTATATTCTCGTACGTACCTACCACTCTGTCCGGACATGTAAAGAACAGCGTATTTTCACATTTGTGATTAAACCATTCCTATATTTCCGGACAGGGTGGTACGATAGAGTATTTTCACTCGATCGTTTTGTCACGTGAGGCAACAATAGTGATACGTTCGCATCTGAACGCTAGGGGTAACTCGCTTCCTGCTTCATCAAGTCCCGATCACAGATGGTCTTCGGTGCTGCGATGACACCGGGTGTGATGGCGATCGCTCGGCGTGCGGCCGCTTTCATGTCTGGCACCGTTGGCCCGATACAATGAAGACTGGACGTCCTTTGTTTTCATCTCGGGATACTGTTTGTCGAATTTCCCATTAACAATTGACTTATCAAAAGAGGTTCAACTCCTGTACCAGATTTTTTGTCGGATTCAGGCGCGGATTGCTTTGCTGTGTGAGCAAAGTCGCATTTGGTGATTGGTTTAGACTTGCTAGTTGTGTCAAATGGTTCTTCCCTAGACAGAAAGATACGAACACAACCTGAAAAATCGAGTTTTCCCGCATATTTCCACAAAAATTGACGGAACAAAAATCTGCAGATTAAAACACCCAGTCAGTCGATCATTCTCCATTGATGGGAGGTGTCTGTCGCTCGCTATAATCCAATTCGTTTCTTCTGTCGCGATATCAGGTGCTCAGTGCTACACGTGAATTCATTCTATAACCAAGTAAATAGGGTGGTGCCATACTATTTTCAAAAATTGTTCTTTCGATTTTTTTGAACGGATTCTCGAATAGGCTGGACATTTTTGTAATTATAAAACGAATCCATTCCCATGCCTAACTGTGGAACGAATTTTTTTTTTTTTCCTCCTCCGCACGAAACGACGGTCTTTCGTTTCTACGTTCACATCGTCGAAAGGGTGGCAATGTATTTGTTGTAGACGTAGAATCTGATATATAAATGTCCGTCGTCATTACAACTGAATATAAAACGCGAAAAGAAAATGACCCATCTGCGATAGGGAAATCCATGCCCTGCACTCTGCGTCTCTACGAAGCAACTAACGTATGTGTATATGCACCCTCAAACAAACGTCTGCCACCTGTTGTGAAAACGAGATTCACCCGTTGCCTTTGCTTGTTGTGCAAAGCGTACTGCTGCACAGTTCCAGGCCCAGAGCGCAGAGCAGCAGCGCACACACGGACACACAAACGTGAGCGCACCACAAGTTTCTGCTGACGGCTTGGAATCGGCGACCGGCAGCGCGACAATGCTGCCCCATGTGTGAATTACGTAGGGATCTAGCCGCAGGCTCTGACCCTGATTTGCTGCTGCCGAATAAGTCTGATCAACAACATACCCACAGCGATCGACATCGGCTGCGTATTTCTTGGCTGCACTCTGTCGGGACTGCGAGATTGATGAGCTGCCGTCACCTCCGTGTTGGCGCGCTCCATCTCTAGCTCACGTGCAGGTTGTTCCTGTGCGTGCACCGGCGGATGAGTTTTGAACGAGACTGAATTCGCCACGTGCCTGCGGTACGTCCCCAAGCTTGTGTTCATACTCGTACCTTCCAATCGGTCCGGAAATGTAAGGACGGTAATATTTCCAAAATAATATCAAAACATGCCTTACATTTCCGGACAGAGTGGGATTGTAGACTTTACATTTTCACGTGCAACAGCAGTTATCCCTTGTCATCTGAATCAGGCGCGACTCGGTTCCCGCTGCATCAAGCTTTTTCCTGTGCGGTTCGATTTTTAAGCTTCATATTTTTTGCCGATCGCATTTTCAGATGTGAACTTGGAAAATCGAAGCAGTCTTACTATGCGGAGAAATCAGATTTATTGTGCGTGCAGAGATTCGAGCAAACGCCGAGACCTGCTGTTGTTAGTGTGGTTTGACGCCGCGAAGAGACGCGCTGGGTGCGCTGCCCTGCGCGTAGAACCCAAGCGTCCGAGCCAAGGCTGACTGCCTGTTGTCTGGCGGCGAAGAGACGTGGCGAGAGCGCTAGAGTCAACCTGTCTTGGTATTTTGCGTTTCATTTTATGACTGACCGCTGCTGCTGCTGTACAACAGTGTAGTCCACGAGTACGTATCCACGGGGAGGTGCGTGCCGAGGGCGCTTCTCTTGGTCTCTAGGCCCGAGGCCGCGCCAGCCGACTGTACTCTGGCCACGGAGGAACGCACCGCCCGCGGGTCGGGCGCGAAGCATTGTCGCTTTGTCACCATCCAACTCGTCGATGGTTATGTTGCTGTTTGCTGTCGTGGATCACATCTTGAATTTAGAGAGCATGACATTTTTCGATTTGAAAACCTGATGACCCTTGGGCCATCGGCGTCTCAAATCGAAAATTTCCGGTCGGATATTGCATATTTGGACTGCATAAGCAGGGTCATTCAGTTTTTAGATCGAAAAGTACAAATCTGCAGCTCGAAATCGAACCGCATAGGAATCAGCCTCATGGCCCGATCATAGATGCCCTCCGTCGCCGCGATGGCCCCGGGTGTGATGACAATTTCTCGGTGTGCGGCCACGGCCGTGTCTTGCACCGTTTCCCGATACGATTACGATCTGGTTGCAGGAAAACGCGTGAGATTTTACCTTCGGGCAATATGTAATGTAATACGTTGTTATTTTCAACAAAAAAGATGTCCACAAGATCCCTTCGACAAGGGGAACACGTCGGTGAAAAGGTTTTGGCGTGCAAGTCTCATAGTTTGAGATATGAAGATTGTTCGTATTAGTTCAACTGTTCAGGCATTAAGTCATAGGGATTAGTTTCCAACACTAAAATCGATATTATTTGTGTTTAGGGTATGCATCGGTCAATACACCGAATAATTTTGACGCTGGACGTGTTGAAGTGACCGCATCAAGGGAAGACTTCCATCCATGAGACGTGTTTCATTCTGGTGGCCGTACAAGGCTGTTGTCAGAAACGCCTGCCAAAATACTAGAACTCTTTAAAAACCCTGGGGAATAGTTTTCTCTTGACGGGAATCGTTTTTGTACTTTGGTTTTGAGAGTTGGAAAAGGAAACTTGGCAGGGTCGTACGTAGCAGCAATATGAAAAGGGTCACGTCTTATTTTATATATTTGATTTTGTTCATCAGGGGGGATCAAAGTTGGCGAAAAATTAAAAAAAAAATGAAAAATTGAACCTAAACAATGAACAAACATGTTTTCTGAAAAGGCCGTGCGTGAGTTTTTTAATGACAACCCTGCCAAATTTGGTCTTCCAACTCCGAAAAACCCAATTGCGAAAGTTGTCTGTTAATAGGTGCAAAAAGTTTGGCTACCACTGGAATCAGCTCGTAGCCTTTTTATTTCATCGTCCCCCACGAGCTTTTTGTTGTATTATTATTTTTTCCTTTTCCTCCAAGTATCTGTTTGTTTGTTCGAATTCCCCATGAAGAACCGGTTCTTGAACGAAAGCTTTGGTTGCCATCTTCTCGTCGACTTCTGGCTGGATTCAAGCTCGGGTTTGTGTGCCGTTTGCACAAAAACTCCTAGCCGAGCGGAAGACACGTATTTCGTTTTCCTAGTCGTGTCACAGTTTTTCCCCAGAGAGGAAGTTCAGAATGTAACCAGAAAAGTCTTGCCCGCACATTTCCAGTTTTAAACCTAAAACATCAACATATAACCACCCTTGCCCTCTACTTGCATCTGTTACACGTGTCTGTCAGATGCCATCTTCGAATTCGTTTCCTGTACATGTTTTCGTTTCGGCGGTGAGGATTGAGCAGTCCAAAATACAGTCAGTAAACGCACCCCTGGTGCGTGTGTGCATACAATGGTTTCCGTACACGTAACTAGACTGGAAGCTACAATAGGCGACCCAAGGTATACGACGATGTGCACCGTACGCAGTACCTTAGGATTAGTAGCAGAGCAGCAATACCGAACAGCAGAAGCAGTAGCAGCAGAGGAATTCCCTATTAATAGGGTTACCTAGGGTTTCTTTCTAGGAGAGAAATTAAAAACCTGTCCCACTGAACAAAATGTAAAAAAAAACAAGGGTGGTGCTCGGAATTTTTCCCGTCGTTGTTTTACCGCCCTCGTGGACGGTCCCGGAATTCCGGCAGTTTTCCGGCACATTTCGTGTTAACGTCGACCGCCAAGGGCAGTACCGCCGAAAAGCGAAATATCGTCTACCGTCAGCAAACAACCGTCGTATTGCATCACCGTCAAAATTATATCCGTCAAGGTCACCATTACCTTCTGCCGGCAATAAATTCCGTCAGATTCACTATTACCGTCTTCCGGCAAATAAATAGCGTCAACTGTAGACACCGCCAGAAAAGTTCGGGCAACACTGGATACCGCCAGAAAAGTTCCGGCAACGCTGGATACCGCCAGAAGAGTACCGCCAACACTGGATACCGCCCAAAAGACACCGTCAGTACAGGGTACCGCGCAGGGTGGCGGATGTTCTTTTTTCTTTTCTGGTCAGAAGGTTCCACTGGTTCACTTTCGGGAGAACCTATGCGTGTGGACGTGTGGACAGAGAGTGCCCGCCACCACGCCCACACACCTGCCTACCAGTCCCACATCACGCTCAGCGTGGTCGAGCAGAAGTATGAGCGGTGCAGACAGTGCTAGTAGTGTTGCGGGTGAGTCTGCTGCTTCTTCACGCGCAGAGGCTGAGTCTGCTGCTTCGCCAGCCCCTAGTTCGGGGTCGGTGGTGGATGGTGAGGGTGATGTGGCGTTGCAACCACCACAAACCGCGGAAACCACGATCACCGCGAACAAAAAAAGCGTTTCGGTCGCACTCGAGGCGCCTGTTTCCGGCTTTTTTGTTCTACCGTTTCCGTCAAGGCAGTTACCGTCAAAAAACAGAATACCCTCTACCGTCAACGAAATTACCGTCTTGTTCTCTATTGCCGCCGAGATATTACGGGCATATTCTGGATTTTCCGTTTCCGTCAAATTATTTACCGTCAAAAGACGAAATACCGTCTACCGTCAACGAAGTTACCGTCGTGTCCTACAACCGGCGTACCCGGTGGCTTGGGAGGTGGTCCGCGAGCCTGTCTAGATCAATTTCGTGAGTTCGAGTCTCACCGAGTGCACGCTCATAGGGACTTTTTCTTGCATAAAAAATTGATAAGCGGAAAGCGCGAAAGCGTGAGTTGGCTACATTCGATGAAAATCGACGAGCAGTGGGAATGCTGAACCCTATGCGCGATAAAAACTAAAGGCACGTACCGGGGGGGAGAAAGGACGACACCTGTGACCACGGCTTGTCCAGAAGATCGTCGAGGGTAAAAAACCTCCTACGAGTGGGCTGGAAAGTAAAAGTGATGATTAAAAAAAAAAAAAAAAAAAAAAAAAAAATTACCGCCGAGATATTTACGGGCTTATTCTGGATTTTCTGTTTCCGTCAAATAGGTTACCGTCAAATAACGAAATACCGTCTACCGTCAGGAAAACCACCGCCAAAGGCATTACCGGCCCGTCTGAGTTCCGTCTGAGATATCGTTTCCGAACACCACCCTGAAAAAACGGTACCAGGTACACGAGTGATTTTTTCGCCAGTTTACAGTACAATGTTTTCAAACCTGGAAATCAGGGTACACCACACCCAAGGTAGATGACGTTTTATGTCACAGTATACCGTTTTCTGGTAAAATACCAACATCCGTCCGTGTCACAAAAATGTTGTAAAAAACGGCATGTGTGGTGTAGTTTATAACTACGCACAAAAACCGCGTTCATGAACACAAGCGCTTCTCGTATATTTATACGATAGTCAAACGTAGCTTAATAGTTGTCAAGCAATACCTCACGCCTAAGAAAAATACAAAAAACGGACGAAACCGAGAGAAAACGTTTAAGAATCGGCGAAAAAAATGCAAACGAAAAAAAATCCCAAAACAACGAAAATGTATCACCAGAAGTTCTGAAACAAATGCATAATAATCAAAACTGAGCGAGATATTCTCGAAAAACGAATAAAAACGTTTAAAAAAAACGCAAAAATGGGGCAAACATCGTCAATTCTTCGAAAACGAACATGCAAGGGGTGCTTTGCGTGCGTCCCCTTCTATAACTATTGAACATGTTGCGTACTGCGAGCTCGCGTACGAACAATCACAAAAGCAAGATGAGACTCTACGCAAAAACGTTGAGAATCAACGAAAACGCGAAAAACATACGAAAACACTGAAGGTGAAAAAATCGAAAAAATCGGTCGACCAAAAATCCGTAAAAACGAAGAATAATTCAAACTGAGCGAGATAGAAAAAAAAGGATAACAACGATGAAAAATTCCCAAAACTGGCGGTAAACATCGTGATTACTACTACTGCTGTACGTGTTTGTGGATGTTCCACGTGCACACGCACGTGTATGTAAGTTTCGTGTAGGGTGTCGTACGTGTAGTGTTGTCTTGTGTTGAGACAACATAACAGGTTGAAACAGTGCACGCGCACGTGTATGCATGTATGTTTCTTGTAGGGTGTTGTACGATAGTGCTGTCTTGTGTTGCGCCAACAGGTAGAAACATGCAGCAATGTAAAAAAGACCTATGCTAGTGGAAGCTCCAAGTGCTATAGTTTTCTTTCAAAAACATAGCTTTCAAAGAACAGCCGAAAATATTCTCGTACCGCCGCTGTGGGATTTTTTTTTTTGTCCTTGCTGCGGGCGACGCAATATTTTTTTTCTCGTTGCAAATTGTCAACAAGCTGATAAGAATCCGCTCGTGCGACGATAGACGCTCGATCTCGACGTAGACTCGGTCCACCCGCCAGGTGTCGGGCAAGTCCAACGATTAAAGATGACGGCCTCGAAGATATCAGGTGTATCCATGGTCTACAGGGGGCGAGAGCTTCCGGCGGCGTCCTACGGTATCCTCCCAAACCTGAAAAATAAAACTATTATTTGCATTCGAGACGGGTCAAGAAATTTTGTCATCTGATTGGTGCACACCAAAGGCCATTTTTTTTTTTAATCGCACGCCTGGCCAGCGCCCAATGCATGTCACCGGCCATTGTGTGAACAAGGTGACTCTAGGGTTGGTCGGAGCCCTTGTCGAGCACACTCCGTTCAGAATTCATGACGCAGTCGTTGGTTTTGTCGATAGATGTCTGTCGAGGACTCGGAATCTCGCCACTTCGAACCAAACATCCGCCAGAAGTTTTCTGCAGCGGATCTTGGCCCAACGTCTGCCCCAAAATTGTTTTTTCTTCATGTTATTTCGGGTTTTTCGAAAGTTTGGCACGTTCCGTTTTAAGAGTCATGCTCATAGCAAACTGTACGAAAGTTCTGACGGGTATCTTTGGAATTTGAACTTTTTATGGGAACTTCGCGTTCCCATTGGCATAGGTTTACTATGTGTCCTTAGTGAGGCCAGCAGTTTCGCATCCGACAATGTGCGGCATCAAGAAAGATTTTCGTCGTCCATCGGTCATAAAAATCGCCAGGAAGAAAGAATGAGGGGAAGGGAAATAATTTTTTCCAAAAAAAAAAGTCCGACTGCGATAGCCCACGATAACAACAAAGAACGACATATAGCCTTCTCGACACCTACATTACACCTGGTAGGACGATACGGACCCACGACGCCAACGTCTACAACAACAAAGGACGACAGACAACCTACCCTTCTACACAGGTCGAAACAAGACAACCTTCATGCTGACTTCTCCATACCTGTACCACCCGCGGTACCTATTTTGCATCCAAGCACAGGTCACCCCATAGTTTTCGGGATAGGGTTATGGTTCGGGTCGGGCGGTGAGCGTACATTGTATGCTTGATATCTCCTGGTTTCATCACTTCTTCTGAAAACCCACGGAAGGTACAATAAACAGCGGCGGCAGCATCATATTCAATCAAATGAAATTCCCTCTCGCAAATGTCTTAGTCGCGAGAGACGACTGTAAGTAAATGGATATAGCTTATTATGCAGCAGCAGCAACAGCATGCTGTACGAGACCTCAACCGCGCAAAGATTGTACCCATAGACCAAGTTGCGCAGACAGAGAGAATACAGCTTTGAAATGAAGAGCGACGCTGACAGAATGCAACAGAAGCACCACCACCACCACCACCAGCAAGAGCCGTAGCGGGAGCAGAAGAAGCAGCAGCAACGGATTTGCGACTCTCCTCCTGCTCGTTGTGACTGATGGGTACCTCTCCTGTGCACGATGTTGAAACCGCGGAGTCGTACCCAGCAGACAAGAGAAATCATGGAAGACCAACGCACTTACTGCTGCTCTACACTATTGCATTAGACTATAGTACGGTACGAGTACGAACTATCTACGCACTTTCTCGATACCTACAGTACATTACGACTTTTTTTCCCCCCAAACCTACTATCTACTACTTGCTGCCGTACTAGACTACGAGCCATATTTCACAGTAGCACAAGTACGTACTTTCTACGTACTTCCTCGATACCTACATTATCACGACGATAACGCCCCACGAAGGACGATAGTCAACCTACCCTGCTAACCGTACCCGTTGAGGTCGTGCCTGCGTTTGTTTCTTTGGTTTAGGTTGGTGCACGACGCGTCGAGGCCTTCGAGTTGTGCGCAGCTGCATCATTTATAGTTTCTGTTTTGCGTACAGAGTGTTGTTTACGGGACGCGTGTACATCGCGACCATGGGCGAAAGTTCTCCTTGCATGCTTGTTGTCATCTTGGACTTTACTGCGGCGTTTTATTTGGCATGGGTGTGTACACGGCACGTCGAAGCCATGGCAATCTGCGCGATTCGAAGGTAATACTATGTTTTGGTTTGATATTTAGACTCCAAGTACCCATGAGACTCGCGACATCCCGTCGTACCCTTGGGACTAATGAGGACTCAGTCGTTTCAGCACTTTGACGTACTTATGGACTCGGTACTTCAAAACGACTGGTATTTGCGAGTCAACGACTGAGTCCCGATGTCTGGGCAATGGTAGTCTGCCGACCTTTTTGTTTGCAGTATGTAGTTCTCGTGTCGCTGCTGCAAATTTTCACGCCCACCTTAAATGCGCCTGACCTCTGAAGTTTGAAAGTGTTCTTGTGTCGCTGCTGTTTTTTTTTCGCTCTTGCCCCAAATGCACATGTTGTTGTTGTTCCCGACCAATCCCTGAAATGTCCATATCTCCGTCCTACCTTGTATTGAATGGTAGCACCTAGGGAACAGCAGTCAACGCCTGCCCTGCTCTACATTATGTACAGATAGTCTAACCATTGGAGGAGTCGACAAAACTGAACCCAGTGAACCTGGTAATATCGTCAGAATCAAAGACAACAAAGACACTCACTAGTAGTCGGGTATTGAGAGGGCCGTGTACCATATTGACGCACGAAGTCTCGGGATACTACAACACGATCAGACGAGGATTTGCTCTCACAACAGTCAACTTGAACGCTCTCTGAAAAACGGTAGCGACAGAAGCATGCAGCAGTAGCGGCAAAGCTGCGGCAACAGCAATCACGAGAAAGCTTTCTACTATACGTGATACAGTACACATAGCATGTATTTACAGCAAAAACAGCAGTACTGGTGTACCTGGTACCTGACGTGCGTACTTGTACATACAATAATTAGAATTATGTTTGTAACGCAAGGACCGTCTGTGTATTAATATGAATATTTAAGGAGTGTAATATTTCCGGACAAAGTGGACCAAAAGTGACATTCCAGGAAGCGTCACTTGATAACAAGTTATGGAATAAGCGGAAGCGCTACGAAACACGAACGAGGGGTTTAGAATGCTCCGTCTAAGAATGTTGAATAGATGACTCGAGTATCCGCCCGAGGCACGCTTACCTACGATACCAGATACATAACATGCTGACGAGTGCGTATATACAAAGGCCTTGTAGACTAAGCAGCTAGAAGCCAGATCAGAGAACACGCGTCCGTCAGGGCTGGACACCGCCTCTTTCGCAGAAGCTCAAGGCATCATTGGTGCACGTTTAGTTGTGTTGATGTATCTTTTTTGGTTTTGGCTCTTGAAATTGGCACTTCTGTTTGTTGCGTTTGTTGCGCGAGTACTGTACAGCAATCCTATTCATACAATATTTGCCCAGCGAAGGAAACGTCGAGCCCTTGACAATAATCGGGTTTGTGTCGGTATTCATAGTCGACTGTTGTGTGCGGTGATGATGGCCTTGAGGCAAGAAAATGTGGCTAGCTCGCAGCTCGAGCGTGGACTGACAAAACAATGCGTTGCTTGCTTGCTGACGAGGAGTTCGGGCTCTTTGCTGTTCGTATGTACTTGCCTAATTGTTTTGCTTGCTGGCGATGTTTCGCTCTTTCTTTCCTGTGTCTGTTACTTATATGCAAGTCTTTCCTGTTGGCTAACCGTAGTGGCAAGGAGCTAGCGGGGAAAGAGTGACAAACAAAGCTGCAGTCAGGTAGCAGGTATTGATACTGGAAAGCGAACCGCTCACGAAGGGCTCAGCTGCTTCAATTCTACCTTCATTGTGCTCTTAAACCAAGTGATAGGGATGGCGGCAAATAGTGTCATTTTTTTTCATTTACTTTGAATAGTTCTCGATAGACCGGGCACTCTTCTTTTTTTATGTTGAATTCCATTCCCACCCCTAAGCGTGTAGTATAACCGCTCTCGATGGATATAAACCGCACTGTTCTCACGATTCAGGTTCATTCGGTTGCATCATAGATCGGTTTATAGGTCGGATACCGCTGTTCAAAAATCATGCAGGTCGAATTTATGCGGCTCCGTTTTTTTTTTGTTTCGATTCCGTCCGGTTCGGGTGGCGACATGCAAACGTGTGATGGCCGTTGCGGTATCTGTATTCGATATCGAAAATCCCACTTGGAACCAAGCTAGACACCACAGAGCGAAAGCCGACCGTAGATAAGAACCGTGCGCAAAGATTCCAAGTTTTTTTTTCGGTTCTGTACATTGTCGAAGGTCCCTCCTGAATAGGTTGAGTGCTCGGGTAGCCTTGGATTTTTCACTCGAGATTCAGGTTCATTCGGTTGCATCACAGATCGGTTTATAGGTCGGATACCGCTGTTCAAAAATCATGCAGGTCGAATTTATGCGGCTCCGTTTTTTTTTGTTTCGATTCCGTCCGGTTCGGGTGGCGACATGCAAACGTGTGATGGCCGTTGCGGTATCTGTATTCGATATCGAAAATCCCACTTGGAACCAAGCTAGACACCACAGAGCGAAAGCCGACCGTAGATAAGAACCGTGCGCAAAGATTCCAAGTTTTTTTTCGGTTCTGTACATTGTCGAAGGTCCCTCCTGAATAGGTTGAGTGCTCGGGTAGCCTTGGATTTTTCACTCGGTGTTGGTTACGTGTCCGTTCGCTGCTCAAGCCCGACGTGAGCGTATGTTAGTTCCGGAAGAACGGCATGGAGACACGCCACGAAAGGCTGCGTGCCGACCACCAGGTAATTCCGTTCCGGGTCCCTCACACCGCAGTCGCATACCTACGCGCCTTATCACTGTCAGAGGGGTTTGGAAAATCGTACATGACGTTCCCAAGGGACAACCAACCGTAGCAGAACCCCTCATCGACTCTCTGATAGGCTACAAGTTTGAGGGCAATAAGGGAGAAAAGGAACCCGCAGAAAGGATACATGTCAAACGAGCAACGATATTGAGATGATAGAAGGGTCAACATGTGTGGGTGTGATCTTATGCCGCAGCGGAGAGGCCTTATTGATCCCAACTCTTTACTGGTACGAATTATCTTACGACACGATGTTGCAACAGTAAATGTTACTATAGTATCCGTTTGAATTGGAAGAAAGTGTCCAGATATACGGGACAGGTGGGACAAGTGCACGGTGCTCAATATGTTTGGTCAGGTGTAACATTATCATTCTGCAAGGTGAGGTGAGTGAACTGTTTCTGTACTCTGCTGTTTTTACCGCTTCACATGGTGGGGGGGTTGGTAGGTGGATATACATTTCTTGAGCATACTATATGTGACGTACAGTAGGATACCACTCTTCTCTTACATACAACTCCACCACAGGAAACAAACCCCGGTGATAAGAAAAGCAAAACGAAAATAAAATGACAAGTTTATCACGGCGGTACGGTAGATACCATGCCTTTGGGTCGATGCTCCTTCCAAACAACATAAACAAATACCCCCCTCCGGGCTAGACGAGCGATACCGGAGGTTGAAGCGCAAGTATAGCAGGAGTGGTTTGCAGACGGACGATGAACGAAGCGATCATGGTCCCGCTCGTGGCTAGAGACTCGCCAGCAAAACGTGTCGGGGCAGCTGACTATTTCGGGGCCACAGCCACGTTCTACCCACGGTGATGGGCCTCCTGTGAGGAAGGGCTCTGCGCCTCTTCGATGTTGTCATTTACCATGATGTGCGCTGCCGAAATATCGTCACGTACGCCAGCCACAACAGCAAGTCCTGCGCCGGCCACAGTGTCTGCGGGCCCGGCACATCTCGTCGCGCTGCAAGCCCCGGCATCAGCATCGCTCGCCCTCCCAGCGGCAGCGGCACGAAGCCCTCCGACAGCAGCAGGGGGCCTCCTGAACGCAACAACGCGCGCACCCCTTTTATTACCCCCCTAAATTATTCAAGATCTATATTAACGACCTGATAGTAGCAGTCGAGGCAGCAAGGCAGGGAGTCACGATAGGGGAAGATACGGTGTCGGGATTGATGTTTGCGGATAACTTCGTGGGGATATTAGAAACACCCGAAGGAATGCAGAAACAAGTAGAGATGGCGCTAGAATACACCAGAAAATGGAGGGTGACGGCGAACTTCAAGAAATGCGCAGTAGTTGTTTGTAACGAAGATAAGGTAAACCGGGTAAATTTCAGTTGGAAGTGGGGAGCAGATAAATTGCCGATCGTAGACCAGTATACATACCTTAGCGTAGAGATGTTGAAGACTGCTGTTGGGATGCACATATAGCAAAAAAGTAAAAGGAAAGGGTAAGGCACAAGTAGGCAAAAGATGGATGCGATCCTAAGAGACTCGCACCTTGACACTAGGATTAAGAGATGTATCCTGATCAATATTCCCTAGGTGTACCCTAGGGTAATCTAGAAGCAAAATTAATTTCCCGTCCTAAAGGACAAAATGACAAAAAATGGTACACCAGCGCTATTTTGCCGAGTTTACGGTACGAAAAACTCACACCAGGCCATCAGGGTACACCCAACCCAAGTAAGATGGCATTTTGTGTCAAGGTATACCGTTTTTTGGCGATTCCATGTCTGTCCGTCTCACTTGCAAACAGGCCAAAAAACGGTACACCGTCGTATTTTTGCCTGTTTACGGTACGAAAAGTAAAACGAGATGATCAGGGCACACCAAACCCAAGTCATATGACGTTTTCTGCCAAGTTATACCGTTTTCTGGCAAACGAACAATGTCTCGGTACAGCTTATATTTTCAAACAAACACTACGTTCGTCAATAGAAGCCGCCTTCTTGTACTACTGACTGTGTACTCGTGTTCAAACGAACGTACCAGGTACGAGTCAAGCGTTGCTTATATATAATCTGAAGCCATTATGTTTCGTGCGTGTGTGTGTGTAGTCAGAACACGGTACCGCGGGCAAGCCCGGCGCCGCCGCGGGTGTTAGCGTGGTACGAGCAGGTGGAGGGGGTGTTGAAAGGAGCGCCGTCGCCGTTTGCATGGCTAGGCGTCGCGTGTGTCTCGAGACACGCAGGAAGCGCAAAGGGTATGTCTGGCCTCCTTGTGAGGCTCCGCTTGCACCATATACGATATATAAGGGTCGTTTTGATATGCGAAATAATATTTAAGCGGTGCTTATTTTGGCGACCAAACTAAACTTTAATGAAACTTCAATGCAGTTTGAGCACCAACTTTTTCGAAGTGGCGAAGAAGGGCCACGGTGAGCACCGGGCTTCACGCGAGGCGGGCGACGACGCTCACTGTGGCAGAGAGGGAGGAAAACTTTATCCGGACCCAATGGGTGGTGAGGTGGTCGCGAGACGGGCGGGCGGCGTACAAGGCTAAGAGGGAAGCTCTGCTGTTCGTTTTTTTTCTTTTTGACCGGTGGGTACGTGTCCCAATCAGACCGAAAATTATTACATGAGAGGAGACAGGCACTGGGCCAAGGGATAGGTACAAAGTTGTGCTTTACAAATTTTGAAATACGTCAGCTGTGAGTTCGACTTATTAAAAATTGATACTCAACTTTGCAAGCTGCGTAATACGTCTCGTCTATATTCATTTTTCTACCGAATTCACTAGGGTTCACCCTAGGGTAGTCTAGAAGCAAAATTAATTTCCTGTCCTAACGGACAAAACGACAAAAAAACGGTACACCAGCGCTTTTTTTACAGTTTACGGTACGAAAAACTCAAACCAGGCCATCAGGGTACACACAACCCGGGTGAGATGGCATTTTATGTCGAGGTATACCGTTTTTTGGTGAAACATCCATGTCTGTTCGTCTCGCTTTCAAAAATGCCAAAAAAAACGGTACACCATCGTATTTTTGTCAGTTTACGGTACGAAAAGGAAAACGAGGTGATCAGGGCACACCAAACCCAATTCATATGATATTTTCCGTCAAGGTATACCGTTTTCTGGCAAACCAACAATGTCCCGGTACAGCTTTTCGAACAAACACTACATTCGTCAATAGAAGTGCTTCCTGTACTCTGTATACTCGTGTCTTGTACTCTGTGTACTCGTGTTGAAACGAACGTGCCAGGTACGAGTCAAGCGTTGCTTATATATAATCTGAAGCGATTTTTATTCGTTTCTTGCGCGTGCGTGCAGTCAGAACACGGTACCGCGAGCGAGCCCGGTGCCGCCGCGGGTGTCAGCGGGTGCTAGCAGGTAGAGGGGGTGTTGCGAGGAGCGCCGTCGCCGTTTGCATGGCTAGGCGTCGCGTGTGTCTCGAGACACGCAGGAAGCACGAATGGGCTCTGTCTGGCCTCCTTGTGAGGCTCCGCTTGCACCATATAAGAGATGTAAGTGTCGTTTTGATATGCGAAATAATATCAAAGCGGTGCTTATTTTTGCGACCAAACTAAACTTCAAAGAGACTTCAATGCAGTTTGAGCACGAACTTTGTCGAAGTGGCGAAGAAGGGCCACGGTGAGCACCGACCTGCACGCGGTGCGGGCGACGACGCTCACTGTGGCAGAGAGGGAGGAAAACTTTATCCGGACCCAATCGGTGGTGACGTGGTCGCGAGACGGGCGGGCGGCGTACAAGGCTAAGAGGGAAGCTCTGCTGTTCGTTTTTTTTTCTTTCTGTGGTGGGTACGTGTTCCAATCACAGGCAGAAAATTATTACATGAGAGGAGACAGGCACTGGGCCGAGGGATATTTACAAGCAAAAAACAACGTAAAAACAAACTAGACTTTTCGAGCTTGCACCAATCAAAGCAGAGCTATGACTTACCGTATGACTTGCAAAATGGCCGTGATTGGCCAACAGTGCCATTACAACTGCTGCTGAGCACAGATATCGTATTGAGCGTGCTACGAGTACAACAAGCAGGCTGTTGTACATTGCTGCGGCCATGCCGCCCAGCAGCAGCAGCAGCAGGCAAACCATGCGCGTGAGGTGGCACATCGTCAGTATACTCTATGGATGGCTTGTATCGGGTCCTGCGATATGCATCACGGAGGATGGATAGGTATAGTCTAGCAAACCTCTCGTTTTTGGTGGGGAGCAGGGGCGCAGGGTGCGGGGAGCCGGGGTATGTGCTACCCCATCCCCTTCCCGCGCGAAGAAGTGATACAGTGATCCAGCAGTGACCCACTAATTGTGATTTGCGACATTCTGCTGTGAGCCCGTACAGAGCGCTACGAGCAAACTGGTGGCTGGCTGCCGTTGGCTTTTTCGCGCCATCTGTTGTATTGACTAAACTGGATGAGGGCAGGCTTGGCCTGCCGAGCAAAGGAGCGAAACAACCAGGTACGCGGAGTCAATAATCCATCAATGGAGCCAAGCCAGTCCAACGGCATGATCTAACCGACCTGCTAAACGTCGAACACATGATACGGCAATTTATTGCTCTGGACGCTGACTGATATCATGCCGAGTGTTCAGTTCTGCCTGAATATGTTCCTGAACACCACGCACATAACTGCGAACAACATGAACACAACAGCACCGCGACTGGCACAGAGCCAAGACTGCTGCTGTAAGGCTGCTGTTGCGTAGTACCTCTAGGGGTGGGAATGGATTCGTTTTAGTATGTAAAGAAAAATAATGTCACACGGTCGAGATCTATGAAAAACTGTAGGAAATTAACGAATACGTAATAGCGAAGAATAACCCTTGCCACCCAAAAATCCGTTCGATGATGCTGCCTCTCAAAACTATTTTTCATAAGCGGTGCGGGCGTCGACGTTGCTGCGTTGAACTACAAGCTGAAAAAACTTAGCCCTGCTTTTTGCACGAAACGTGCTGCTGGACAGCGCACATCCAAGTCCAGAGCGTAGCGCAGCAGCGTAGCCACAAGTGCGCGAGCGTGAACGGATCGCCCGTTTCTCGTGGTCCCTTGGGATTGACCGCCGGCAGCACGAGAATGCTGCCCCCCCTGTGAAACGCAACGTGTAGGGATCAAGTCGCAGGCTATGTGGTCCTGGTTTACTGCTGTTCGGCACGTGTAAACAACGAGAAGAACATACCCACACACAAGATCGACAATCGGCTGCGTGTTGCTAATACTGCACTTCGCCGAGACCGGGATTTCGACGGCGCTGCCTGCACTTCCGCGGAAGCGCCCCCTCCAGCTGACGGGCAAGCTGTTGCTGTGCGTGCAGTTAGACTTGAGTCTTGTGATCAAGGCTGCATTCACGTCGCGCCTGAAGTTCTGCATGGTGCTGCTGTATGTACTCGTACGTACCTACCACTTCCATATTTTTACTTGAACCGTCCCTATCTATCCGGACATTGTGGTGCCCTAAAGCTGTTTCACTTGATCGCTTTCCCATGTGAGACATCAGTGTTGCGTTCGCGTCTGAACGCGAGGGGTTACTCGCTTCTCGCTGCTTCAAGGCCCGATTACAGATAGTCTTCGCTGCGGCGATGGCACCCGATTTGATGGCAATCGCTCGGTGTGCGGCCGCGTTCATGTCTGGCACCGTTTGCCCGATACATTGAAGGCTGGACATCCTTTTTTCATCTCGGAATATTTTTTGTCGAATTGTTCCATCAATATTTGACTCATGAAAAGAGGGTAAATATCTGCAGCAAATTTCTTGTTGGCGACTTGTTGGATTTAAGCTCGGGTTGCATTGCTGTGCGCGCCAAGTCCTGGTGGAGGGGCTGACACATATATAGAGTTTTTTGGTACTGTCAAGTAGTTCTTCCCCAGAGAGAAGTATACGAATACAGCCTGAAGAATCGAATTTTCCCGCATATTTCCAATCGGATAAGTGAAAAAACATGTGCAGCATCAAGTCTTAACCAATCACAGCCTCTTTATCTGTTGATGGGATGTGTTTGTCGAACGCTATCATCCAATTCGTTTCCTGTGTCGAGTTATCAGGTATTTGGTGCAACCATGAACGTAGTCTAAAACCAAGTAAGGTGGTGGCAGATTATTTTCCATATTAAGTTATTTCTATTTCTATGAACGGCTTCTCGAATAGACTGGACACTTTTTCACGTCTGAAACGAATCCATTCCTACGCCTAACTGTGTCGTGCCGAATGACGTAGTTCGGTGCCGGTCAATTTTTTCGACATGCACGCACTAAACGTCACCATGCCTGCCGTGGGGATCGTCCAGGGAAAACTTTTCTTGTGTACTGCTTAACTAGCTTTAGGTCATTGAACAGTCGGCATGTATAGCGGCGGAGCAGGTACGTGCGTACATGTGACCGCGTCGTGGCGGCAAGGCGACAACACGATACAGCAGCGCAATGTCGTTTGGACGGGGATATACAAGCTGCCGCGGCAATTTTTTGTCAGGTCTGGGCGGATAGAGTTAATTTGGTCATTCTCGCTGGTACCTATGGCGTGATTGATGTTGGGCTCAACTTATTTTTAGCATTCCCATTCCACCTGCTGGACACCAGCTACTTGCTTATGTCGTAGCACACGGCGACGACAGCTTACAGCAGTTTGTCGGCGCTTGGTATGACGTCGCTATCTTTAGTTATTGCTAGCTTTCGCTCGTCGCGATGGCGCACATATTGCTTGCAGTGTTAGAATGTACACGTCCGAGCGGTCTCCAGTGTGAATACGTCATTGACGTTTCGAGCACAAATTACGGCAGTTAAGCGCCCGAGAGGAAATCCCGATAGATAAATGCCCGAGAGGTCTCGGATGTGGATACTCGTCGATAGTCGACCCTAGTGGCAGAAATGACACCCTCATTGGGTTAACGCGAGGAGCAATATTTGCACATTTCTTTCACATATTGCGGCCGGGCGACGACGATTTGCACAGCACGCAAGGCCATGGGCCCAGAATAAACAAACGTCTCAACGTTTGAGAGGCCTTGGACGTCCATAAAATATGACTTTGTACGAGTATATAATCATGGTATGACGAATGAGTGTCTCGCCACCCGCTGAGAGGGAATCTGCCCAGCCAAACTCCCGAGAGTTGTCGGGCGCTTTTACTTGTAGATAGTCGACCGCATTGGCAGCAATCGTTCAACTGCTGCGTTTAACCTTTTGAGTAGCAATACTATAATTGCAATTTTTGCTCACTTGTCGCAGCAGGAAGACGATAGTTGCAGCTGTACGTTGACGCTGGAAATAATGCACATGCGTGTATTCTCGTTGTTGCCCCTCGCGATCGCGATGGGGCGCAGAAGCTTTCCGGGCTTTTACCAAAACGTCCAACAGGCCTTGGGCGTGTATATACAACATGAACACTTCCGAGTATATAAGTATGGCATACTGAATTAATGTTGCACGACATGTTGAGAAGGAATCTACAGAGCCAAACTTCGAAAGGTCTCGGGCGCAGATACTTGTAGATACGGTAGCCGACCTCAGGGACACAGGTATACCTGGCATTTTCGAGTCAAAATCAGGTGCGATGTCAGTCTGGCCAAGAGCAGGGGTCTTGGTGTGTGAGTCGTAGCGTGTAACTGATTTTGGCCCAAGATTGGCCAGATACATCTGATTTTGGCTTATAACCTTAATTACATACGACGTAAGTATACCTGGTATATACTCGTAAATGTTCATGTCACGCCCAAGGCCTGTGTACTCTGTCTAGCTTTCAACTTATTTTGACGAATTTTGAACCAGTTAGAGCGGCCTTATACGTACACTGTTTTTTCTCTGCGTATGCGTTTGTGGTCCCTCGGTTGGAATTCTTGTTTGTCAACTCTGTACTCGTACGTACGTACGTACGTATTTATGCATACATACGTACGCTGATGCAACGTTTTCCTCTCAGTTGTGTACGATGTGCTTCAGTTGTTATGATATGTACTCTGTTTTGTATGGTCACAGAAGTCATATTACAACACTGTGGACACACACGGCAAGACCCCTGAAATTGGCGAGAGACTGACATCGTACCTGATTTTGACTCGAAAAAGCCAGGTATACCTGGTTATGTGTACTCTGTCTAGCTTTCAACTGATTTTGTCGAATTTTGAACCAATCAGAGAGGCCGTATACGTACACTGTTTTTTTCTCTGCGTATGCGTTTGTGGTTCCTCGGTTGGAATTTTTGTTTGTCAACTCTGTGCTCGTACGTACGTACGTATTTATGCATACATATGTACGCTGATGTAACGTTTTCTCCTCCGGGGTGTACGATGTGCTTCGGTTGTTGTGATATGTACTCTGTTGTTTTCTATGGTCACAGAAGTCATATTACAACACTGTGGACACACACGGCAAGACCCCTGAAATTGGCCAGACTGACATCGTACCTGATTTTGACTCGAAAAGGCCAGGTATACCTGGCTATGTATACTCTGTCAAGCTTTCACCTGAATTTGGCGACTTTTGAACCAATCAGAGAGGCTATACGTGCACTGTATTTTCTCTGAGTGTGCGTTTGTGGTCCCTCGGTTGGAATTTTTGTTTGTCAACTCTGTGCCCGTACGTACGTACGTATTTATGCATACATATGTACGCTGATGTACGTTTTCTTCTCCGGGGTGTTTGATGTGCTTCGGTTGTTATGATATGTACTCTGTTGTTTTCTATGGCTACAGGAGTCAGATTACAACACTGTGGACACACACGGCAAGACCCCTGCTATAGGCCAAACTGATATCGTACCTGATGTTGACTCGAAAAAGCCAGGTATGCCTGGCTATGTGTACTCTGTCTAGCTTTCAACTGATTTTGTCGAATTTTGAAATAATCAGAGAGGCCGTATACGTACACTGTTTTTTCTCTTCGTATGCGTTTATGGTCCCTCTGTTGGACTTGTTGTTTGTCAACTCTGTACTCGTACGTACATATGTACGCTGATGCAACGTTTTCTTCTCCGGGGTGTACGATGTGCTCAGGGTATGATGTGTACTCTGTTGGTTTATATGGTCGCAGGAGTCATATTACAACGTATGTGTCCCGCAGCCGTGTACTCTGTTGTTTTCTATGGTCGCAGGAGTCATATTACAACACTGTGGACATACGGCAGTACGTGCGCCCCAGCCCGCGTCGAGGTGATCTCAGTTGGTACGGCAAAATAATTTCATGCCTAGCAGGCGGTTCCGCGAGGATGGACCAGAAGCTTCAAAGCCTGGTGACTCTCTGTAACCCAAAGAAAACAAAACGATTCAGATTTAGGCGGCCACACGCTCAATGTTCGGGCGCAAAAACAGCTTTGTGGATTTCATGGAGAACACACCGCTTGTGGCGCGCGTTTTTTTCCCGGTTTTGGTATGTACCTGAAATTAGCCCCGAGAGGATCAAGTAAACCTGCTTTTGGCCACAGCCCTAAAATGATCATCTCACCACGCGTTGAGAGGGGAGTCTTCAGAGCCTTTCGTTCGAGAGGTCTCGGGCGTGGATACTTGCAGATGGTCGACCGCAGAGGCGAACGTCCCACTGCTGCTGGGCAAACCGGGGACAATTTTCGCTCACAAGTCGCGGCAGGTCGACAAGCGATAGCGGTACGATCCCGCTGGGAATCCCGCATCTGGGCAGTCTCGCGGTCTCGATGAAGCGCAGAATTATACCAGGTATAAGAATCTACACTACAGTTAGGGGTGGGACTGGAGGCCTGATTTGACCCAAAAAAGCGGCAGGCTATTCGAGCCGACCAGCTACAAATAAATAAAAAATCTGAAAAAATGAAACTACCGCCATACCCCTAACTACTTGGTTTTAGTGCGGATGCGTAGTGAACTTGTATCTGACATTTCTCCGAGGTGGAGATGGAGCCGGTCTTGACCTCATCCGGACACCCCACACAGGGCACATACCCGTCGGATCGCATGCCTTATTTAGCACAGGAGTACAAATTGACGTCTTTTATAGACTGAAAGGTGGGGAGAAACACGCTTTTTTTTCGTTTTTTCTGCCTCTTGCTCTCTGTCGTGCAGTGTGTAGACAAAATCATACTCTGCAGTGGGATGTGTGGCATACAGCAAAACAAACCCCGGTCGAATCGACGTAGTATCCGTAGAGAACGATCTAGCGAAAAATCGCCCCTTTTCAGTCACTTTTTCGGGACCTGTATATACCATGACAGCCAATTTCTTGATGGGGAATTATTCGAAAACACCAGAACGAACCTCGGTCAAGGGCAAAAGGAAAAAAAAAAAATGTCCAAGCGAGTCGGGAGGCATATCTGCAGCGTACGGGTCGTACTGTCCACGAGGCGTCGGCGATCGTGTGCCGAGCGAATGCTGGTGTCCGCCGTGGCGTCGCGGGGGCGGAGGACAGCCGCGACCGGGCTCGATGGCTGTGGATGGGAACATCTTGCACCGCTGCAGCAGCAGCACCTGGGTCAGTACCGCAGGCAGCTGCATCAGGATCAGCAGATCCACCTTCAACCAGGCCCGGTAGGGGCTGTACTTGCGGGTTGTCAGCCATCGAGGCGGAGGGTCCACCAGTAATTCCCCCTCACGCTCACGCGCCGGTTTTTGCGCTGCTGCTCAAGCACTCGTCGTGGTGTTTTTTGTTGCGTGCTGCTCCGCCCTTTTGGGGCGACACGCTGCAGCTCCTCTCGTAAAGATTGTTTTTTCCCAGATAACGACCGCTGACATTTTTTGTGACTTTTTTACGTCTAAAATTATTTCAGTCCCACCCCTAACGCTACGCGCCCAATTCGTATCATGCGTAAAATAAATATGGATTTTTACGAGTGTACAATTACCGCGAATTGAATTGAGTGTCTCATCACGCGCTGAGGGAATTCCAGAGCCAAAACGTACGATAGGCCTCGGGCCATGATGCTTGTGGAAAATAGTGATCAGCAGGGGCAAGAGTCACCCCATTGCTTGGCTAAATGCGAGCAGTGATGTAATTTGGGGAAGGTTCGGGAATGTAGGATTTTATCGAAAGTTATGGCAACGTTTTCTCTCTGTTTGAACTGCCTACACACACGGAGCATTATCCCGACGCGAAACGCGCCCAATGATTGAAAGACCGAACACCTTCCATGCCTCCACGCACTATGCTGCTTGCTGTACACAACGCGCAAAGCTCCCGAGCACAGAGACTCCAGAGTTGTGGCTGGAGTATATCACGGACGAGCGGCGTTGGATTGTGCAAGTCTGCCGCCGGCTGCCCGCTGTTACGGTTAACGCTTTCGCCCGTTTGGTGTCGTGGAGGATGCGTCGTTCCGAAAGGACTCGCACTCGTGCTCATACCTCCTTGCTTGTAGAGCGCGACAGCATGACAGCTCGTGTATCATTTCAGTTCCACCATACTGCGGTAACAGCAGCAACAGCGGCCGCGGCGGCGGCGGCGGAGCGGAGCGCGTTGGCGGCATGGCGTGCGTAGACCGAGCGCAGCAGTAGCAACAGCAGCAGCAGCAATAGAAAAATGGAAGCTGGTGCTTGCGCTGGTGCTGATGCTGTTTATTTTGGTGAATGCTGCCGCTTGCTGTGCTGCTTTTTGCGGTCGTGGGATGGCAGTGGCGGCACCGCGGTCAACTCTGCCATCGACACCGTTGCTGGGCTGCCGTTACTGCTCGCACGCTGTTTTTTTGTTTGTGGTCTCCGCATTGCCGCACGTCCCCACTTTCCTCCTCAGTTTCGGAGGCGTCGCCTGCAGAATTCTGTCTCCCTCGTCTGCAAACACACACAAAATTATGATGGTAGCGGAATTCACTTTTTTGAGCGGAAGGCGAGTAGATATCTGAAGAGCTTTTTTCGCAAACACTCTAATGTTACAGTATGATACGATGGCTGCAACTTACACCTGTACACTGTCATAGGATGTAGCGCACCTGGGTATTCGTGCTGGTCACGTCGATCGCGCTGGTGCGCATGGTATCAATATAAATCAGTTTCAAAGGGCCGAGCGGCCTCTTCCGTGCGCAACATAGAGCATTCACGAGAAACAAATAGTGGGCTCGTGGTAAAGGAGTGTTTCACCTTGCGCTGAGAGAGAACCCTGATGTTGATAGTAAACCACCCATAGAGTTCTGGGCGTGGTATGCTGTGGACAGTTGAATGCGCGGGCAGTATCTCGAACCAATGTTGCCTGAACGTGAGCAGCAACATTTGCAGTCTTCGCTCAGGTGTCACGGCAGGACGACCACAAAAGTTACAACGGTACGATGCGGCTGGGTACACCGGAGTGACTATTGATGGTTATCGCTGGTACCTCTATAGCATAGTCGCAATGGGGATATGTTGAAATGTAACATTTAATATTTACTGAACACCAGTATGTGAAAGGCAATATATTCGTATTTTGCACCACTTCTGGGTGAAAAGCCTCAATATGCCCGAAATTCGCTCAAGTGTAGGCGGGGGGGCAACGACAACATACGGCAGTACGATGCCGCTGGGCACAGTGCAAACACAAACTGCATACTATTGCTACAGTAGTACAGTACCTCTAGCGATGTGGTAGTTCGCGTTACTTCGTATGGACGCCTGAACAAACAGTACGTCGTGGCAAAGGCGCATATCAACAGTAACAGTCTTGCAATTTCGATAAGGGTTGGCCTTTGCGAACCGCTGTTTAGTGTCGAGGGTTTTCTGTGATGGTGTGCTTTTTTTTTCCCGCTTGTGCCTCGAGTGCAGTCGCGATGGACAACTACAAAAAAAATCGCATTACTTCCGTGGTGATTGTTGGGATGAGATATCAATAGAGTACGTATAGGTGTCGCTAAACTTCGCGCAGTAGAGTATAGGTAACTGTCGTCAACTTGTGTGCGTTGGTGGGCGATATAAGCGAACGAAAAACAACCCAACCTCGCCGGCGTTGTTGGGTGTGCGTCCCCAAAAATTTCGGCAGAGAGTATGCAGCGGAACCACAACATTTCCGGTGCGACCGTATCATACCAGGTACCTGGTATGGTGTATGAGAGTACACTTATAATATCATGCCTGTATATAGAATAGCTGGTATTATCATTATCTTGGTTTACAACAGAATCCAGCACGACCGACTTGAGTGCAGAAGAACACAAGCATGGAGCCCAAAAATGCAGCTCCGAGAACACCCGCCGATAAGGTAAAAATACAGCACAAGAACGTCACGCGACAAGCTTTGATATCAGGGTAACGATAAGCTGCGACCATCGACCACAAACACACGAGTGTAGCAGGGCGCAGCACGAAGCTAAAAAAAACGCAGTCCAGGCGGCTCCCGTTTGCGACACGGGGTGCACTCCGCAGCTGAGATATTGGGTGTACGATTGGGCAGCTACTGTTGTGTTGCTTGCTGTTGTCCTCAGCAGTTGCGACACTGGGTGCGGCGACGACGCTTGCTGCGTGCGGCTGGGCGCTCTTCTGTTGCGTGTTGTGGTTCGGGGTTCTGGAAAGCGAAAATGCGGCATGCCGGCGTTAGTGAACGTCGTACGCTTCAGAAAATCGGCTTGAGAAGACTTGCACGAAAATCGGCTTCAGCCAGCTCGAAACGGGTCCCTCAAAGAAATAGCAGCGAAAATTGGAAGCTCGCGTTTTAATTTGTACACAAGGCAGGCAGAAAGTTTAAATCGTTCCAGCTGTGCGATTTCGAGAGATGTCGCGCGTGGCTGTGTTGGCAGTTCTGCGGGTCTACTTTCGTTTTGGACATTATCGTTATTCCTCGGGCGTTACCATAAAAGCGGGAACAGGCAGACGTCAACTGAAACAACCCTGGTGGATGATAAACCATCACTGTACGCAACGGAGCAGATATACAAGCATTAAGTGCGATTCAACACTGTCGTGGGATTGATGCATTGTCGAGATTCCGATTCGGTCGCCGTTGATCAACACTTCCCTCTAAGCTGACGGAACGATTTGATTATTTGTCGAGCACACTCCCGAGGGTTTGCCCTCCGATATTGTGGGATGTGCTTATTGCGGCGCGAGACACCAATCCTTCTTGCGTGCTTGGGGGGTAATGGTAATATAGGTCACATTATTTGCTCGGGTAAGATGCACTCAGCACAAACATTGCATCACACAAGATGATTTATGTAGAGATCTGTACGTTGACGGTCATTTGAGGGGCCTTTAATTGTGTGGCGGCGAACGTGTTAAGGTTCGTTTTCGTGGCGATAACGTGAACCAGGCTCGATTTGGTAGCTTCGTTGCACATTAGCGTAGCGAGGTTCAGGGTGCGCGTTCCGGGCCGAGTTGCGGCGGCGGAGCTTTCGCTCTTCTTGTGGCACACTGCTGTCGCAACGCGCAGCTACCGACACACGCGCCACCGTCCTTTTAGAGCAAAATCGAGCTTGGGAATATCTTGAGTCAGGAGTTGAGACCATTGTTTTTTATGATATAACACATTTCTGTATTAACGGTTTACACCCGTATTGGGAGCGCGAGAAATGCGTCTCGTGAACCAGCAGAGAGGCCGACAATGCTTTGTGGATTGCCCATGCGGCCAGGCTGAGCGAATGCAAGGAGGGAATTCGCTTGGCTATGAAGAAGGGGAATGGTGTTGGATCATTCGGTATCTTTTTATTGCAGTCGGGGAATGCGCACAGAATAACGCCAGATTGCGAAGCGAGAGATAGGTGTTTCAGGCGGGGCGGAGACATGTTGGCACGGCACATATGGGTGAATTCGTGGTAAACATCAGCCAACAGCTCTGCTCCCACGCCGCAGAAAACGATGAGAGATCAACAAGTTAATTCGAAGATATACAACGTAAAAGGTTCAGTTATACCCAAACTCTATACTCTTCAAGCATGTCCGGCACGTGTGAAAACAAATATCTACCGCCCAAAGAGCCATAATTGCGCTCTTTGCCTCTGCCTGTACATCGAACACCGTATTAAGGGCCGCCTGCCTCCAACTAGTTTCGCAAATTACGCGGCATTGAACTGTAATTACGCGGCATTGAACTGTATAACATGTATTTCGATTTCGAGAATGTGTCAGCGGAACCGAAGGTAGTGCCAGCATGCCGGGCAGTTGTCTACTCGCAACTCGAGTGTTCCGTTTTACCGCCGGGATGACATATTTTGTCCATTTTTGCAGAGCAGTCCTAAGTACCGTTATTTTTTGGGGCCGGTCGCAGGCAGGATTGAATATTTATGGACCTTCGCGGCATATTTTGGGCGGGACTCATCACCCACGGTACATCACAGGACGGGACCCATTGCTGGCGGGATTCAACGGAATATTTTTCGGGGGAATTCGCAACCACGAGACGTCAGACGGGAGTAATTTTGTATTCCAGGTCGATATGTATTGTGCGATTGCTTCACCCGGCGTGCGGTGCATGCGCCAAGTGATGATTAACCTCCCCATGACAAAAACAAAGACAAGAATTGACGGCGGCGGCGATACTGCATCGTACGTCCCGAGTTGCATCGAGCAATACAAAACAGAGTAACCAGAACAGATACCTCTGGTCGCATAATGATATGACACGCCAACAGCGAACATTATTCTAAAGACGTCCTTGTATAGCAAGGGGCCCGGCGAGCAATCTGTGACATGAACGTGTTTGTTTTCTTTTTGATGTTTGTTCCACGTCTGTAGGTCTCCGGTATGGAAATATAGTGCGCACTTATTTTTAGTACATTGGTATCCAATCCACCGGTATTATGGAACAAAAATGATGCACCGAATGAAACAAAAAACAGATGTGCACACGGCAAACACGAATAGGTCGCACAAAGGATTGACGGATAGTTTAGTTGACACCCGACACGAATTTTGAACGTGGACGTGAGATGAATTTAAGCTTTATTTTTGACAATCCGCCGGGGGTTACAAAAAAAAAAGGTTTTTACAAACAGATCCCATTGTGATCGAAAAGCGCGGGACGATTGTCGACGTGATTCCGGAAATCAATAGTTTAACATGCAGAGTCGCATGGCGCAGGACCGAGAAACCACGAGATGTGACTCTTTTTCGCGGTGCTCGGTTGGACCGGATCGGGATATTGATATTTTGACGGGATCGGTTTGGGCGGGGTCGGGATATCACAATCCGCATGGACTTGGTTTAGACGGTAGCGGGTTTTTGTTTTTTTCGCGGGATCGTCTCGGAGCGCCATGTACTGCTAGTTGTACGAATTTGATACAGACTCGGTTGGGGGTCGCACAGTAGTATTGAAACCCCCGTTTCGTTAGGGCAGTCCGATGTCACCTGCCTGCAGCTCACCCCTGACGACCATGCGCTACCTAGGACCGGTCATCTGTAAGCGGATTGTATTGCGTCGAAGTGCGTATCATGTTGTCTCCAAGGTAGGGCAAACGGCATCAATGGATTGCCTTATCGCTAATGCTTTCCGCGCAATCTGTGTCTCATCTTCCATTTTTCGGTGCCAAAGGTGTTGTTCGGAACGGACTCGCACACTTGCAACGCGGGTGCTTTCGGGCAGTTTGCAACAGGCATCGGAAACACAGACGCGTCTTTCGTCATGGGCACGGGCAAGCTTTTGATCAAAAGTCCGGCGTCCATGCAGTTTGCGCTGGATGGGGAAATGCCAGACCACCTGTTGGCAAAGGTAAGTTGTTATTTCGCATCGGTTGATGCTGAGGTAATGTGCTGCGCTGGATGGCGTGCTGTTGAGACTTGAACTTCCAACTTCTCCGCGTTTAGACGACCCTGATTCCAAGAACAATCGATGTGTTCACGGCTTCTTGTTGAGCGTTTATTTTCACGGCCAATTGTATGCAAACGCGAAGATCGTTGTTCTTCTATAGGATACACACATACTGCTCTACCGCATCAAAAGCGGCAAGAGGATCCTCGAAATTACCTTCAGCAGGTACAAGCAGGGCGATGGTGATTTCACTTGATGCATGGGATGAGCGTTGTTGCCCCGTATTCGATCATGTACCATGGAACGATACTTGTTTGTGTTTTTGTGGTTCATGTGAGGAATTTGCAGTATCTTCGCAACCAAAATCTTGTCGGCATTATTTGTCTCAGGAGACTTGACGTCCGCAGAGTATTTGGTGTTAACAGTACCTTCGACGTATCGACTCCGAGAACCACGGTTTCAGCTAACCCGGCAGGTACATAGGTGCCCTTTGTTGCACTTTGTCAGGACACCTTTGCATGCATTGCTCTGCATAATGCCTGTTGGATCTATATATATATATTGCTGTTATACAGGCCCTGATTTTGTCTTCGTAGCATTTTTTTCACGGAGCTGACGCTGCTGTGGAAGATAGAAAACTATTGGCCGTGGATCCTATTGTTGACGCTTTGACGTTTTGCCTTTACAAAATCCACTTGGTGAGTCCGCTTTGAAGTGCGACATCGTTGAAATCGCTTCGCAGGATTTCGAGGTGCCCGGCATTCCAGAATGTTGGTAATTGAACCACGTTGCATTACTCATTTCAGTCCAGGTTCACAAGGGCTGTGAGTTGGCTGGATTTGCCGGCTAGTATTTTTTTTACTTGCGAAGTTAAAGTCAGGCAAGCTGAGCGGTAAAAAAAACAAGCGCCCAAGTCGGCCGGACCTGTTGGAAGCGCCCCTGGAGGGCAAGATCTACGCTGGTGTATTTGGGTTCGTTTTGATTCTAAACAATTGATTAAAACCGTTCAAAATGGCGAAGGTTTGAGAAAGAAAATAAGTTTATTACAACGTTTGTCTCGGTCTATCAGGCTTTTGAGATATGCCGTCCCAGTTTGGGTTTCCATACTGATGTTCGCACCGGTACAACTGCTGTCAACACTCGTTGGGTATTATCATAGCTTACAGGGTTTTGGAGTCTTGAGGAGCATGTGTCTTTTCGGCATGCTGTGGCAAACCGTGATTGTGTCGCGTGCAGTTGGCCGCGGAGGAACGCTAGGCCTCACCAAATGATCTGGGTTGGCTCCAGCGTCACCGTTGTAAGTTTGCGGGTCATGTTCAACGCGAACGGCCCTCAGCACTGAAATCGCAACCATCTATGGCGATGGTCTTTGATTTGCCATGAGCTGCAGTAGACCTGTCAGCTCTCTCCCCCTCTGAACGAGTGGTCTCACGGGGAACCGCGCACCCCGTAACACAAAAGCCTTCCGCAAAGAAGGGAACCCAAATATGGTAGTAGTTGCCAAGTAACTTGATATATCACGCGAGTACGACTGTACACGTAGTACTACAACAGTAGCATTAATACTAACATAGGAAAATATTATTAGGGATCGGGAACCCGTATGGTAATAATCTGTAGTTTGTTAATGTAGAGAGTATTAGGCGTTATGGTTTATATTTCTTTCGCTGGGTACGTATCAGTAGTACGTAGTCAAGTCGACAGCAGCAGCGGGCACTGTTTGGCTGATCGCGCTTGTGGGAGTACCAAGTGGATACCGCACGGAACGGTGATGGCAGACTGGTAGAACACGCGAACAGACGCCCCGTGCCTTGCGCCTCGACAGCGGTCGCTCGCTGGGCCAAGAATTCGTGAATTCTGGATCAGGTATTCCGTGAATTCTGATTCAACATCGGAAGCGGAGAGGAAAGGAGCGCTTCATACGTGGCACAAGCAGCGAGCGCGGAAGCGTGGGCACCGTGCATCGCATCGACCGGTATGCTATTATGTGCAGAGACTGGTTATTATCTGTCTCCTTAACCCCGACGATTACGGGCCGAGGGCGTGTGCGTTTGGAAATGGCTTGATCGAGTTGTAAAAGCGGGGGAATAACAACGATTGAACCTCCTGATCGAGCACATCCAAGTGTGTGTGTTCTTCACATTAAACCATTCTTTCTACCCGTCGACATCCAGTACAACCAGTGTCCGTGCCGATTCTTCAATCCTAGAAGAGATACAATGTTCTGTGGTCACAAATCTACGCCACAGAGATACTACGTTGCCACGTACCAGGTATGCAGTAAGCACAGTTGGCAATGCAATGCCATGTCATCATGCTGGATACGACAGGCACGACATACACATGCCATTAAATAGAGAAAAGAAACGAAACAAAGAAAAAAAAATAGAAACAAACTTTTTTGCCCCCCCCCGCAGGGGATGTAGCAAGACACTTGAAAAGAACGAGCTAGAAAAAAAGGAAAAAGAAGAAAAAACACCACTACTCGTCGTGAACAGAGTAAAGACTAAGAACCAAGGGAAAATAACAGGCAAACCAAAGCACAAAGCATTATCCAGGTAGCGGCAGCAGTTTGTGCTACGAGTAGCATAGCCAGTGAATATCGCGGCGAGATATCATCGGACCATCTTGAGCGAGGGCAGATATATTATGATACTCGAGAGCAGATATACTACGATACTCGAAAAAATAGAGATTACGATACTCGCAATCGAGAGAGGGATCGCAGTACGGTGATACTCTGGGGCAGCCTGGGCGTGGATGCACCACGATATTCGAGAATTTATAGCTCAGCAAATGATGTTAGTTGGATCACCTTGGTGTGCAGTTCGACAGGTTTTTGCTGTGAAAATATACTTTTGATATCGTGCCTGGTATGTATCGACCGCAAGAACCTGCACGGACAGAAAAATGCGTTGATTCGCTATTGGTGAACCGTGAGCGACACTATCGCCATTTGATCCCACGTTAAGGCAGGGGGAAAAGTCAATCACAGCAACAGGCGGTTAGTGTGTCAACTGAATATTCTTGCTGTGGTATATATAGCTATCGCGTACACGATGGGGCGCAGACTTTTTAGTATGTTCTGTAGTTCAACGCTAAAATTCGCTTGGCATTGCTGCTGTGCGGTGAACAGTGATATCATACCTATTCCGCAATTGGGTTCATACGTTACCGCAAGGCAACGCTATAAATTGCAGGTGGAAGAAAGTGAATAGTGATATCATACCTTTTGCAATTGGGTTCCTTACGTTGCGGCAAGGCGACGCCAAACTTGCACGTGTATGATATCGCTCATGCAGAACAGTTGAAGATTCTTGCCGGTACCTATCGCGCTTGGCGGTAGGGCGCAAAATGAATTCAAATTGACGTGGACATTCACGATATGACAATGTGGCACAATGAACGAGCGATTCCTAACGCGGACTTCTGGGTGAGAGATAATCTCCATAGCCAAACGAGCGTCTCGAGGGGGCATATTGCGATTTTCGGTGGGGAGCGTATTCAGTTCAACTTGGCGTGTACATATGCCATATGATAGTGTGGCATAATGAATGAGTGATTCCCCCATGCGGATTGCTGGGTGAGAGATAATCTTCACGGCCAAACGATCGACTCGGAATACAAGTAAGTAATATGGCACATTGAATTATTGACTCCCCACGCGGAATTCTGGGCGAGAGATAATCTTCACAGCCAAACGCTCGACCCCGTTCAGCGTAAATACAAGTAGGTAATATGGCACATTGGATGAGTGATTCCCCACGCGGGACGCTCGGTGAGAGATAATCTTCACAGCCAAACGATCGACTCGGTTCAGCGTAAATGCAAGAATGTAATATGGCAGATTGAATGAGTGACTCCCCACGCGGAATGCTGGGTGAGAAATAATCTTCACAGCCGAAACGATCGACTCTGTTCAGCGTAAGTACAAGTATGCAATATGGCACGTTCAATGAGTGACTCCTCACGCAGAATGCTGGGTGAGAGATAATCTTCACAGCCAAACGCTTGACTTGGTTCAGCGTAAATACAAGTATGTAATATGGCACATTGAATGAGTGATTCCCCACGCGGAATGCTGAGATATAATCTTCACAGCCAAACGATCGACTCCGTTCAGCGTAAATACAATTATGTAATATGGCACATTGAATTAGTGACTGCCCACGCGGAATGCTGGGTCAGAGATAATCTTCACAGCCAAAATGCTCGACCCGGCTCAGCGTAAGTACAGGTATGTAATATGGCGCATTGAATGAGTGACTCCCCACGGGGAAATGCTGGGTGAGAGATAATCTCCACAGCCAAACGCTCGAGAGGTGTTGAGCGCGGATACTTGTAATTACGAGAGGTGTTGAGCGCGGTTACTTGTAAATAGTCGAAGTTGCAGAATATCATATTATCGCTCGAGAGTTTTTGAGCGCGAATAGAAGTATGTTAAATGGCGCAATGAATGAGTGACTCCCCAGATGAATTATTGGGTGAGAGATAATCTTCACAGCCGAAACGCCCGAGATGTCTTGAGCGCGGATACTTGTCTATAGTGGCCGCAAGGCAGATATTAAGCGCAAATGCAAGTACCTGGAGTGTAAAAATGGCGCAATAAATGAGTGACTCCCCAGACAATTGTTGGGTGAGAGATGATCTTCACAGCCAAAACGCTCGAGATGTCTTGAGCGCGGATACTTGTAGATAGTCGACGCAAGGCAGATATTAAGCGCGAATGCAAGTAAATAAATAAAAAAATGGCGCAATAAATGAGTGACTCCCCAGAAGAATTATTAGGTGAGAGATAATCTTCACAGCCAGATCGTACGAGATGTCTGGAGCGCGGATACTTGTATATAGTCGCTCAGGGCAGATATTGTTGTGTCTTGCTAGGTGGACGCGAGTGGCACGATCGCATTTTTTGTCTGCTGAACAGCAGTACGTAGAATTTTATACCACGGTAATGCTTGGCATGTTTGTATGCTACTATGGTCATTGTTTAGAGGCTGTGCAATATCACTTGCGTAGTCTTGCTGGTACCTCTTACGCGATCGTGACGGGACGCAGATTATTGCCAGGTTACGAGGGCGTGTGCGTTTGGAAATGGCTGAAGCGAGTTGTGTCGTATGTGCAAAAACAAAAAGCGGGCGAACAGCAACGTGAACTTCGTGATCAAGCACAACCACAATCACAACTCCCAGCAACGAGATATCACTGGATTTTTGCCTTGAGCGACGGCAGAGGACACTACGATAATCGTAATTGAGACAGTGATCGCGTCCTGTGATACTCTCGGCAGTCTGGGCGTGGATACACGAGGATATTCTGAGTATTATGGCAAAACACTTGTAGATTCGAGAAGTCTCGAGCGCGGCTCCTTGTAGATAATCAACTGCATGGGCAGAAATTGCGTTTTGTGGGGTGAAAGCGTGTGGCAGAATCCACAGGTTGGGGCAGGACAACAAAAACTTACAGCGAGAAAAAAAATAAGTGCAGCTGGATATAGTGCACTGTATATTCTTGCTGGTTACGTCTCGCGCGTTCGCGATGGGGCGCAGAATATTCTAGAATATACTATATTCTTTTATCTTCTGAACAGCAGGGCGTAGAAGTTCAATTTCAACAGCTTTGCAGCGTCACTGGGTAGTCTTGCTGGTACATGTTGCACGGTCGCGATGGGGCTCACATTATTAATGCGTTTACATTGCCCCTAACTGAACAGCTCTGTAAAAAGCATACATCAGAAAATGTGATCAGTCAATCAGTGAAACTGCAGTCTAAAAGACATGTCAGAAAATGTGGTCTGTCAATCAGTGAAACTTCAGTCTGTATAGCAGCGGAGCAGGTACATGCATGTATATGATCTTGGCGTCGTGGCAAGACGACGATGAGATGCAGCAGTACGTTTGCGTTTCACGAGATGATTGAGGTGTGTCAGCAATTCTCAATACACTCTCATTGCCCCTAACTGAACAGTACTGTAAAGGCATATGTCAGAAAATGTGATCAGTCAATCGGTGAAACTTCAGTCTGTAACAGCGGAGCAGGTACATGCATTTATGTGATTTTGACGTCGTGGCAAGACGACGATGAGATACAGCAGTATCAAAGTAATTACTGCAGGAGGCGGTTGATGTGCGAACTGAATATTCTTGCCGTGCTATATATATATATATACCCGTCGCGTCCACGATGGGGGCGCAGACTATTAATAATAATATATCTGTAGTTGATCACTTAAGTTGTTTCACATTGCTGCTGTAAGGTGAATCGTGATATTCCACCTATTTCTGCAATGGGTTCACACGTTGCGGCATGGCGACGCAAAACAAATAAATAAAAATGTACGAGTAAGATGCCGCTCATGCAAACCAATTGAAGAGTCTTGCCGGTACCTATCGCGATTCTCGGTGGGGCAGAGATTAGAAATTCATGTTGACGTGGACATGCACGATATAGCAATGTGGCATAGTGAACGAGTGATTCCCCACGCGGACTGCTCGGTGAGAGATAGTCTCCACAGCCAAATGATCGACTCTAAGGGACATTTCGCGTTGCGCGGTGGGTCACAGAATACAAATTTATTCCTGGTATTGACGTGGATATGCACGGCATTACAATGTGGCATAGTGAACGAGTGATTCCGCACGCGAACTGCTGGGTGAAAGATATGCTTCACAGCCAAATTATCGACTCGAGGAGACACATCGCGCTTCGCGGTGGGGCGCAGATTAACTTCATATTGACGCGTACATGCACGATATAAGAATGTGGCATAATGAACGAGTGACTCCATGAGCAGACTGCTGGGTCAGAGATAATATTCACAGCCAAACGCTCGAGAGGTCTTGAGCGCAGATACTTGTAGATAGTCAACCGCAATGCCAGAAATTGCGTCTTGTCGGGTGAAAGTGAGCGGCATAATCAACAGGTTGCGGCAGGGCGTAAATGATACCATAGCGCAAATATGTGACTGGCTATACTGTAGTGCACTGTATGTTCTGGCTGGTTACCTCTCGTGCGGTCGCGATGGAGCGCCAAATTTTTTGAGAAAAGCATGGGTTTTCCTGTTGCACAGCAGTACGTACAATTTCAATTAAAAAGCTGTGCAGCGTCACTGAATTTGCGGGTACCTCTCACTCGGTCGTGATGGGGCGCAGATTTTGTGCTACGTGCACATTGCTTGTTAGTGCAACAGCACGATAAAAATTGTCATGCGTCAGAAAAAGTGATCAGGCATGTAGTGAAATTCAGCCTGTATATCACCGGACAGGTACATTCATACATGTGATCTCGACGTCGCGGTAAGACGACGATAAGATAGAGCAGTACTATTGCGGTTTCACGAAATGGTTGAGCTGCGCCAGCAATTCTGCGAATAGGGTGAAAAACAAGCATTCTTGCGGATATCCCTTGCGTGGTTGTGATGGGAGCAATATATATATATAATTTGACACCACATGACTTTTTCCGCTGAAACAACAGCTCGTGAACAAGGTAGTGTTAACAACCGAGCAATTCGACGGCGAAGCAAAGGGGCACATACACGACTATGATATGCGCGAGTGCCCATGTTGGCTATTTAAGCGGTATTGCCCAAGAGTGCGTTCACTTGCGCGTATACAGCGCTGGCGATCCTCCCACTGATCCCACAGGCGAAGTTATGGCCTCCTCGAAGTTATAGCCGCCATGTACAATGTGCACCCACTATTAATCTGGTTTCGCATCACGTTCGCGGGGTTCAATTTGTTCTCAAAAGAAATTTTATTCGACTCAAGGACATGGTGCGGCCCGCAACGACCACGACGAGCGGCAAGTCGGGTGGTACGAGCAGCAGGTCGAGTGGTAAGAGTAGCAACGCAGGCCAACGTGCAGTACGTCAAGCTGAATACACGTCACACGGCGAAGCCGACCACCAAGCCATTCAGATGCTGGTCCACAAGGCAACCATACGGGATTGGTCGACACAGGTTCAGGACGCAGTTCTCTCCGCGAGATTGAACTGGCACGAGCTGCCGGGGATCAACGATTTCCTAGGAGCGGTGCTTCCCACCTGGGCGAAGGTTGGCGCCTACATTGACGCAGGTAGGCTGGCGCACCGCTCAGCTGCCGTGATTCGGTTGGGTCTCACAGCGGGGAGGCTCTGCTATTGATTCAATTTCTATCTGGTCGACGCTGGTATCGAGCTGTCGATCCAGTCGCCGTTGATCAAGAGTGTAATTTAAGGTATCTCGCGATCGCTTAAACTAGCGAGAACACGCCCACGGGTTTGGCTACCTATTCCGTGGGGTTTGGTGGTAGCGTGCTTTGGCTATGTTTTGGGCATGAGGTATTTTTTTCTTCGCTAGGTCAGATGAAGTATTGCGCATGACTCAGGTGTGGTGCACCCAGCACATTGCTCCACGTGAAGTGATGTTGTATTTTCTATTCTGGCATAAGTCAGTCAAGGCGTCTTCAATGGAGTGGTGCCCACCATGTTGAGCTGCTATTCGTGGCCATAAAAGCGTCCAGAAACATGTTGGTAGCGGCGTTGTACGTACACGGAGCGAGGTCCGGGGCCCGTGTTCAAGGCTGGGTGAGGGTGGCGGGGCCGTTGCTCTTACGGTAGCACTACTGCTGTGCCATGCAGCGCTACCTGAACACGCGCCGCTTTCCTCATACCGTGCACGGGAGCATGTAAGAGCGTGGGGATATGGTCAGGCGTTGAGAGTGCTGAGAGAGGTAGTTAAAAAGTCTGGCGTAACCCAAAGCTTACGCCCTCCACTCGCTTGAGGATAGAAAGTGCCTCGACGCTTGCGGCTGGAGGTGAATCGCCGGAAAGGAAATCCGATGAATACAAGGATGAGATCTACGTGTGGGATACTGCGGGACAGGTGTCTCGTAAACTAGTAACTGGCGAGGGTTCACAAAGACAGCCAGGTCAAGATACTGTGCGGCATGGGAATGGATTCGTTTTAGACGTAAAAAATGTCCAGTCTATTCGAGAATCCCTTATAAAAAATCGAAAGAACAATTTTGAAAATAGTCTGCTACCACCCTATTTACTTGGTTTTAGACTACGTTCACGTGTAGCACCGAGCGCCTGATTTCTCGACACGGGAAACGATTTGGATGATGAAGTTCGATAGACACCTCCCATCGATGGAGAATTATCGACCGACTGGTTGTGTTTTGATCTGCAGGTTTTTGCTCCGTTAATTTTTTGTGGAAATACGCGGGAAAACTCGATTTTTCAGCTTGTATTCGTATCTTTCTGTCTATTTGACTACACTGTAAAATCTAAACCAGTCAATCGATGCGGAATGACTTTGCGCACACAGCAATGCAATCCGCGCCTGACTCCGATAAGTAGCCGACATGAAATCTGTTGCACGAGTTGACCCTCTTTTGAAGAGTCAATTGTTGATACGAAATTCGACAAAAAATATCCCCGAGATAAAAACAAAGGACGTCCAGTCTTCATGGTATCGGGCCAACGGCGCCAGACATGAAAGCGGCCGCACGCCGAGCGATCGCCATCACACCTGGTGTCATCGCAGCGGCGAAGACCATCTGTGACCGGGCCTTGATGCAGCAGGAAGCAAGTTACCCCTAGCGCTCAGATGTGAACGCATCACTATTGTTGTCTCACGTGAGAAAACGATCGAGTAAAAATACTCTACCGTACCACCCTGTCCGGAAATATAGGAATCGTTTAATCATAAATGTGAAAATACGCTGTTCTTTACTTTTCCGGACAGAGTGGTAGGTACGTACGAGTACATACAGCAGCAGCATGCAGATTTCAGGCGCGTGGTGAATGCAGCCCTGGCCTCAAGGCTCAAGCCTAGCTGCACGCACAGCAACAACTTGCCCGTGAGCTAGAAGTGGGGCGCGCTGTCGCGGAGGTGCAGGCAGCGCCGTCGAACTCCCGGTCTCGGCGAAGTGCAGTATAGCAACACGCAGCCGAGTGTCGAAGCTGTGTGTAGGTACGAGGTATGTTCTTCTTGTTTGGTTGTTAACAGCAGTAAAACGGGACCGCATGCTGCGACTTGATCTGTACAAGATGTGTTTCACAAGGGAGGGCAGCTTTCTCGTTGCCGGTCGCCAATCCCAAGGCCTCCCCAGGGAAATGCGATTCATTCACGCTTCCGCGTCCGTGTCTACGCTACTACTCTACCCTCTGGGTTTGGTTATGCGCTGTCCTGCAGCACGTGTCGTGCAAAAAGCAAGGCTGACTTTGTTCCAGCTATAGGTCAACGCCACAACATCGATGCCGGCACTGCTTTTATTTTATTTTTGAGAGGCAGCATCATAAAACAGATTTTTCGGTGACAATTGTTTTTTTCCCCGATCACGGTTTGGTTAATTTCCTAAGTATTTTTTCCTCCCGATAACGACCAAGCGACATCCTTTGTTTTTTTTAACGTACTAAAACGAATCCATTCCCACCCCTAACTGTATGGGTTAACTGTAGAATTCTGGGAAGAATCTCGGTTGTTGAGGGAGTACAATGGTGTTGGACTATTGGGTGTCTCAATCGTCCGAGAATCCGTACAGTATAACCTAGACAGTGAAGGCAGGGAGATGCGTTTATGAGCAAAGACATGTGGGTATGACACCGAGTTGGATAATGCGGTAGACATGTCAGCCAGCTGCTCTCCATTCCAAGCCACACAAAATGAAAATAAACAATGCAATTCGAGAGATAAATACAACAAAGGAAAGTATTGTTGGAGATCGGGAACCGATATGATAAAAATATGCAATTTGTTGTTGTAGAGAGAATTAGGCGTTATGGTTCATATTCTTTGGCTGGGTACGTATCAGTAGTACGTAATCGCTTCGACAGCAGCAGCGGGCACTGTTTCGTCGATCGTGCTTGTGGGAGTACCAAGTGGATACCGCACGGAACGGTGCTGGCAGACTGGTGGAACACGACACGCGAACAGACGAGGCCCGTGGGTTGCACCTGGACAGCGGTCGTTCGCTGGGCCAGGGATTCGTGAATTCTTCCGCCCACCCACCCTTTTTTTTTCGATGGTGAGGGGATGGAAAAGTTTACGAGGGTGTAAATAAGTAAAATATCGGTTGATATACAAGTTGTATGTGCCGAGTGCATATCTACTTACTTTCTTTTATATTTCAGTTGCATGCGGAGGTTTATATCATGATGTATGATTTCGTGCAGGAATACAATGATGCTGGACCATTGGGTGTCTCAGCCGTCCGAGAATTCGTACAGTATAACCCAGGCAGTGAAGGGAGAGAGAGAAAGGCATGTGAGTATGACACCGAGTTGGATAATGCGGTAGACAATTCAGCCAGCTGCTCTCCCTTCCAAGCCACACAAAATGAAAATAAACAACGTAATTCGAAAGATGTATACGACAAACTGCGTTTATTGTGAGGTTCATTTACTTTAGCTATTTAAATGTACAAGAGAGGGGTACGGCCGGCTTTGCAGTCAATATCCAGGAAAGTTGTTGTGTCAGAGAGGTATGGTGCGGAAGCAACCCTGGTTTTATGATATAATGGCTTTTTACATGGCGTCTGTAATTGCTGGTAGGTGGAACGTAGTCCCAACCTCGCACCATCCTGCTAGACTTTTGTCTTGTGTAGCCCATTCCTAATTACGTTGCGATAAACCAAGAAACTGCTGCCTTTTCAGAGTAATGTCTCTTCGAATGTTGGTCGTCTCACCCCCCTGAATCTCACAGGATATTATCCTGCAAATTATTGGCGACATCGGTGTGGCAGGAGCCACATACCGCTCGATGGAATTTGCGGGTTCCGCGCTCGGCCAGCTCTCCATGGAAGAGCGCCAAACCTTGTGAGTGCGCTGGGGTTTTAGCATAGGTGATCATGTTGTTTCGGTTCACCCAAAACCCAGATATGGTTATCTTTGCGTGCGATAGATACCCCGCTGGCTGTCGTCGGCTATTTACAATTGGCTGACCGGATTCGGCAGTCATGTTTTCGGGAGCTTTCGTGTTGTTGTGTGTCGTTCAGTCACGGACGAGACGACGACGAAAAACATCAAGGTTCGTATCCATTGCCAAGGTGTGCTACGAAGAATGTTTGTGGTCCTGTGTTGTTATGTTCTACTTGGTTGTGTTTACGTTCTTCCAACTTTCTACTCGCCTGTTTTGATGCACGGGGCACAGGTGCAACATGGCTATCGAAGCCGGTGGCAAGAACGGAGTCATCCCGGCAGATAGTATTACAACTGCGTACGTGAATTCGCGAAACAAGTGTAACAAGCCTTACGAGATATTTCATGCCGACGCCAAGGTGAGGATGGTTATTTCATTCATAGTATTGTGCAGTACTTCCTTGTTAAGTTGATTAGATTTCATGTAGTCATATCCTCCAAGTTCGTTTACTCTTCGTCGAGGATCATCTAATAAGTTGGTTGTGAAGAACACACCCAGTATTCTTTGGGCGGATGACAAAGGGGGAGACCCCCCCCTAAACATTGACAAGAAGAGGGACACTTCTTTTCGCTGGCGGCGAGGTTTTTGTTTATATACATGCGGTCGTCTGCATCAATCCAACGATCCAAAACGATGTGTGGGCTTTCACGGTACAATATTATCTACATAGTTACAATCACCATCTCCGAACAACCCAACGCACAACGGCCTGTGGTTTACACACCCTCCTCTCCGAGTAGCCATACGTCATGGTACCCGGTACGTAGGTTTGCACACCCCGAGCGTGCGCTTTAATCAACAAAAGGCTTACAAAACTTCGTACATATTGCACGCAGGAAGAATACAGTGACTGCCAAGAATGCTGTAAGAGTACTTCTATGGAAGGTTGCATGTATTGCTTACAATTGTTAGCTTGGCAAGTTTGGAATTGTTCATGGCGCTAGATACGAGGTCGTGCTGGGGCCTCAGGCCACCAATTATCATTTTTATTGGAATGGCCACACGAGTAATACAACTTGTAGTTATCCCCATTTTCTGTTTCTGCGTTATCTGGCGCCGACGGGGATGCACGAGATGTGTGTCACTCACGACCTTGTCCCATCATGCTTCATTAGTGTAGGCAGTCATCACGGAACCAAGCTCTGTGGTATGATCACGTATGCTGATCACGTTTGAGCGGGTCTGGGCCGTTGGTCGTTTCGACCTGGGACGTAGTCTTTTCGTGGTGCCACGCCAGCAACGAGCTGGAGCAGTCACCCACCGGCGGTGTTTCCGTGCCATTCCGAGGTACACCAATCCATAACTAGCCGGAAGGGGGGAAAATCGGGACTCCCTATAAATTGAGTAGAGACGGCGGGATACACCCTCGCGTAAGCGTGTCAAAAAGGGGTACATACTCACACCCCACGTTTTAGCACTCTCGTTCACCCGTTATTCACTCGCGAAAATGTGAATTATCCAAACGCTTCATTTTGTTATTTGTAGTCGATTTGACTGACAATATTGATGCCCCTGTCAGCGAAAAGCAGTGTCCCCCTTTTTACCAATTTTGGGGGCGTTGTTGTCAAACGCTATGTTTTATCTGTAGCGCTTGGCAGTTATGGAGATTTACGGCCTCGATTTGCCTACGTCCTCGGTCATTTCGGGGATGTCCCGAGCCAAGGTGGGTGCCAGCCCTAGCGCCGCGAAGCCCGCCTCATGTATACGTATATTTGTCAACTTTTCGTACTTTAGCCAACTATTCTCTTCGTACAAAGCACTTTTCGGCACAACACCAAATGCTCGGACACAGGAAGCCCGGCCGGACACATTGGTCTAGGTCTCGGTGCGATCCGTGCACTCTGGAGCACGTGGCGGGCGCCCAAAGTTTTTTTTTCCGGCGGGAGTGGATAAGACGATTTCCCTGGTTTCAGTACGAGAGGCCTTATTTTGTACGTACGTACGTATCGGTACACATGCTCTCTGTTTTCTCCCCCCCGGCTCTCATGAGCTGTGAGCTCAAAGCCCAGGCATATACCAGGTACACAACAGACAACATGCACAGATCCCATCGTTCCAACGCTGCCGCCCACACGCCGTGCGTGTTCGACACACCCATATGCGCAGTGTTGCTGTCGTTGGTTGTGTTTGTCGCAGCCTGCGGTCCACATTCCATCGTCTGCCAGATATTTTTTTACCCGTATGTACCCAGGATGACATGTAATATCCCTACATTTTTTTTGGGTTGTTGCACGGAGCACGGACCACCGCCTAGAGAACAATACCCACAGCAGCGCACTGAGCGTGCTTACCTCCAGCTTCCTACAGCACCACAACCAACCCTGCTGCCCAGCAGCTGCAGCAGCAGTGGGCACACTTTGCGCGTATGAATGTGATCGTAGTGCGGCTCATTCGTACAGCAGCGTTCATACAAAACATGCTTACAGCAGTACAATATATTATAGTATAGTTCTTATTGCAGTGTGTCCTACATTGCTGATCGATAGATCCTAGAGCCAGCTGAAAGGGGATAAGTACACGTACGTTCCTCGCCTGGCATTTTACAGCAGTACTGCTGAATATGCAGTCGTACCTGTACAAGCTACTCTACTGCTGTAGGGGATCGTGCAAAGTGTTTTAGATTGCGTAAAAAACACGACGTGCCAGTTGTACGAGCAGTGTTGTTCTAGCGTATACGTTTATACTGCGCTGGATAACGTTTTCGTTTTCGGAGGTTTTTAACTCGCACCATTCACGTTTTTTTTTATTTTCACTTTTGACTTTTTTTGTACCAGGACCTCAACAACAGCAGTACCTACAGTTAGTAGTAGTAATAATGATACATTGGTCCACAACTTGATTTTCTGAACGTATAGCATGATACACTACTGTGATATAAGCTGTGTGTTTATTTTCCACTTCTGGCGTTTTTATGTCCCAGTACATTCATCCACCTTGCTTTTCTGAACGTATAATATGATATAGTACTTGTTGCTTGCGTGTTTTAGCCCAAGTTAAAGAGTTTGGGCGCGCTTGCGTGTGGCGTGCGTTCATACCTCAACATTTCACAACTGCTCCCAGTACTTGGGAGTAAAAAGCAAAATATGTTCGAGAAAATACTGCTGCTATTATACCGTAGGTACTTCGTACACTCGCAGTATTTCTGGGTTTTTGTGCTGGAGATACTGCAAGTACTCGCAGTATTTTGTGGTTCTGTAGATACTACTGCGTATATTTTCGGGCTCGCACTGATGCGGGGTTCGCTACTGCTGCTGGCATGGATACCGCCTGTTGTGCTTCATGCATCTCGGGGTTCTGTACCGCGGGTACTTCGAGTATACCAGTAGTACTAGTCTTCTATCAGCATTTCGTCCGTTGGTAGTGTTCGTACTGCTGCTTGTGCGGGACTCAGTACTCGCAGTAGTAATGAAATTCCCTCAATATGCCCAGTATACTTCGAGTATGAAGAATACTTCAACCATCTGTGCACCGTGTCGACAAGTCACAGGCCCAGCGTTCGGCACAAAACACACCCAGGTAGTCACACGAGTGGGAGTTGGAGCAAACTACTTTCTTCGCTGGGGACAACTTGAGCACTTCAAGCACTCTGGCAGTATTTCGATATATGCATGTACTTCGAATACTCTCAGTATCTCGAGGTTCTGTACTGCGCATATTGCCTTTACCCCAAGTATTTCGTGTTTCGATACTACTGCGGGTACATACTTTAAGCAACCTGTATTCTCGGGGTTCGGTACTGCTCACACTCTCATTACTCTCAGTATTTGGGCCTTCTCAGTACTCGCAAATTTTTGCCGCCAGTACTCCAATACTCTCAGTACTCGGACTACGATTCATTGTTCTCGAGCATTTACCTGTGAAACCTTGATATTACCCTGAGCACCAAGAAACAATTATTTTGGGGGATCATATAGATTGTAGTACCAGTATGTATATATTTATGTGCTGTACCTTACTCAGCCGGTCACAAAGTATTATGTATGGCTCAACTTCGACCTCGCGCAACTTTTTTGTACTTGCGAAATAATCGCCGCGAGTCAGCTGGATCAATATATCTCCACTTACCGATATCTGCCCTAATATATATTATTATTGTAGTAATGATCCCACACAGATTACTCGAACAGCAGTATAATATAGTCTGTCCTAAAAAAAATGCCTTTCGCGTTAAAATGATGGGTGGGTGCAGGTAGGTGCTACTTTTAAACAAGTGTGCAGGGTTTCATACGAGTATTATTTCGCTCTTGCGCCGCTCCCCTGTTAATTAATACGGCACCTCCCGGAGGGGAACCTTGTATTTTGTATATTTGGGTACTCTGTTTTTTTTTTTTTTTTTCCGGCCGAATTCGGTGTTTTACGTAACAGCTTGTTTCGACGCGCAGAATATACCAGGGGGCAACTGATACCAGCAAGAAACATGCCCCATGATCGTTACAGCTGTATATGCACATTTTTTTCAAGTTCCGGCGTCCCCGGTGGCATTATCGGTGTTCCGCGTGCCTACTAAGATCAATCTCGCGTGTTTGAGTCTTGCCGAGTGCATGCTCTTAAGAACATTTTCTTGCACAAAACCTTGATGAGCGGATAGCGCGAGAGCGTGAGTTATCAACGTTCCATGAAAATCGACAAGCCATGGGAATGCTGAACCCTATGTGCGATAAAAATGAGTACCGGGGGGGAGAAGGGACGACATCTGTGACCACGGCTTGTCCAGAAGATCGCTGAGGGTCAAAACCTCCTACGAGTTGAGCTGGAAAGCAAGATGAACAAAGAAAACAAGAACTAAAAAAAGTCACAATTCACCATTCTGGTACGCAGGCAGAATTGAGAAGCCACGAAACCCTTTTATAATAGTATTATGTTGAGCAGTGCCCCAAACCCAGCCAAGAATACCGCTGGGCCTGTCTCCCCGATTTCCTCATGCATTCGTTTCTGCCGTATGGCTGTGATCCTGTTTCAAGCACATAAAAAAACACCGCTGTCAGCGACGCGCTTTGGATGCCTCAGGGCTACCAGGTACTAGGTATCAGGCATCTAATGAAGAACAATACGTTCATATTCTGGCATCTTTTTTACCATTTTTCATGGACCGTTCGTCGAGGGCTACTTACAAACTGATTTTCTGTTGCCAGTAGTAAAGGTTCACGAGAGTTTTTCCGTAAGTAGCAGTTGGTATTTCGCACAGGGCGTGGATCCGGTGTTTTTATGACGGTGCATGACACACGGACCTGACGCTTTGCCCAGATCTTGACGATATTAAAACGCCAGCCGGTTTTTGGCAAAAAAATGACCCTTGATAAAATATTGCTCCCTCTTGAACGGCTCGACCCCAGCTCCTGTATGAACCAAGCGCAATGGAAAGCTCCCGCAATATCCTACCGTATGGTTTTACTCTTTGGTTGTGTATAACCTGTGAAAAAGCACTGTAGAGTATTTGGGGCTTTAAGGTGGAGGGTGCCCTCTTGTGCATACCCTTGGCATTGCCACGATATTTATTCAGATTTTTTCACTGACGCCGCTACGCCTCATGCAGTATATAATATAGACCAGATAGTCTCACCATGACCACAACAAAGGGGCTTTTATCGTTTACCCGTGGTTATGTTAGTTACGGTAAGCACTTACACATACGCGGGTAAAATAGCCGGTTTTGCACTTTGCCTAACGACTTCGGTACGTTACGTACGGCCTCCGATGCTGGCCTAAGTTTTAGGTTAAGACACAGTAAGGGACCGGAATGGATTCGTTTTAGACGTAAAGAAAACGTCCAGTCTATTGGACGAATCCTTCAACAACTTTTTTTTTCTCCGATATCCTGGCACCACCCTAACTTCTTGGTTTTAGAATACATTCACGTATGCAGCAAATACTTGATAACTCGACGCAGGAAACGAGGAAATGAATTGGGTGGTTGCGTCCGACAGCCACATTCAATCAAGGGCGAGAGAGGGGATGGCTGGTTGTCAATTGATCTGCAGTTTTTCTTCTTACCTATCCGATTGGAAATGTGCGGGAAAAATCGATTTTTCAGGTCATTTTTGTACTCTTTCTCTCTAGGGATACTGTATTAGTATTTGATATTGCAAAATAATCGGTTGACATTCCCTCCACAGGCCTGCCCCGTCCTTGGGGTGGGCCGAGGAAGCCCGCAGGGACTTACAGCGGTCTAGCAGCAGCCACACGGGCATCGAGCCTCGGGCTGGGTAGAGAGGGAACCTCGCGCGGTCTGGCGAGTGAGCTGTTCACTCTAAGGACCGCGCGGGGTGGTGGTGATGAGTTTTATTTTTAACCCGGATGCCGAGGAGTTCATCCCCGAGGCAGGACGGGTACATCACCACAGCAGAGAGCGCTGCGTGGGTAACCTGGGGAGAGGAGAGGCTGGCCACCGCGTGGGTACGCAAGCGCGACAGGAAGGATGGGGGTGTCGGAGTTGGCTGGGACGGCTGCACCCAACCAACGGAAACCAAGGCGCGAACCGGGCTACAAAGCGGAGAGCCAATATTATCATAGAGAAAAAGAAGAGACAAAAAAAGCAAAAAAGGAGGAGGGGACGAGCCTCTCGTCGGCTGGCAAAAAAAGCAGCACGCGAGGCTCGTAAGAGGCGGAAGGCGGCACTTGTGGTGGTAGCGACCTACAATGTGCGTACCCTGGCCGTAAAGGGGAAGAACGGGTACGGGCATGACGAGTGCGTACTTGCGAAAGGACGGCAACTCGGTTGTGACTTCATTGGTCTGCAGGAATCCCGACGGTCCGGCAACACGAGATTTCGTGCAGCTGGATACCAAGTTTTTTGTTCAGGTCAGGAAAAAACAGCAGCGAGACAAGGGTTGTATGGGGTAGGTCTAGCAGTAAAAGACTCAATATGCCGTACGTCTAAGTTCACTCAGCAGTTTATTGACGAACGACTTATGTCTATGCGCTTTGAGTTGGACGGTCGGTGCGATGCGGTTAATTTCGTCGTTGCGTACGCCCCAACTGATTGTACCAAAGACTCCAAGCAGAAAGGCATGTTCTGGCGAAAGTTGGAGGACCTGGTTGAGCAGATTCCTGCTAAAGAGTGTTTGTTTGTGCTTATAGATGCCAATGGGCGAACTGGGGGGAGGATAGAAGGGTGCGGTGATGATGAATGTAGGGTGCTCGGAGCATACGGACGAGATGTTCGTAGTGATAACGGCAAACGGCTTTTGTCGTTCGCTACCAGTTGCAAGCTAGCGCTCACCAACACATTTTTCAGCACGCGCAAGGGCGGAATATCGCATACATATAACGGCACCAGCCTGAATGATCGTAAGCGAATCGACTACATCCTAACTCGTCAAGTCCACCGACCTAGAGTACATAATGTTACAGTCGTCCCACAGCCCCCACCACCTGCTAAGGCTGATTCAGACCATAACATCGTGTACATCAAGGCCCGACTTAGTGGTCACTTTTCGTCTAACCGAAGATTGCTGAAACCCCCAAAACGCCGAGAATTCGACAGGCAGCTTTTCTTATCCGATGGAGAGCGTCGACACCGAATAGTCGAGAGGGTCGTTTCCACTCTTAACCAACCTACCCAGCCTCGTAACACGTCTGGCATGGTTGAGTTTTTCACCACAACTGTCATGAATGCTGTTGAGAAAGAGGTGCCACCTCCACCACGTCGCCACCACCGAAACGGTTGGTGTGAGACCCCCGAAACGGCGGCCGCTTTCAAAGTAGCATGGACAGCGAGGGAGGATGCGAGACAGCTCCTGCGTGTCTACCCCCGAGATAGTACAGCGTGGAAGAAGTTGAGATCCGCCTGTGCGAATCTGCAGGAAGTGGTCGCCGCAGGAGTCAATGCGTATTTTGAAGAGTACCTCGCTGAAACCGAGAAATTCCTCACGAGTTCCGATCAACGAGGGTTCTACAAGCACCTGAAGAGTACGGTAGGGTTGCAAGGTACGAAAGCGAGGAAGAGTGAACAGTTTATCATGGACGAGGATGGCACGCTGTTGCGAGATCAAGCGCGAATTCGTGAAAGATGGGCGGGGCACTACCACAAACTATTGAACACGAAATCGCTGAAACTTGACCCCACGATCATCGACCTAGTGCCACCACGACCGCTGAAACTATCCCTTGGAAATGAACCATCCATTGACGAGATGATGGAAGCAGTGAAGGGTATGTCAAACTGGAAAGCCGTTGGACCAGATGGTCTCCCGGTCGAAGTACTGAAACTTGACCACCCCGCTTTCGTGCAGTATTTTCACAGTATCCTTGTTAACGTTTGGGTAACGGGAGACGTCCCCCAGCAATGGAAGGAGGCGATCATAAAAACCCTTCATAAAAAGAAGGATAGAACTGATTGCAACAACTACAGAGGTATTTCGCTTGTTGCTCACGCAGGCAAGGTGTTGCTGAAAATCGTTGCGTCCCGTCTAAGCAGCTACTGCGAGACCGAGCATATACTCCCTGAAGAACAGTGCGGCTTCCGCCCCGCACGGTCAACAGTCGATATGCTGTTTGTCGTGCGCCGGTTGCAGCAGCTCGGGCGGCAGAAGAAAATCCCCCTGTACATGTGCTTTATCGACTTGCAGAAAGCGTACGACTCTGTCGACCGAGAACTGTTGTGGGAGGTACTCACACGCCTTGGTGTACCAACCAAGATGCTCACAATCATTCGCAATTTTCACGAAGGCATGCGGGCTCGCGTGCGTGCGGATGACGGTGAACACTCGGACTGGTTCAATGTAACCCAGGGACTGCGGCAAGGCTGCGTACTATCGCCGTTACTGTTCAACGTGTTCTTCGCCGCTGCGATACACATCGTGCTGGTACGCTTCAGCAAAGACGAATGCATCGTAAGGGATTTGGTTCATCTCGAAGAGGACAGGGTTGTCGGAAAAGAGGAACCGTTGGCATGCGTGCAAAGGGCTGTGTGGGGCATGTTGTATGCAGACGATGCAGGAATAGTCTCGAAGTCGGCGGAAGGCCTTGCGAGAATGATGACAGTCATCGTGACTGTCTTCGAAGCAGTAGGTCTCACGGTATCCGAGAAGAAGACAGAGACGATGCTCCTACGAACACCGGATCAGACGTTTACCACCACACCGCTCGCGATCGAAGCTGCAGGCCAAAAGTATAAACAGACGACCCAGTTTTTGTACCTAGGAGGCATTATCCACGAGAACGCTGACCTCTCCTTCGAAATCGAGCGACGAATCCGTCTGATGCGGGCATGCCTCAAACGGTATGGTCCGGAACTGTACGATAGGACGAACGCACCGCTTAGTCTGAAAGTCCGGATGCTGAAGGCCGAGGTGATTGAGACCTTGCTGTACGGTTGCGTGACGTGGACCCTCAATGCGGACCACTTCGCCAAGCTTCGATCAGCCCACCACGAAGTCCTTCTGCGAGTCATTGGTTTCCAGCGCCGACTATGGACCGACCATACCACCCTCTCGTATGCGAAGGCGCTCAGGATAACACGATGCGAAAGTATCGAAACGACCATCCGTAAACGGCGACTCTTCTTTGCGGGGGCTGTGGTGCGGCAACACGAGGGGCGATTGCCCAGTCGGTTGATGTTCGGGACGATCGCTGGTGGGGGGAGCCCGAAACCAGGCGGGCAGCCTAAGACTTGGCCTAGGGCAATTGCTGAGGACCTTAGAGTGTTCAAAGCCTCAGAGGGATCAACGGAAGACTCCCCCTTAGTCTTTGGAGTTGGGACCGCACTGTGGCCCACTGCAGCAAAACAGACGGGAAAGTGGTACCGGGGAATCCTCAAAGCAGCTGAACAGTTCATGGGCAGGTGGCACGAGGCTGAGGCAAAGCTGAGTAGACAGCGCCGTGCATCCGCTGCAGGTAGTGTTAGAGGGAATGGGGGGAGGGGTAACAGCAGGAGGGGTAGAGGGAACACCGTACAAGTGTATAGGGGCAGGGGGGGGAACAGGAGGAGTAGAAGGGAAACCGCGGTAGAAGAGAGTAGCAGAGAGACCGCAGATAGGGTAGCAAGGTACCAGGCCGACTAATAGGTTGGACGTTTCTTTGCTACTCGTACCGCCAACTGCTGCGGCCGTTCGGTATGCATTTTGATTTTTTTTTCCCTTCTTATCCTTATGAAAGAAGTACTACATAGTGGGTGGGTGACGAGCGTATTTTGGCCCACTCACTATTGCTCTTTTTACTTAGTTAAGTGTTCACCGGGATGCATAGTCCCCTTTTTCCTTCTCGTATCTTTCCCCTTGCACGTCCCTTTTGGCTCATGCTCGGGGTAAGTATGTATGTGTCTGAGCTTTGGCTTCCCATTTTATTTATTTATTTGGGATTCTTCTCCTTTTCTTTTTCTTTTTCTTGTTCTTTTTCGGTTTGGTTTTTTTCGTTGCTTCTCTTTCTTTATGGTGTATTTTGGTTGCTGGCGTATGTATGTATGTTGTGTCGGCCGCACCTAGTGCGAAGGCATGGTATTGCGTAGGCTATTAATGCATTACGGTGTGTTATCTCTGTGTCGTAGTCTGTGACCACAGAGCTCGTATCTTTCTAGGGTGAAGAATCAGCACGGACACTGGGCTTGCTGGATGTCGACGAGTAGAAGAACGGTTTAATGTGAAGAACACACACACACTAGGACTTTGTGCACATAGCAATGCAACCCGTGCTTGAATCTGACAAGTACCCGACAAGAAATCCGCTCCAAAAGTTGACCCTCTTGAGACAATTCTTGGTGGGAAATTGGAGAAAAATATCCTGAGATGCAAGCGGAAAAAACAAGGTCGTCCAGTCTTCATTGTATCGGGCAAAATATGTCAGACACGAACGCGGCCGCACGGCGAGCGATTGCCATCACACCCGGTGCCATCGCCACAGCGAAGAGCATCTGTGATCGGGCCTTGATGAAGCGGGAAGCGAGTCACCCTCAGCGTTCAGATGCGAACGCAGCACTGATTTCTCACGTGAGAGAACGATCGAGTAAAAAAACTCTGACGCAGCACTCTGTCCGGAAATATAGGGACGGTTTAAGTATAAACATGGAAATGTACGGTTCCTTATTTTTGTGGGCAGAGCGGTAGGTACGTACGAGTACATAAAGCAGCACTATGCAGAGTTTCAAGCGCGTAATGAAAGCAACCTTGGCCGCAAGGCTCGAGCCCAGCTGCATGCACAGCAACAACTTGTCCCTGAGCTGGAGGTGGGGCGCGCTTTCACCACGGAGGTGCGGGTAGCGCCGTCGACATCCCGGTCTCAGCGAAGTGCAGTATAGCAACACGCAACCGATTGCCGATGGCTGTGTGTATCTGTCCCCAACAGCAATACAGCAGAAGCACATAGCCTGGGACTTGATATGTACAATATATGTTCAACAGGGGGGGCAGCATTCTCGTGCTGCCGGCCGCCGATCCCAAGGGGCCACCAAAAACGTGCGATTCGCGCACGCTCGCGCGTCCGTGTCTATGCGCTGCTGCTCTTCGCTCTGGGCTCGGTGGTGCGCTGTCCAGCAGCACGTTTTGTGCGAAAAGCAACGCTGACTTTTTTCACGCTCGTAACTCAGCACCTCGACTGCAACCCCTGCACAGGTTTTAATTTGTTTTTGAGAGGCAGCATCTTTGAACAGCTTTTTTGGTGGCACAAGGTTTTTTTCCGCATCACTGATTGGTTTAATTTCCAGATGATTTTTTCCCCCCAGATATTGACCATGCCACACTACATGCTTTTGTCCCGTACTAAAATGAATCCATTCCCAGCCCTCACAGTAAGTACAAACTGATAGTTACTTGCCAGGTAGTATGCAATGCTTAATTTTATGTACGACGTTCGATATTTGCCTGAGGTTTACCTGCCGTTAGGTACGTCCACCGATTCTCACCTAAGATTTAGGGGTGACCTCCTGTACTTACCTCAGTTTTCTGTATGTTTAGGTAAGACCTGCGGTTTCTTCCTAAGTTGCACCTACTGTAAAATTAGGTACGACCTCTGATTCTTACCATTTTTTACACTGCCTTAGGTATGACCTCCGTTACTTACCGAACTTTACGTACGACCTCGAATGCCGTATCCGAAGAATGGGTATGTTAGGTAGTCAGGTACTGACCCACATACCTGGTATTTCGTATCTGATCTACCTACATTCCTATTTCCTACTTCTGACGCCTCCAGGACGAGTTAGGTGTAGGTACGTTAGGCCAGGCACGCAATAGCAGCTGTACCCTCTCTGCCACCAGACACCTGCCACACACAGCCCTATCTACACGGTGGGTAGAGAGTAAGGTCGTGGACATGTCAGATATTAATAATCAGGTACTGACCCGGATACCTGGTGTATCATATCTGGTCTACGTACATTCTGATTTTCTATTTCCTAGTTCTGACGTCTCCGGGACGATTTAGATTTAGGTACGTTAGTCCAGGCACGCAATAGCATAGTGTACCCTCTCTGCCACAAGCCACCTGCCACACACAGCCCTATCTACCCCATGAGTAAAAGTATTGGTCGATACCACGAGGACCTAAACACTGCCCCGAACGAGAGGGGCGGCGCGCAGAACACCCCCGGGGTAAAAGTGACGCGCCGGACAAAAGCGTCGCTGTGATCGCGCTAAACTTGTTTACAGGTGCAAGGGAGGCACACAGGAGTGTCCCGAGCGAGATCGCCAAGTTAGCCTTTGACTTCGTACCGCGTGGTCATCGCAGAGAAAGGTCTCGTGATAACGGGGGGCACCTACGGGTAATGTTCGGGACGATAGCTGGCGGGGAGAACCCGAGGTCTGGCGGACAGTTTAAGACTTGACGTAGATGTATAGTCGAAGGCCTTAGGGAGTTCCCAGCCACCGAAGGGTCAACGGAACACTTCCCCCTTGGTGTTTGGAGTTCAGACCGCGCTGTGGTCCACTGCAGCAAAAAAGGCGGGGAACTGGTACCGGGAGAGCAACCGAACGGTTTGTGGTGAGGTGGCACGAGGATATGGCACAGCTGAGTAGACAGCGCCGGAAATCCGCCGTGGGTGGCACCCAAGGGAATGGGGGGATGGGGCAACAGGAGGAGTGGAAGGAAACCCAACCAAGGGAACGCGGAGAGGGTGGGCAACAGGAGGAATAAAAGGGAAACCGCGATGGACGAAACTAGGAAGGAGATGGCAGGCAGGGTCGCAAGGCACCAGGCCGACTAATATGTAGAACATGCCTATGCCACTCGTGCCGCCAAGTGGTGCAGCTGGTTCGAACGTAGCATTTCTCTTACTTTTTTTTCTTTTTGCGCTTGATCCTCCGTGATTTTTTTATCACGTTATCTGTGTTTCGTTTTGTCCATACGAAAGGAGTCGTACAGCGTGGGTGGATGACGAGCCTGCTTTGCTTGTTTCGTATTGTCTGACGCATCTTCGGGGATGGAGCATAGTTGACGAACTCAGGACGGAGACGGTAGACAGGGTAGCAAGGTACCAGATCACCTATTAATAGTAGCGAGAACCCGGCTATGCTCAAAATGCTGCGGCTACCGGGAGGGTGCTTTGCCTGTTATTTTCTCTTGGTTCTTAGTCCTGCTTTGTTTGTATGTAGTATGTAGTGGTGCTGTTTCTTTCGCTCGTTCTTTTAGAGTGTCTGCCACATCTCCTGCGGGGAGGCATGACCGAGTTTTTTTTTTCTTCCTTTTCCTTGTTTTTACGACTTGTTTCTTTGGTTTCTGGGTTTTTTTTGTTTGCTTGTTTCCTTTTGTTACCTCTGTTTCATAGAAGTGTATGTCGTGTTTGTCGTATCCGGTATGATGACATGGCATTGTCGAATCTGCTTGCTGCATAGTATGTCTATGGCGTAGTTTTGTGGATACAGAACTTGTGAACTCTCTAGGACTGAAGGATCCGCACGGACACGGGTTGTGCTGGATGTCGACGGGTAGAAAGAACGGTTTAATGTGAAGAACACACACTGCTGTAAAGGGATCATTAAAAATACAGAATCCATACAAGAAGGCGGTATTCTCAGAACTAATTCCCTAGGAATTCCCTATAGGTCCACCTAGGGTTTTAGTAGCAAAGTTAAACACCTGTCCCGCTCAACAAAATGACAAAATACTTTTGCACCAGTCAGGGCTTGACAGTTTACGGTACAAAAATTCAAAACCAGGTACAGTAATCAGGGTACACCACACCCGATTTAGACGACGTTTTCGGTCATAGTATAACCTTTCTGTTAAAATACTAGTGCCTTGTGTAGCTTATAATTACGAACAAAAACCTTGTTCATGAATACAAGCGCTTCCTCGTATTCATGCGAATAGTTAAATGTTTCTTATATTTCCGAACAAATGCCTCACGAATATGAAAAATACCAAAAACGGGCGAAGAAACCGAGGGAAAACATCAAGAATAAAAAAATACCAGAAAAATAGAAAAAAATTGATACGACCAAAATTCCAAGAAAAATGAAAGATAATTCAAACTGAGCGAGATAATCGCGCAATACGGATAAAACGTAAAAAAAATCGCTAAAATGGGATATAGCATCTTGAACCCTTCGACAACGATTATGCAAGCGGTGCTTAACGTGCGTACGGCGAGCTCGCATACGAACAGTCACGAATACAGGACGCAGCTCTCTACTAATTGGAAAAAAAAAACTACAAAAACGGACGAAACCGAGGCAAAACATCAATCGGCCAAAACGAAAAATATGGCTGAAACAATCGAAAAAGTTGATCGATCAAAAGTTCAAAAAACATGAAAATAATTCAAAGTGAGCGAGACAATTGCACAAAAGAGATGAAACCGATGAAAAAATCGCAAAAAAATGGGGCATACATCGTGAACTCTTCAAAAACGAACCTGCAAGCGGTGCTTTAGGTGCGTCCCCTTCTACAACTTCTATAATCCCGCACCATACGTGCGTACTGTGAGCTCGCATACGAAGAATCACAAAAAGAGGACGAAACCGAGTGAAAACGTCAAGAATCGGCGAAATAACGAAAACGAAAAAAAGTGGAGAAAAAATAAAAAAAGTTGATATCAAAACTCCAAAAAAATGGAAATTAATTCAAAGTCAGCGAGATGATCGCGAAAAAAAACGGATAAAAAATATGAATAAATGGCAAAAAATGGGATTTACATAGTAAATTCTTCAAAAACGTATATGCAAGCGGTGCTTTACTTGCGTCCTCTTCTATAACTCCGTAACATGCGTGCGGATTTTGCCAAAACCGAGGCAAAACGTGTGCAATCGGCAAATGAACGACAACAAGAAATGTCATGAAATGGAAAATTGATGGACCCAAACTAAAAGAAATGGATAATAATGCAAACCGAGCGAGATGATCGCAAAAAACTCTTAAAAATGATGAACAAAACGCAAAAATGCGATTAGCATTAATTTAAAAGTAACATGCAAGCGGTGCTATACGTGCGTCCTCTCCTGTAACTCCGTACCATACGTGCGTAATGCCAGCTCGCATACGAACAATCACTAAAACAGGACGAAACTCTACAAGTAAAAACGTTAAGAATCGGCAAAAACGCGAAAAATATACGTTCACGAAAAAAAATGCGAAACAAGCGAAAAAATCGATCGGCCGAAACTCCAAACTCCTAGAACTGGAAAATAATTCAAACTGAGCGAGATAATCGATAAAAACGGATGAAAACGATGAAAACATCGCAAAAATGGGGTAAACACCATGTGGCTGCTACTCGTACTGCCGTACGTGTAAGTTGATGTTTTACGTGCACACGCACGTGTACTATGTGGGTAAGTTCCGTGTAGGGTGTTGTACGTGTAGTGCTGTCTTGTGTTGAGAGAACAAGGTAAAAAAAGAACAGCGAGATAACCCCAAAAACGGATCTTAACGATGAAAAAAATCTCCAAAATGGGTTGAACACCATGTGGCTGCTACTCTTACTGCCGTACGCGTAACTTGATGTTTTACGTGCACACACACGGGTATTATGTGGGTAACTTCCGTGTAGGGTGTTGGACGTGTAGTGCTGTCTTGTGTTGGGACAACAGCAGGTAGAAAAGAACAGGTAGAGAAATATAGTAATCAAGTGTCCATAGTGAGGCCAGCAATTTCCTATCCGACAATGTTCGGCATGAAGGAAGAGTTTCGTCGTCCATCGTTCATGAAAATCCCCAGGAAGAAGAGGCTGAAAGGGATCACATATTTCCGGTTAAGTCGAACAAAAAAAAAGGCCGACCGCGCTGAGAGTTGAACGGCCCACGACAAAACAACGTCCTACAACAACAAAGGACGACAGACAGCGCTCTCGATAGCTACATGACGACGGCAACGACCCACGACAACTAATGACTACAGACAACCTACCCTAACGCACTACTCAGGTCGAAACAAGACAACAGTGATACTGTGACTTCTCCATACCTACAACCCGCGGTACCTATTTTGCATCCACACACAGGTCACCCCATGGCGTTCGGGTTAGGGCTAGGGTTCGGGTCGGGTTGTCAGCGTCTACTGTATGCCTGGTACCTCCTGCTGCCATCACTGCTTCTGAAAACCCACGCAAGGAACACTAAATAGCGGCAGCAGCATCTTCAATCAAGTAAAATTCTACCTCGCAAATATCTATTCTATGTCGCGAGAGACGTCTGTAAATAGACACAGCTTATGCAGCAGCAACAACATGCTGCAGGAGACCTCAACCGCGAAAAAAAATATACCCACACACCAGTTGCACAGGAAGAGGGACAAAACAACTAAATTAAGACGGGCGCGGACAGAACGCAACAGAAGCACCACCAGCGGCAGCAGGAGCAATGCCAGGAGCAGAAGCAGCAGCAGCAACGGGTTTGCGGCTGTCCTCCTGCTCGTTGTGACTGGTGAGTATCTCTCCTGTGTACGATGTCGTTGAGTCCATCCGCGGAGTCGTGCTCGGCAGAAAACTAAATAGCGGCAGCAGCATCTTCGATCAAGTAAAATTCTACCTCGCAAATATCTATTCTATGTCGCGCGAGACGTCTGTTTATAGGCACAGCTTATACAGCAGCAACAACATGCTGCACGAGACCTCAACCGCGAAAAAAAATGTACCCACACACCAGTTGCACAGGAAGAGGGAAAAAAAAACAAACTAAATTAAGACGGGCGCGGACAGAACGCAACAGAAGCACCACCAGCGGCAGCAGGAGCAATGCCAGGAGCAGAAGCAGCAGCAGCAACGGGTTTGCGGCTGTCCTCCTGCTCGTTGTGACTGGTGAGTATCTCTCCTGTGTACGATGTCGTTGAGTCCATCCGCGGAGTCGTGCTCGGCAGAAAAACTATACGTGGAAGACCATCGCACTTACTGATGTACTACTTGTAGTATGGTACGAGTACGTAATTTCTACGTGCTTACTCGATACCTACAGCAGTACATTACGACGATATTTTTTCCCAAGCCTGAGTACGTACTTTCTACGTACTTTCTCGATACCTACATTACGACGATAAGGGCCCACGAAGGACAGCAGTCAACCTACCCTGATACAGGGCAAATTTTATACGTCACGGGACAGCTTACGCGGACTTTGACTGCGCGCCGCGCAATGTATGTAAAACCCCTGTTCTGGCAGGTACTGGAGCAATGTATAGTCATTGCCATTGACTAGAGCCAACTTTTACGAGAATCCTCGGCAGACATGAATCGACAAAACCAACGACACCGTCATGAAATCTGAACGGAATGCGCTGGTTAAGGTCTCCGACTTATCCTAGTGTCACGGTGCTCACACCTCGGTCGGTGATATGTGGCGTGGGCTGACCAGGCGTCTGATAAAAAATCATCTTGGCACTGGTCTGTAGTAGACAGACGACAAAAAATCTCTACCCCTCTCCGATCGCAAAAGATAGACCATTTTTCAGGTTTGACATCGATCGACAAACCCAACGATTACGTCACGAACTCTGAATGAAGCGCGCTGGTTACAGGCTCCGACCCACACTAGTATCACAGTTCTCACACCTCGGTCGGTGATATGTGGCGTGGGTGGGCCAGGCGTCTACTAAAAACATATTTGGCAGCTGGTGTGTAGTAAACAGCCGACAAAACTCTCGATTCCTCTCCGTTGGCACGAAACAGAACTTTTTGAAAGCTTTGACGAAGAGCATAGGACGCCGCGGCCATCCTCTCGCCCCCTAGACCACGGATTCCAATTATACCTCCCAGGCCATAATTTACACTCATTGGCCTTGCCCGGTACCAAGCTCGTTGACCGTGGGTGGATTATATGTCGAGATCGAAGGTCAATCGTCGCGTGACTGCGAGTGTGCGAGCTACGAGGTGTGTCTTTATTCTGCTACTTTGTGTACGGCGTGATTTCACGTGGTTCCCGTAAATACAGCGATTTTATTGGAAGATGGCTCCCGTCGTTCGCGTTATTTCAGCCATTTGATTGGAAGATAACTGGCGTCAACTGCCCCGTGTTATTTTAGACTTGCCCCTGATACAGCCGTCGCCGTTTGAGTTCGTGGTTGCATTTGTTTCTTTGGTTAGGTTGTTGCATGGCGCGTCGAGGCCTTCGAGTTCTGCGCGGCTGCATTTATATGGTATGTTTTGTCTACAGAGTTTGTTTACGGGGTGCATGTACGTAACGATCATCGGCGAAAGTTCTTCTTGTATGCCTTTTCTTATCTCGGACTTTACGGCGGCGTCTTATTTGGTATGGGTGTGTACACGGCACGTCGAAGCCATCGCAATCGGCGCGATTCGACTGTACTATTATGTTTGGTTTTCATTTCGTATTCAAGTACCCGTGAGAGTCGCGGCGACTCAGTCATTTCAGCCCCTCGTACCCGTTGAGACTCACGAGGACTCTATCGTTTCAGTACTTTGACGTACTCTTGGACTCGATACTTCAAAATGACTGGTATTCGCGAGTCAACGACTGAGTCCTGATGACTGGGTGCTGGTACTTTGCCGACCTTTTCGTTTGCAATATGCAGTTCTCGTGCCGCTGCTACAATTTTTCACTACTACCCAAAATGCACCTGATCTCTGCAGTATAGTGTTATTGTATCGCTGCTGCTTTTTTTCGCTTTTACCACAAGTGCACATGTTGTTATTGTTCCTGGCCGACGCGTTGCGAACGTGTCGTTCCTGTGTGTTATCGCTTTTTTAAGCCCAACCAATCCCTGAAATTTCCATACCTCCGTCGTACCTCTTATTGAATGGTAACACCTACCAGGTAGGGAACAGCAGGGCAAGGTAGCAGGGCAAGGCTTGCCCTGCTCTACAATTATCGATTTGGACTTCAGACCAGTTTTTTTTACGGGTTAAACCGGTTTACCGAAAATCGGTTTAACTTGGATGTTAGCATGAAACGCCTGCAAATCATTAAGCCGAACGGTGTGTATGCGTCCATTACTGCGGTTCATGAGGATTCCGAGCCACAAGTACTAGAACACGAGGTGGTAATGTGCAGCAGCAACACAGCATATTACACGGGGTGACGTCATTTCCAGGTATTTTTAATGGTCATAATAGGCGTCATTGCCGTTATGTGCTGCTGTACAAGTCTGCGCTCCGGGGGTGGCTGTGCGCTGCACGCTGCGCTCGCTCATGGAAGCAGATATAACAAGGTGTAAAGCAGGGCGGGCAGAATACGCTCGCGGCTTGTTGCAATGAACGACTTGCAAATGCCAAGGGCTCAGTTGTGCAGGGAAAACTATGCCAAGTCAATACGAAGTCCAACGCGGAACAACAACAAAAGGAGAGAGCCACTACTACTAAACTTTACTACGGGGGGGGACAGAAGCGGGAAGTTTGCATTATTTTCGTTGATTTTGAAATATGTATTTAGATATTTTCCGATTCGGGGATGGAATCTGTAACACATACAGAATATATAAAAGTTCCAACTTCTGTATTTCGTACTGGAAATAGAGTTCATTTTTTTTCCGAACCCATGCACTAAAAGGGTTCATCAACTCTCTTGGGATTCAGGGGGATGGTTTTATTTGTACAAGAAATTTGCTTGAGGACGGACCTTCTTTTGGTGAGTCAAATTATGGTAGCATTAAGGAAATTATTTGTATTTTAAATTCGGAGAACTCTCTTGGGACTTGAGTGGGGAAATGTTGATACTACAAGAAATTTGCTCCAGGAGTTGACCCTCTTTTGATGAGTCAATACATTTTATCATTAAGAGAATTGTTTATTTTCTGAATTCGGGGAGCGAAATGGAGAAGTTTTCAGTTGTTTGGATCGGCAAGATTGAGGAGAATAAGTGGACGCACAAGGGAATGCGCAAAAAATAATGGCAGCGTGAACCCGGTGTGTTGATGCTCCATGCAACAAACGCGGTCACGTGCTATGCCAAATCAAGCTACCGGAAAAAAAGAGCGAACATAGTGCGCTCTTGGCGACGTCGACCCCGCAATAGTCCCTTCTGTTTCAGAACAAGCATGCGAAGCTAGGTTCGAAGCTATACTCATGCGCACAACGACTAGGGGCAGTGACCTCCCGATAACTATGCTTGCCATCCGACAATTAATGTGTTGGCAGCGTGCAAAAATACCAAAATAATTTGAAGAAAGAACACGCCATTGGTGTTTTTTGCCCACTCGTCACGAAGAGACAAGAAACGTATCACGCGCCGCGCACTGGGCGCGCGGCGTGATGTAGACCAGAGTGCAAGAAAGACTCGACCGATAATATGTCGGCCATAGACTAGAACGCAACAAAAACTCTGCCAATGGTATGGCGGCTTTAAAGGAGAGGCATTCAAGACATAGAACAACGGGAAACCCACGCGGAATTAACCTCTAATCGGCGCACGTGGCGCACGACACCGGAAGTTCGAAGTCTCCCCCGCACGCAGTATCAGTAGGCAGTGCAGCCTTTATACACATGACAGTTAGGCACCCTGTATAGTGAAGGTGCGCCTAAAAAGCCACCAAAAATACGAAGAAAGTAAACTTCGTTCTTTTAATATGTCCACTCGTCACAAGGAAACAACAAACGTGGGATGCACCGCGCACAGGTCGCGCCCCCTAATGCAGACTCAAACCCAACCAGAAGCCCCCTAATGTGCTGGCTCGCAAGGAGAATACTTCTCAAGACATATAACAATGGGAAACGAATGTGGAATGAGCACCAAAGCGCAGGCTACGGTAAGGGCGCACATAGCGCACGGCATCGCACATCAAAACGTTACTATTGATACTGTTTTCAAGCCTGATGTTGACGGGAAAGAAATCGACTCCAAGTCAAGAGCCCAGTGCGGCAGTGCAAGCTGCCCATACTGACTACGAAGCCCAATAAGAACGTAGAATGGGACGCTATAGAAACTAGACGAAATAATCCGCACCGTTTGCTACCACTGTGACCTCTACTATCATGATACTACCATGTCGCCAATTGACATACGACGGCGTACTTACAAGACGCCGGGAAAAAACACGGCTGCACATGCGTCGCCCTATTGTTATATGGAAATCTAACGGGATTTGAACACGGAATGCAGCCCCAATGTGTAGGGTACAACGAAAGATGAGCCCACCCAAAGCGCACGGCACACGATTGTGTCGGGCCCGACGAAAATTGCGAAGCACTGCTGTAGCACGATTATTCGGTAGACTACAACGACACACAAAGACTGAGTGCGCACCCATACATATATCACCTACAAATATGAGCACAAAACCTAAACACAAAGGAAGGCCAAAAACAACAACGCGCGCAGACACGGAACAAGAAGACAGCAGTCACGCCCATGAAGCAGTAGGGTATAAAACAGAAAGACAAAGTCTGCGCGCAACACTGCGATGCCACTACAACAACGACTCTTTCTGCTACGACGGTTGCTGCTTCGACTTCCGACTGCACGTGTAACGAAAATATTTTGGACGTGGACTGCGGTAGACGCAGGGGGGGAGAGGGAGCAGCACCCGCCACCCTATGAAAACTATCCATCGGGCAATACGCTGAACGCGCCGACCTAGTCACAGCAGCCCGTGGCCGGTGCAAGCTTTACTAGCGCGTCAACAGCCATCGCTTTATCGAAGCCCGCGACACACGGACAGAGCAAGGGGACAACAAATGTGAACTACGTAGTGCGATGCTCAAATATTACCAACAGGATCGAGCGCACGCAACCCAAGCGGTTGTTTTTCATTCGCGCGTAACCATCCTACGCTTCCCCTTGTTCCTTGAAGCCAAAAAAGAGCAAATACGCTCAGGGTCCTCAACACCGGGGAGGTACTCGGCCCTGCCACGGGTGTTGTGCAAGTTGCCGGTGTTTCCCTCGAGGTAGCAACCTGCGTCGATGTATTGCGCCTCCAGCCTGCATTTGCCGTTGCCCTTTGACAAGCAGGCGGAGCAACAACGTCCCTGGCCCGCGTTGCCCTCGTTAGTTGCGCTACAGGTCCGGTGCAAACACCCTTCGCAGTCAGCTGAGGAGACCATGCCAATGTTTCCCCGGGCAGAGCACCCCCCCTGGGTGCACTGCGTAAACTCCGCCAACGGCAGGTCCTTTGCTGCGGCGGAGTTGTTGTCGCTTATGCTCACTAGATACCTCAGGCGTTCCCTGGCGAGAGCAAATAGAGGGCGCGGCGTGAAAGAGGAAGCGGGGCCGCCATCCTCGTTGTCGCTGTCGGCGACAACGAGGAATCGCAAGACGTTGAGCGTTTCGCAGCGGGATGACGCAACATCGCGTACGGCGTTTTCGCGGGCGATGTCCATGGCCCCCTCGAGCTCCAAGCGGTCGTGCGAAGAGACCTTCGCCTCGTCGGAAGACATAAGTCTCAAACTCGCTGTCCTTGTGATCACACGCTTGAAAGGACGAGCTGACTCGACCTCCTGTCCCCCGAAGAAGAAGAGGACATGCGCGTGTGCTCCCGGATGAAGAAGTTGGGGCAAGTGGCGACGACGTGGAAAGTCTCCGCCCTCACCGCCTCCATAGCGTAAGCGCTCGAGGGGCAGCCCCAGTTGTGCCCAGGGATGTACTCACCATCATGGATAATCGAGGCGGCCAGGGTAACCGGGGAAACGGCGAGCGCCCGAACGCACTCTATCTTGAAGCGCGGGAGAGTAGACCAATAGTTCTCTTTGTCCAGCGTAATTCGGTGCTCACGAACCGTAGCACTTTGTAGCTTGGGGTATTCCGAGAGGGCGACGTCGATCTCTGTACGACTTACGCCCTTGCTGTGGTGTTGAAGTGAGACCGCCCCTCGTCCTTGGAGCAGTACCCACCATCCCTGGAAATCACGACAACGATGCGATTGAGCGAAAAGGGAGTAAGCGGAGGAAAACAAAGAAAACGAATGGGAGGAGAGGGAGTGAACGGTGGTAAACAAAGCAAATGGATGGATTGGAATAGATCGACCGTAAACGTGACAGACACCATGGTGAAGAGGATGTTCACCTTCAGTAGTAGAGGCAATAACATGTGAATCGTCAATATATGTATATATCTGATGAAAATATCATGTATTATGAGATACGAACAAGGAATCTCCCAATACTAGTAGAAGCAAGTTTTTTTAGTATGAGACCGCAAACCAAAAATCTCCCGGAATATACTCCCTACGGCAAAGACTGAAGAACGAAATACATGAAATAAGCAACGAAGATGTTAGCGCATTCCAGCATGGAAAAATAGTTCGTATTGGGCTATAAAACTAAAATCTGCCTTGATATGCTAGGAGAGGCAAGTGATGTAAAATCGAATCGCGAATATTTGTATATATGTTCACCGCGAAGATCATGTATTGTGAGATCGCAAGCCAACAAGTTCCCGGAACATACTCCCTACAGAAAAGAATCAAGAACAAAATACATGTGAAGGACAAGAAGGACAGGGTAAAGCAAGATATCCTAAAGTCCACGACAAGAAAGCCATAACGTCAAATTACTGTTCACCGGCGAAGGTCTGGTTATTAACAAGGGGCTTCATCTCGATCTTTTATCTATCGACAGTGGTGAAACCGCTCTTGTCACGCACGTGCTTCTGCACGGCGTTGAGCTTGTTTCCGTCTGGATAGGTCCGCATCAGACCGAACGTTTCAACGCCCTGGCAGTGGAGATTGCCTTTCTCCTTGCCGCGCTCCAAGCCTACAACGCTCCGTACGGCACGCGTCTGCAAGTACGTGGACACCTTCTCGAAGTCGGCATATTTGTGTTTGCAGCGTCCGGACTAGCCACCGTGATGGAGAAGTAGGTCGGGTGTCCCCTAGACTGATGTTGACCAGGTAGTCGACGATATCCCCGGTACGCGGGCACACCTCATTACCCCTGACGGCGGAGGCGGGAAGGCGGCCGCGTCGACGACTACTCGACCCCCCCGCGCTCGATCCTCCAGAGACCTGAGCACGATTTCCAGGCACGATAGGAGGGGAAGACTCAAGACCGTCCACGTTCGCAGAAGATGCGATTGCCGAGGAGCGTATCGGCTCGTCCAACTTCACGGCTGCGGTCGAGGAGAATCAGAGATCCTCCTCTGGGGGCAGACGGCGACGGCGGGCAGGTCGGAGGGCTCTGGTCGGGCCAGGCTGGGCTCGTGGTGTTGCTTAGCCGTGTGGTGGCGATATAGAGGTGAACGTTTTCGATAAGGGGCGTCGGGGAGAGGGGCGAGGGACTTCCGGCGGAGCCGGACCCGCCGAGAGATTCGCAGCTTCCGCCGTACGAGGAGTCTGTGGCGGGGCAGTCCGTGGCTGCGGAACAACATGATTCGCCGATTGTGTAGGAGTCGTCGTCGGATCCTGTGATAAGGTCCTCAACGCAATTGCGGCTTCGTTTTACGAAGAAGTCGATGTCGATGAGGTATCGACGGTCGCCCTTCGAGACGGCGATGACGAATACCTGATTATAGTGCGCACGAGACACGTGGCATACAGACACGACGGCAACACTCAAGGTTGAACATATGTAAGATAACTGCACAAAACAGGTGTGCGTAACACGTGATAGTGGACGTGGCAAAGACGACAACGCTATGTAAGACCAAACATGCTATAAACATTTGTTGAAGCAAACATGCGAAAGGTTTGCCTATTACATCATGGGTTAAACTAGGACTGACAAGTACGATAAAGAGGAATCATATCTACATTCTAAAATCCAAAAAGAAAGAAGAAACAGACATGCATTCTAAATCCAACCTGCGAGAAAAACTGCACAAAACTGCGAAAACGACAGCACAATTCTGCGAGTATATTATTAGCAGCGGCGGCACGTAATATGAAGATATTATTTGTATGTGTATACAAACAGAAAAAAATAGCAGGAAAAGAAGCCGAGCAAAAGCAGCAGGTCAGAAACTGCCTACTACCTGGTACCTAATTTTTAGCTAAATTTGCGAAATGCTCAAACTGTGTACCTCGAAATGTAGACGAAAAATGCAGGGGACACCCGTTAGCTCGTGATAAAATGCATTCCTAAATACCGAAAGGCGCTCTAACTGGTGCCTGGTAGGTGTTCTGAAATCAACTTGCGAATTAATCAGGCATCATTTGCGGCTTACCTGTCGAAATTCGCGCAAAAAACACGAAGCACATATATTCTATGTACACGTAATTTCATGTCCAAAAAAAAACGTAGCAATTTCCATCACAAAAAACGCCCTGTAGCCAAAAATGATAGACTGTGCATCTTGCACACGTAATTCAAGCACGCAAAGAAACGTCACAATTTCCCATTAAAAAGGTAGACCCGGCATCCAAACAATAGATTACATCTTGTTGTATGCTGTCTTGTAAAAAAATGTACCAAGAAATAACTGCAGCGTACACCCTCTACCTGAAAAGCAGAAAAAAACAGATGCAGGCGCTCTTACTTACGTCGTACATTCAAGATCAACCTGCCAGTAAAAAGGGCAGAATATATATGCGGTTCGGTTAACTTTTCACTTTCGCGGCCCAAAACGGCAGCAGCCCTGGAAGAATGTACACGCACAGTATGACACACGTGTTATCATTACCTACGCAAGTGTTAACATAAAAAGCACAAAAAAACAATCCTGGTGCGACGCGGCCCACGTCTTTTTTAAGAAGCTACATCGTATGTTTTTTGTTGGCGGGAAATGGCATGGTATGAGCACGTATGGTGTATGATACATTTTGTGCTACATTTATCAAGTCGGGAATAATACGGCTGCACACTGCCCCAACAATCACTAAAATTGCAATACAAAACGGCAGCACACGCACACGCCCTCAATGTGTTGTAATAATCAAATATGCACATGGTGTAGTCGTACAAGATATAGTGGTATGATGGAGCACCCGAACAAACGATACCGTGTCGTAGTCATATGTGGTATCAATTGGTGGTCCCTGGTAGACGAATAGTAACACCAGGTATCACAATATGCTAAGCACCGAAACATTTCGTACCGTACGTTATGATACGCTGAACACCGTGCCTATCATATCTTATCTGGTATACGAGTAGCCATACCAGGTGTCACGACATGATAGGTACCGAAACATATCGTAGCGTACGGTATATCATATATGGTATACGAATAACCATACCAGGTTTCACAATGATTAGCACCGAACCATATCGTACCGTACGGGGTCATATGCTCTGCCTGGCATATCATATACGGATAAGACGTTGTTTGACGTAGTACTTAACGAGGTATGTTTACAACAGGTATTGTTGGTAATATGCTATCATGTATATCGGCAGAAAAAATTATACTTGGTATATCAGAATAAATGAACAATAAAATATCAAAAGTGCATCTATAACATCGCACATCGTCCCCGGTGGCTTGGAAGGTGGTCCGCGTGCCTATCAAGATCAATTTCGTGCGTTCGAGTCTCACCCAGTGCATGCTCGTAGGGACTTGTTCTTGCGTCAAAAAATGATCAGCGGAAGGCGCGACAGCGTGAGTTAGCTACATTCGATGCAAATCGACGAGCAGTGGGAATGCTGAACCCTATGCGCAACAAAAAATAAAGGCACGTACCGGGGGGGAGAAGGGACGACACCTGTGACACCGGCTTGTCCAGAAGATTCTGAGGGTAAAACCTCCTAGGAGTTAGGCTGGAAAGTAAAAGTGATGATTAAAAAAAAAAATCACATCAGGGTCGGGATATATCGCAAAATTAAAAATCAAATTGGAGCGACATTATCATATACTCAGTAGGTTTCATGTCAGGATATGCATATCGGAATATATATGTCACAAAAGTGAGATAAGAAACTTGAAAAAAAGCGTAGCTAAACCGTCTGTCACATAAGGTATCAAATCGAGATCAATGTCTACCGGAATATATCGCGAAAGTGAAATACTGAAAATATTTGTGTAGCGATAACAATAATATGATGTCAAGATCACATGAACGGACCATATCCTAATGCACAAAAATTCAGAATAATGCAATTTGATAAAATCGCAAAAGATCATATGATGATGACGCATGAAAAAAGTGACATACACTTAAATATTATATGAGTTATTGTGGAAGACAGGGCCGGCGATACCTATAGAAGATCTTGTACTACGCACGCGCTAGAAGACACGTCACCAGTCAAGCAATATCAGATCTCGGGTCACAAGCGGTCTCACGTCATTGACGGTGTTACCCCGTCCGTCCGCTGGAGATTGCTACCGGGAGATTATTCCGCTGCGAGACTCTGGGGGGACACAAGTCCTCCTCACAGAGTCGGACTTGGTGTCGCATTTCCTTGCTGAATACAAACGAGATAATTCTGCTCGGCTTACGTCGGCCGGAACGACAACTAAAGGGGACTCTCGCCTCGCGACCTCACCACGGCGACTTCTCCGCGCCTTACCCCGGCGACTTCTGCACGACTACATTGGGACGATCGACGAGCACAGGATCTTCATTGGTGACCACCGTGTTATTTGATCATTTCACGCTCCGGGGGACGATCGAAAAGACAAAAGACACGCCTGGCGGTCGAAGCGGCGTCCGAACCGCGCGGCCAGCGCGATTACAATGTCTTCAAAGCTCTTGCGCCTACCGGTCAAGAAAGACTGGAGATGAGCAAGCAGGACCTCGTGGATCAACCAGAGGCGGCGGGCGACGCCGCGGGAGCAGTTTCGGACCACGAGCCCAGCCCCCAAGACCACGACGACGAGCCCAGTCCGTCCATCGACGATCAGCCTGTGGAAACGACAGCTCCCGCCTCCAGTCTGGCGGAGGATCTCATGGTGGGTCCGAACCCCATACCCCCCGGCGACAGTGCACCCTCCGCCCCCCCTCCCGGACGACCCAGTTTGGCTCGAAACGGCACGGTGGCTGCGACGGTGCATGCTGGACGGCCCGACCTCCTGGTCCTGCCAGGAAGCACACGCCCGTTGGGAGAACCCACAGCAGCCCAGATCGGCGAGGTGAGAGGAGTCCCAACGAAGCCACAACAGAATCTCGATATAGCTTTTTAGGGACCGCGAACGCATGCACTAACGTCTGCAGCAGTAACTCCCCCCTTGATAAGTCTAGCCAACCCCCACAGGCAGCACGTACATCGTCTGCTGTGCCGCAACCCACTAAAGCTAGTATAGCTCAATGCAGACAGCACGTACATCCTCTGCTGTGCCTCCACCCACTATCGCTCGCGTAATGGAGGCAGTACGTACATCCTCTGCTGTACCCGAAGAGGCTAACCAGTCAAGCCCGATCTCGACTCAGCCTGTTGATGACGGGAAAAAAAAAAAAAAAAAAAAAATATATAAAAAAGACAAAAGCCTTCCGTCATCATTGATACTGGTCGGACCACCCTCGCACGAAAAATATGGCACTCTTCTCGCATTCGCTCACACTCTCCTGACAGTACACCGGGAGCAACCATCGACCACCACGCGGTCAAGTACCTCGCTCTTCTAGTCAGCGGTGAAGCAGCTACCACTAGTCACTGCAGTGCAAGACTTGAGAGTGGAGAACCAACAAAGAACTGGCAGAACTGAATGCTGATGAAGATGCTGTCGAAATCGGAACCCCCCCGCTCATACCGTGACTGGACCAATGCCTTCACTAGTCTGTTCAGCCCGGTCAACCGCATCGTCTTGCTCGCTCGCACCATCGCTAACCTCAAGCAAGAAAGTAGTGAATCTGTCTACTCTTACGGATTGAGAATTAACCTAAGCTCATGCACGAATCCTGGCCGAACCCAAACACAACGCTCCCCAAATCGTCTCGCCGTACAAACACGCGTGGCAAACTTCACTGATGGCTACTTTCGAAAATGACCTGATTCCCCAGATACGAGCAGAGCTCATTCGCGAAGACCCGTCAGCCACATATCAAGCCGCACGTACGCGTGCTAAAAAACACACGAGATGGGCGCCTTACGCGGACCTCCCACCCCACCCCCGACCGCGTACGCATCCGCCCTCACCGGCCAATCCCCCGGCCCTGACCGCCAGCTCATCACTCCAATGGGCAACATCGAGAAGGCAATCGTCTCCAAACCAGCATTGTGGGGCCGTGGAAACAGGGTCACGTTCGAAGCTGACTTACACGGCCCGGCTGAAACGCGAGGTCGGCCGGCAAGCACTGACCGTCCGAAGGCTCGTATGACGAAGTTCGCTGCGGGTATAGAGTGCGATTACTTGATGTGTCGCCACCGCGACTCGCACTCGCGCCCCGAGCGCCGGTTGGCCAAGATGCACGAGAAAGAGCGTTGGGTAGTCAGCAAGGCTGATGGGTGAGGGGACCCGCGCCGGTTGCCTAAAATCGGTTCGGGGAGTAGATTTGCTAGGACTACCGAGCTCGCGGTGCAAGCGACAGCGCAAGCAGCTAGCGTAACCGTAGCCAGCGTCGGTAGACCTAGTGATAGCAGGAGCGATAACTGTGGCCGCAAAACGAACGCCGCCCCTTTGGCGACGACAGAGATAACAAAACAAATCCAGATGCAACCGTTAACTGTAGCGGTAGTCACAAAAAGGATTAGGCGTTCCCTCAACCGAAACACTCGCGGAAGTACTTATCGATTTACACTCCAGGAATACACCTATGGTGGATAATACGGAAGAGTCCGTCGCGATGATGCAGGCAACAACATTTTAAGACGAGTCGGAGTCCTAGTCGAACGAGACGATGGACACGGCCTTGGGTTTTTATGCGTGCTTCTCCTCGTCTAGCTTGGCCTTAGCGCCGTATTTGGCGAAGAGCTTGTGTTGGTTGATGCAGATTTGCTCCAAGAAGAGCTCCCTGTTCTTCCTCGCGCAGACGAAGTGGATGGGGGCTTTGGAGTGCTCGATGAAGATGTCCCCGTCCTGGATGGTGCTGTCATCGCGACGGCAGTTGTAGCCGTCTACTGCTGCTGCTAAGTGCTGTTGCTGGGAGCTTCACTGCAAACGCCCAGATAATCTCTTTGGAAGCCCTACTGACTCAAACCTATCTGTAGCTTCCGGAGGTTGCCAGGAGTGCGCACACCGCAAGGGTTGATGGTCTCAGATCGACCCTGGATCCATATTTGGACGAGCAACGGCGTATCGTGCCTAGCCCTGGCCCAGGGACGGAAAACATATTCGTCGAAACGCGGAGGAACATTGAATTTCCTCCTCGCAAGTTCCCTTTGCTCCGTAGGTCGTACGAGGACTCTAAAAATGACTGGATTGGTGGCAGAGGTGATTGTCTCTAGTTGCCACTGACGTTGAATATGGGCTAACGTGCAGCATTTGGTGTAGCACTGGCTGCTGCTGAAGATATGTTTGGCGATTGAAACCGTCTTCTTACCACACGACGTGGCGTTTTGCGTGTATTGAAATATGTTTCTTGGAGGAGGCCGAGGGCGACGTAGACTCTGCGTTGGGTGCGCTGTTTGAAATGCAATGAATTTATTCATTACACCACCAGACTACTCTCATGCGTCCATGTTCGACAAAGTAGTATATTACAAGGGCGGTTCGCCTGGCGCCAAAAGCCACCGACGAAACTGAGGCCCGCAGACAACTCTAAGGCCCGCAAGCAACGCTAAGACCCGCAGGCAACCTACAGTTGACAGCTAAGGCACGTCAGTTTACGATGTCAACGGACCGTTGATGTAGACGCAACGATTAATGCTCTAAATATGCCCCGTGAAACAGGTTCTATTGTTGATCCCTGCCGTAACGCATGATGTAAAGAAGACCCGTGACATCGAAAGAAGTCCCGTCAAAATATTGTCGATAATTGATGCATGGCGCAATTAATGGGCCCCAATGAAAGCCACAATTTCTCCAGCAATAAGGCACACAAAACCAAGCAATGAAGCAAACACAGCCATCAGTGAATAAAATCGACCTACTCTAATGCGTAAATATAGTACACTCAAGCTACTTTCCTACAACGCACGACAGACAACCGCCACACTTATCTACGCTCTCGTCTACGCTCTCCGGCGGTGAGGGGGGAGAAGCCAAAGCCATGACAACAATCGACAAACAGAATACTCCAAAAATAGTGGGGAACCGCAGAACAACTGAATAAAGTCGACCTACTCCAATACGTAATTATGGTACACTCAAGCTACTTTCCCACAACGCACGACAAACAATCGCCACACCCATCTATGCTCTCGTCAACGCTCTCCGGCAGTGATGCGGAAGAAGCCAAAGCCACGAAAAAATCGACAAACAAAATACTCATCTAATCGGTGGGGAAAATGATTGAGCGCCGTCCAGTACAACCACGACAGACAACTCGATTTTGTTCGTTATTTAATGCTACTCGGTAGTTGTGATGCATTACGAGTAATAGTAGTGATGGTGACGGTTACTGTCGTAGTATTTTTATTTCAAATACATTTAGTACGGGGAATCATTTATTTTCTGAATTCAAGGCGACGAAATTATATGTTAGTATGTATTAATACTAAGGTGATTTTTTTTTTTTTATCATCTCGGAGAGACCAAATCAAGAAAACAAAATACACCACGACCACACAAAATACTCCATCTATTAATGATTCTTCCTATATTCTCCGAATCAGAAACTCATACTTTGAAATATATGCCGCATACATACGTTTAAAAAAACCCCGGTGCTGGCCAGGCAGTGCGATAAAGAAAATATGGTCAGCTCGTTGGAGAATTTCAGTAATGGTACGCAAAATGGTTTTACTCTGGAAACAAAACCACGAAAACACAGCTCCGGTGCTGGCCAGGCAGTGCGATAAAGAAAATATGGTCAGCTCGTTGGAGAATTTCAGTAATGGTACGCAAAATGATTTTACCCTGGAAACAAAACAACGCAAACACACTGTATCATCTGGAAGAAATTACATCGCGTGTGATGCTTCGTTCAAAATGAAGGATTGATACGCCGCTGGTCCAAAACTCCTGAAAAACAGATCTTTGAATATTGGTCCCTCCGATCAAGCCGCCAAAAGAACACACCAGTCGATGTACCTTTTTAGTTGCTGCAGCAGGAATTACCACACAGCACATGACATGCTTGACAATATGGTGGGGAAGGAGGAGAAGAGCTTGCTATACGACCGAAGATCTAGGTTATAAGACAGAGACTTGAAAGGGTTGAAACAGTGAGGAAGAAGACCATCTACTACTACTACTACTGCTGTATGCGGTACTCTTCACGGGTATACATACATACCTGGTACGTAAATTTGTTGAATTCGGGGAGACCAAATCAAGAACACAAAATACCCGAGAAACACAGGATACACTCTATTCCCTAGGTTTACCCTAGGGTAATCTAGAAGCAACATTAATTTCCTGTCCTAACTGACCAAATGACAATAGAACGGTACACCAGCGCTTTTTTGCCATTTTACGGTACAAAAAACTCAAACCAGGCTATCAGGGCACACCAAACCCAAGTTAGATGACATTTTATGTCAAGGTATACCGTTTTGTGGCGAAACATCCATGTCCGTCCGTCTCACTTGCAAAAATGCCAAAAAACGGTACACCATCGTATTTTCGCCAGTTAGTAGAACAAGGTGATCAGGGCACACCAAACCCAAGTTATATGACATTTATGTCAAGTTATACCGTTTTCTGGCGAACAATGTCCCGGTACAGCTTATATTTTCGAACGAACACAGCGTTCGTCAATAGAAACGCATTCTTGTACTGTGTCCTCCTGTTCAAACGAACGTACCAGGTACGAGTCAAGCGTGCTTATATATAATCTGAAGCCATTTTATTTCGTTTCGTGCGCGTGCGTGTAGTCAGAACACGGTACCGCGGGCGAGCCCGGCGCCGCCGCGGGTGTCAGCGGGTGCTAGCAGGTAGAGGGAGTGTTGCAAGGAGCGCCGTCGCCGTTTGCATGGCTAGGCGTCGCGTGTGTCTCGAGACCCGCAGGAAGCACGAATGGGCTCTGTCTGGCCTCCTTGTGAGGCTCCGCTTGCACCATATACGAGATGTAAGGGTCGTTTTGATATGCGAAATCATATTTAAGCAGTGCTTGTTTTTGCGACCAAACTAAACTTCAAAGAGACTTCAATGCAGTTTGAGCACGAACTTTGTCGAAGTGGCGAAGAAGGGCCAAGGTGAGCACCGGGCTTTCCGCGAGGCGGGCGACGACGCTCACTGTGGCAGAGAGGGAGGAGAACTTTATCCGGACCCAATCGGTGGTGATGTGGTCGCGAGACGGGCGGGCGGCGTACAAGGCTAAGAGGGAAGCTCTGCTGTTCTTTTTTTTTTCTTTTTGACCGGTGGAACGTGTCCCAATCAGGCAGAAAATTGATACAGGCAGCAAAAACAACGCAAAAAACAGAATAGACTTTTCGAGCTTGCACCAATCAAAGCAGAGCTCCTGTGACTTACCGTATGACTTGACCTTTCGTGCTTGCACCAATCAAAGCAGAGCTGTGACTTACCGTATGACTTGCAAAATTGTCGTGATTGGCCAACACTGCCGTTACAACTGCTGCTGAGCACAGATATCGTATTGAGCGTGCTACGAGTACTACAAACAGGCTGTTGTACATCGCTGCGGCCATGTCACCCAGCAGCAGCAGCAGCAGGCAAAACCATGCGCGTGAGGTGGCACATCCGCAGTATACTCTATGGATGGCTTGTATCGGGGCCTATGCATCACGGAGGATGGATAGGTAGAGTTTGGGTGCGGGCGCATGTATGTATCCCGACTCCCGACCACACCCACCACGACGACGACCAACAACCACCGCCACCTGCTGTTGCCCAGCAGCATCATAACAGGCCAAACCAGCGCGCGAGGTGCACACCCGCAGTGTATTCTTGGCTATTGTACCTGTAGTTGCAAGTAAGTGTTGGAGCCTACGACGCGTCATCGAGGATAGATAGGCAGAGCTTGGTGTGCGGGGGCATGTTTGTAACCCGACTCCCGAACACGCCCAACGATCAACAACCATCTAACTGCCACCAGGCAAAAAAAAAAAACTGCGTGAGGTGGGAGGGTGTACTCTTGGCTACTGTACCTGTAGTAGTTGCATGTGTCGGAGCCTACGATGCATCATCGAGGATAAATAGGAAGAGCTTGGGGTGCGGGCGTATGCATGTATCTATGTACCCATGTATGTATCCTGACTGCCGACCACGCCCACCACAAACATCAACGACCAACTGCCACCAGACAAAACTACTCACCCTCCAGCAGCAGCAGCAGGCGCCCAGCAAGCAGCACACCAGCAGCAGGCAAAATCATGCGCGCACGTTGGCATATGCGGGGTGTAATTTTTGACGAGTTGCGTGTATCGGAGCCTACGATGCAGCACCGAGGACGGATAGTAGGCAGAGCTGGGGGCACGGGCGCATGTACAGCATGAATGACATCCCGACTCCAAACCACACCGACCACAACGATCAACAACCGCCACCAGAAAAAAACTGTTGTACTCCTCTGCTGTTGTTCTGAGCAGCAGTGCAATTCTCACAGCCAATCGAGAGGACAGCAGTACGCATGTGCCTGCTGTCGCCACCGTTTGCCTGCGCCACCACCACGTACCACCGTCTCTGCTGTTGCTCGAGCTGCGCGGTTGGTATTTTGGATCGCCAAGCTCGTCATAATTTCATTCACGTATACAGTGGACCCAAAAGCTGCGTCACAGTAGTAGTAGGGTGTCCCCTGCAACCGCTTGAGAGCACAGCAGTAGTAGTAGCAGTACAGTTCCTGCGGTCGTCCTTTGCCTCCACACCATACACACCGCCTATATCTTGCTGTGCAAACGTTGCTCGACCGGCATTGAGGCGGACGAAAATCGATTGAAACGCCTCAAAATCGTTGGACGACAGACAGCCTACCCTTCTAACACCCTACATAGCTGGTCGAAACAAGGCTGCAGTGATACTGACTTCTCGATATCTGCGACCTACAGTATCCACTTCTTACAGTGCCAAAACCAAATTTTATAGTTCCAAAACCGCAAGAAAAAGCGGAAATTCTATGGTACGAATACGTGCTTCCTACGTACTTTTCTTGATACTTCCATTATCATTACAACGGTAACGGCCCACGTCAACAACGGTGCTGCCGCTTAGCGGCCGGGGTCTCGATCGACCTGATGATCAACTCCACCCCAACAGCGGATGGCCAGGTGACGTCGTGGAACGGCATGCTCGTATCATGTACACTCGGAAAGCTCTCGGATTCAACTGGGAACTACACTACCGATTGCCATGTCGAGGACCATGGCCATATCGAGATAACCGCATCCCAATGTGCACGATAGCGAGATCCCGCACCAGTCTTGATTCCGCACGGACCACCCCAGTCACTCCAGGATGCAGTCAATGCCTTGTTCCTGACCGGGGCCGCCTCCGGCTTCTCATTTCCTGGACCTGCTCCGTGCCCCCACTGCGACGAGAAGCTGCGCCCGGCACATCAGCACATCCATATGGTCGATTCTTCCTTGGAGTGCGGACAACGCCCCAGATTTGCTATTCTTCGCGTCTGCGCGTGTAGACACATCTGCGAGGACGCCGGAGAGCCGCCAGCACCGCCACCCATTTTGATGATAGGCGTTGAGTACTGCCTCGTAGCTGCCATCTACTCCATTCCGAACCATTTCGTGACCCAGTTGCGTTCGAGAGGGCGGTTGTTGAAGTACGATTGTATACTCGGGGGGAGTACCACGTCTTGCGACGATTTCGACTATGACTGGTATCATGGTTTCCAGCATATGTACGTATGTCTACCTTCAAAAGTCTATGACCTTGCCTGTTCCCCAGGCACAAACAACACCATACCGTAGTGCTAGCTACCATGAGCGCGCAAGCCAAGAACGCGCGAAGATAATCGAGGCGACTAGACAAGGACCCATCATGCCTCCGCCTTACGGAAGTCCTGGCCACTACGACGTGGGGAGCGCAGCTGTGCCTTGCCGACTCGACTCCGACGTACCGCCGCCTTGAGCGTCTCACAGGTTCTTCACACATGTGTGTTGAAATGTTTTGTTTTTTTTTGCGGATATTGCTTCGCGATTCAGACTGCCTGCCTTCTTGTTTCCGTCTTTTTGCTAGAACGCATTTTGCAGAAATGTTGCGCGGCGCGTTCAGCCTTTCGAGTTCTGCGCAGCTACGTTCATGTTAACTGTTCGGTCGACAGAGTGTTGTTTACGGGGTGCGTGTACGTAACGATCATTGGCGAAAAATCTGCTTGTATGCCTTTTGTCATCTTGAACTTCACTGCGTCGTTTTTTGGTATGGCCGAGGTCGCGACATGTCGAGGTCATCGCAGTCTGCGCGATGCGACTGTGATGTTATGTTTTGTTTTTTTTTTTGCTTCGAAATAGCGATAACTGCAACATCTTGAAACAAGTAATATTCTACGTGGCAAAAATCGACGTCGCGAGAGAATTTTCATACCTCCGTCCAACCTTTTATTATATGGTAACACCTAGGGAACAGCAGGGCAACCCTTGCCCTGCCCTACATATTTACCTGCACGGAGATGGAAAAAATGTATTGTCTCTCCTTCCATCATCATTATCGGACGCTCCGAAGCATCTATTACTCCGTCGACGGCACCGAAAGCAGCAGCAGCCAAAAAGTACGGAACGTCTAAGTTTCAATAGAGGGCTTAGAGGGGAAAAAAGGTATCTACCGGACTCAATCCACTTGTTGTGTCGGCGACCGCCACAACAAAAAGCAAAACTATCCAAAGGGCTACTACGTACAAGCAGGGTGACCGAACAAGTCGGCGTGCAAGAGGGATAGTTAGGGTATAGCAGGTATGCACATTTTGTATTTCGAATTAAGTTCCCATGAGACTCGCGAAGACTCTCTCGTTTCAGTGCTTTGACGCACTTTTGGACTCGGTACTTCAAAATTACTGGTATTCGCGGGTCAACGACTAAGTCCCGATGACTGGGCAATGGTACTGTGCCGACCTTTTTGTTTGCAGTATGCAGTTTTGTCGCTGCTACATTTTCACTCCTACCCGAAATGCACCTGTCCTCTGCAGTATAGTGGTATTTTTTGTATCGCTGGTGTTTTTTTTTGCCCCTACCCCGAACGCACATGTTACGTATTGTTTCTGGTCGACGTCTTTGCGTACGTATCGTTCCTGCTTTTTGGGCCGCTTTTCTAAGCCCGACAAATGCCTGAAATTTCCATACCTCCGTTTAACCTTGTATTGATGGTAACACCTAGGGAACAGCAGGGCAACCCTTGAGTTGCTCTACAATACTGAAGGAGTTAATCTCCGCCCAAAACATAACACGCAGGACATCAAAAGAACAACACACCAGCCATTGTGGTGCTGCTGTACTGCAGTAAGCAGTAATGCACACCAGGCTGTTATCTGTAACATGTTGCTGCTGTACTGCAGTAAGTAGTAATGCGCACCAGGCAGTGTTCCTTTTTATACTTCACAACAGCGGGGAGGCGGGGGGAGAGCCTGCTCTATGACCGACCCCGGATCTAGGTTATAAACGACGCCTCGCGGAAGGGAGCAAAAAAAAATAGGGCGAATATAAATGATGGGTTGCGCGAATGATCGGAAAATAAAATGTTAAGCTGAAGTGCAGAAAGCACGGGATACAAAAAAATAATCTCTCTCCGAGGTAAACGAAAAGACTGTTTCACCTTGGGTTCTATCTGGTTTACCACACTATTATTCATTGATAACATTATTAATAGTCATTATTCATTGGTAATATTATTGATAGTCTACTGCTGTGAAAATATGTTCTATTAATATTTAGCCGTTTGGCGATGTCGCAGGACATGATAAGAACGTCATTGTGCACAACACGATCTCAGCGAAATCGATAGAGTGGGGAGGGAGGAGAAGAGCTTGTTCCACGACCACCCCGAATCTAGGTTATAAGGCGGAGGCTTGAAAGGGTTGTTGTGCGTCAGTAGTCTGTTGAAATGATAGTGTTTTTATTACTAGCCTATTGCTTTTTGCCACCTTCTGCTGTAATTTTAATAACTCTCACTGCTGCTCAGAAGTATTTAGTCCTTTGTACACGGTAGTTGTTTGTTGATATTTCAAAGTAATAATAGTCATCTCACTGCTGCTCAGAATTCCCATCACACTCATGCTTTTTGACATTGCCACATACATACGTTTAAAAAGACTCCGGTGCTGGCCAGGCAGTGCGATGAAGAAAATATGGTAAGCTCGTTGGAGAATTTCAGTGATGGTACGCAAAAATGATTTTACCCTGGAAACAGAGCTGAGGAAAGCAGAGAAGAGCTTGCTTTACGACCACCCCGGAGGTACTGTAGGTTAAATGGCAGACACTTGAAAGGGTTGAAACAGTCAGGAAGAATACCATGTACTCCTGCTGTATGTAGCACTCTTCATGGGTATACACACATACGTCTCTGGTACGTAAATTTGCTGAGCTCGAGGAAACGAATTAAAGAAAACACAATACCCGAGAAACACGCAACACACTCTATTCAAATAATAGTTTTTTTTCTATCAGCCTACTGCTGCTGCATGTACTACATGTATGTACGTAGGCGAGCTTTCTATCCTGTTACGCCAGGATATATACGGCAAAAGGCAGCTGAACACGCTTGCCACTAAATTCATTTTTACAGTATACAAAATATTGTCTGGAATTTGTGCAATTTTAGTTGCGTGATTTCGTGTTTTGATCGGATTGTATTACCGATACATCACAATCGAAGTAGTCGTTGCAAACTTCTCGCTTCTTCTCCCCCTGTACGTAGTAGAATGCCCAATGAAATTAACAAGTGACGACTATAATATTTTTTTCGACAAAAATAAGGCCTTCTTGTTTTGCTGCGTTTTCTGCTGTAAAACTGAACAACTCTCACTGCTGCTCAGAGTGCAATACCACACGAACTTCACGACCAAAGCGTGCGTGTGTGATCGGTTTACCAACAAATATGGTATCCCTGTTATGCCACCGCATAGATTGATGCGTACCTGATCAAACAACGTGCCGATAAAGATGTTTTTTTCGTTTTGGTTTCATTTTCTGGTCTCTCGGATCAAGCCGTCAACCCCTTCGTACTGCAGGCCCGTTCCGAGGACAAAGCACTAAATTTCATGTGGTTTTCCCCCAAAATGAGACTGCAGTACTACCGCATGGAATAATTGGAGTGGTTCGTCCACAAAGCGTGAGTGCAGTACTTAGAGGGTTAGTCTCCCCCCCCCCCCCCCCAAACGACACGCAGGCATAAAAGAAAGGACCGCTTGCTCGACACCATAGTAGTGGGGAGGGAGGCAAAGAGCTTGCTCTACGGCCACCCCGGATCTAGGTTGTAAGACAGAGACTCGAAAGGGTTGAAAGAGTAAGGAAGAAGACCATGTACTCCTGCTGTAGGTAGTACTCTTCATGGGTATACACCCATACCCGGGGTACGTACATTTGCCGAACTCGGGGAGACGAAATCAAGAAAACAGAATACCCGAGAAACCCAAAACGCACTCTACTAAAAACATAAGAGTTATTTTCCCATCAGCGTACTGCTTTTCGCGACGCACTGCCGCTGCAGTTGGAATAACTGTCCTCACTGCTGCTAATAACAGGAAGTAGTGAATCGTACGCACTCGGCAGTGGTCGACAACTATGAGCAGCAGTAATGATATTATTTACGAATTAATAGCACATCAGCTCGCAGACACGTCATATGTTCCACTCGAGAGGTCGCAGGTCATCAACAAAAGAACGCGACGACACGACCTCACCGAAACCGATATCGGGCATGCGTGAAAGCTCCGAAACTCCCGAAGGAAGGGAACAACAAACAGTCGAAACCTCGCAGGCAAACCCCCGTCCATTTCCCCGCAGCTCGGCAACTCTGAAACGAAGACGATAAGGGCGGAGGCAGACCACGAACGGCTGTCCCGCAAGCCATGAGAGCGCGGGAGAGGGGCAGCGGAGGCTGTGAGGCATCGGAACAAATCCGACTAATGTTACATATATCTATACAAGGGCCTTCGTCGAGAGGCCTTTCAAATGGCGTCCGACGAAGCTAAGGCCCGCAGGCAACCTTAAGAAACGGCTAAGGGCCGCAGGCAATGAACAGCTGCAAACGGCAATTAATGGTCGTTGCAAACGGCAGTTTACGATGCCAAGGGCCCGATCACGATGAAATGATACAAACTACAGCTTGCAAAGTTGAGTATCAACTATTCAATCAGTCGAACTCGCAGCTGACGTATTTCAAAATTTATAAAAAACTACGGCAGTACGAAGAAGTCCTGTTAAAAATATTATCGGTCCCTGACGCATTGGATGTTCCCGTACGCATTGACATACGCAATGACAAAACAAACAACAAAGTTTTAGCGACTCGTACGACGCACGATCAGCAACTGAGAATCGTTGCTCGATACGAATGAAAAAGCCAATGCCATATAAAGGCGTAAAAACCGTTCGTGGGAAAAAAATGATACTTTCTCTTGTTCCGTACGGCCCACGACAGGTAATGTGGACTCTACCCCGAGAATCCATCTACTTTCTTTCCCCGGCGACGAATCGAAGAAAGCCAGCTAACCGTTCGAGGGGATGGTAATGGTCCCTGACGCATTGTATGTTCCCGCAGGCAATGACAATAGCATGTGGAACAAAAATGTTTTCTTCCGTAAACTCTGCCGCACTCCACCCTCGGGTCATGACAAAAATATCTGCCCCAACAAAACACACCAGTGTATGTACCAAAGCGAGACTCTACGATGCACGATCGGCAACTGAGAACCCTCGCCTGATGCGAATGAAAAAAGTCAATGCCAAGATCATAATGCATAATATACCGTTCGTGAGAAAAGTATGACACTCTCTTGTCCCGTACAGCCCACGACGGATACGGGAGAATTAATCTACGCTATCCGAGAATCTGCGTCCCCCTGCGATTGATCGAAGGAAGCCAAAGCCAAGGTACAATATACCGCTCGAGGGAGGGTAGTATGCTGTTTTCTCGTCCCATACAACGCACGGCAGGGAAAGCAGACTAACCTACGCTTTGCGGCACGACAGGTAATGGAGAAAGCAGCTACGCACTCAGGCTATAAAGCGAAAGTAAACAGAAAAAACTGTAGTTTCCCATTGTCCCCTAAAACCCAACAAACAGGGCTCTTCAGCAATAACGCCAAAAAGAGAAACCCTGGTTCAAAACACAGTAATTTCGTCGGACAGAAACACCGACAACGAACGCCCCAGAAAAAATAAGCGGGCGTAGACGGGCAGGTAACAACAACAGTCAGTCGTGTCATCCAATGTGATAAATATTCGAGCATCGAACGAAGCAACCCTCACCCCCCGTGAAACGAATGTGACGAATTTGTGAGAAATCATCAACAAACCCAAAGAGGAAAATACGCAACAAAACACACCAAATACTTTAGTTTTGTGGACAAACCACTCTAGCTTCATGTGGTTTGTCTCCAAAACGGGACCACTGCAGTAGTAGTACTAAAAGAGTTAATCTCCCCCCTATATAAACATAACACGCAGGACATCATCAAAGGAACAACACACCGGCCAGTGTATCCATCTGCTGCTAGTATGTATCTAGTATTAATAGTGCACCAGGCAGTGTGTTCTTTTTTACATATTCACAACAAACAGCGGGGAGGCGGGGGGAGAACCTGCTCTACGATGACTCCCAGAGGGGAGCAAAACAATTACTGTAGGGCGAATATAAATAATGGGTTTTGTGCGAAAGATCGGAGGGAAAAAAAAACGTTAAAAAGCTGAAGCAAGTGCAGAATGCAGGGAGGTGATACAAAAAAAAGTAATATCTCTCCGAAGTAAACAAAAAGATGGTTTCACCTTGTATTCTCTCTGGTTTATATGTCTACCGATGTGAAAATATGTTCTATTTGATATGGGGGTCCATAGTAAGTAGGACCTAGAGTGTACACAAACAAATATACATTATTACACTTTTTTACCAACAATGTTTGGTCCTATTTACTATAGCCCCCCGTAATATTAATATTTATAATAATAACCGTTTGGCGACGCCGCAGAACATGAAAAGAACGTCATTGTGAACAACACGATCTCAGCGAAATCGATAGTGGCGAGGGAGGAGAGGAGCTTGTTCTACAACCACTCCGAATCTAGGTTTTAATGCAGAGGCTTGAAAGGGTTGTTGTACTTTATTCAGTAGTCAATTGAATTGATAGTTATGTTATTCTCAGCCTAGTGCCCTTTGCAACGTACTGCTGTACATTTAATAACGCTCACTGCTGCTGAGAAGTACCAACTCGGTAGCTTGTTAAAATAAAAAAGTAATAATATTAATAGTCATCTCATTGCTGCTCAGAAGTCCAATCACAAACAACACAAACTTCACGACAAAAACGTGCGTATGTGATCGGTTTACACGAAAAAGGTATCCCGGTCACGCCAAAGAAAATATGGACAGCTCGTTGGAGAAGTTCAGTCAGTGATGGTACGCCAAAGTGATTTTACCCTGGAAACTAAACAACGAAAACAACACTGCATCATCTGGAAGAAATTACATGTGGTTCGTCAAACCACTTTAATTTCGAGACAACGGGACGACTGGTACTAAAAGAGTAATCTCCCCTAAACATAACAGGACATCATCAAAGGAACAACACACCGGCCAGTGTATCTATATGCTGCTGTACTGCAGTATGTAGTATTAATAGTGCACACCAGGAAGTGTGTTCTTTTTTATACTTCACAACAGCGCGGAGACGGAAGGAGAACCTGCTCTATGACCGACCCCGGATCTAGGTTATATACGACGCCTCCCAGAAGGGAGCAAAAAAAAATAGGGCGAATAGAAAATAATGGGTTGTGTGCGAAAGATCGGGGGCGGGGGGAAATGTTAAAAAGCTGACGTGCAGAATGCAGGGAGAGGATACAAAAAATAATCTCTCCGAAGTAAACAAAAAGATGGTTTCACCTTGTATTCTCTCTGGTTTATATAGTCTACTGCTGCTGTGGAAACATGTTCTATTTGGTAGGGGGATCCATAGGAAGTAGGACCTAGAGTATACACAAAAAAATATATTTATTTGTTACATTTTTTTACTAACAATATTTCGCCCTATTTACTATGGCCCCCCGTATTATTAATATTTATAAGAGTAGCCGTTTGGCAATGTCGCAGGACATGAAAAGAACGTCATTGTGAACAACACGATCTCAGCGGAATCGATAGTGGCGAGGGAGGAGAAGAGGTTGTTCTACGACCACTCCGAATCTAGGTTATAATGCAGAGGCTTGAAAGGGTTGTACTTCATTCAGTAGTCTATTGAATTGATAGTTACTTTATTCTCAGCCTAGTGCTTTTTGCAACGTACTGCTGTATATTCAATAACTCTCCCTGCTGCTCAGAAGTATGTATTACGTACTCGGTAGGGTAGTTGTTTGTTAATATTAAAAGTAATAATATTAATAGTTATCTCACTGCTGCTCAGAAGTCCGATCACAAACAACACACACTTCACGACAAAAACGTGCGTATGTGATCGGTTTACATGAAAAAGGCATCCCCGTTACGCCAAAGAAAATATGGACAGCTCGTTGGAGAAGTTCAGTGATGGTACACAAAACAAAACGATTTTACCCTGGAAACTAAACAACGAAAACAACACTGCATCATCTGGAAGAAATTTCAAACGATCAAAATAATGGATTGTTACGCCCACAACTCCTGAAAAACAGATCTTTGGTTATTGGTCCCTCGGATGCTGGTGCCGAAATTACCACACAGCACATGACATGCTTGACAATTGTAATATTGTGGGGAGGGAGGAGAAGAGCTTCCTCTACGACCATCCCGGATCTAGGTTATAAGACAGGCTGAAAGGGTTCAAACAGAATAGTGAGGAGGAAGACCATCTCCTATTATAATACTTACTAGACTGCTGTATGTAGTACTCTTCATGGGTATACACATAATACATACATACCTGGTACGTAAATTTGCTGAACTCGGGGAGACGAAATCAAGAAAACACAATAGTTACCCGAGAAACACAACACCCTCTATGAAATATTAGGTATTTTGCTATCATCCTTCTGCTGTACAAAATGTATGTACGTAGGCGAGCTTTCTATCCTGTGACGCCCGGATATTTTGTTTTGCTGCGTGCACGACCAAAGCGTAGGTATGTATGTGATTGGTTTCCAAAAAAATAAGTTACAGCAATAATATCATTAAATAATAGCAATAAGAGTAATGACACATACGGTAAAAAAAACTCCGGTGTTGGCCAGGCGGTGCGATATTGAATATGGCCAGCTCGTTGGAGAATTTCAGGATGGTACGCAAAAATGATTTTGCCCTGGAAACAGAACTGGGGAGGGAAGAGGAGAGCTTGCTCTACAACCACCTCGGATCTAGGTTATAAGACAGACACTTGAAAGAGTTTAAAAACAGTGAGGAAGAAGGCCATGTACTCCTTCTGTATGTAGTACTCTTCATAGGTGTACACACATACCTGGCACGTACATTTGCTGAACTCGATGAGACGAAATCATGAAAACACAACAAACGCCCGAGAAACACACAACACACTCTATTCGAATAATAGTTATTTTTTATTAGCCTACTGCTTTTCGCATCGCACTGCTGCTGCTGTGTATTTTGAGTGACTTTCACTGGTTCATTGATTAATAAAAAGTATTGAATCCTACGCACTCGGTAGTTGTCGGTAACTATCATCATCGTAGTAATTGTATTATTGTTGAGTAGCACTAGCAATAAGAGTGATGATGCTTGCTGCCACATACATACTACGTTAAAAAAAATCTCCGGTGTTGGCCAGGCAGTGCGGTATAGAAAATATATGGCCAGCTCGTTGGAAAATTTCAGTGATGCTACGCAAAAAAGATTTTCCTCTGGAAACAGAGATGGGGAGGGAGGCGAAGAGCTTGCTCTACGACCACCCCGGAGCTACTGCTGTAGGTTATAAGACAGACACTTGAAACGGTTGAAACAGTGAGGAAGAAGACCATGTACTCCTGCTGTATGTAGTACTCTTCATGGGGTACACACACATACATACATGGTGCGTAAATTTGCTGAACTCGGGGAAACTAAAGAGAGACGAAATCAAGAAATCACAACACCCGAGAACCACATAACACACTCTATAAAATAATAGTCGTTTTTCTATCGGCCTACTGCTGCTGCATATACTTGATGTATGTACGTAGGCGAGCTTTCTATCCTGTGACGCCCGGATATATACGGCAAAAGGCGGCTGAACACGCTTGCGACCGAGTTCATTTTTCCAGTATACAAAATACAGTTTGGACTTTGTGAAATTTTAGTTGCCTGACTTCGTGTTTTGATCGGATTGTATCCCCGATACATGAAAATCAAAGCAATCTCTGTAAACTGCCCGCTTCTATCGTCCACCCGTAGTACAATGCTCAATGAACATAAGTGATGACGATAATATTTTTCTTGACAAAAAGAATAACCCTCACTGCTGCTCAGAGTCCAATATCACACGAACTTCACGACCAAAGCGTGCGTATGTGATAGGTTTACAACAAAATAGGTTACAGCAACATAACACGTATTATTTATTTATATTAATAGCAATGATAGCAATAAGAGTGTTGACGCTTGTTGCCACATACATACGGTATTTGTATTTTGAGTAACTCTCACTGCTTCATTGATTAATATAAAGTATTGAATCCTACGCACTCGGTAGTTGTCGGTAACTATCATCATCGGTGTAATAATACTATTTTTTTTTAGTAGCACTAGCAATAAGAGTGATGATGCTTGTTGCCACATACATACTATGTTAAAAAAAAAACTCCGGTGTTGGCCAGGCAGTGCGATAAAGAAAATATATGGCCAGCTCGTTGGACAGTTGTGGTACGCAAAAACGATTTCCCCCTGGAAACAGAGATGGGGAGGGAGGCGAAGAGCTTGCTCTACGAGTACCCCGGAGCTACTGCTGTAGGTTATCAGACATACACTTGAAACGGTTGAAACAGTGAGGAAGAAGACCATGCACTCCTGCTGTATGTAGTAGGTATACACACATACCTGATGCGTAGATTTGCTGAACTCGGGGAAACTAAAGGGAGACGAAATCAAGAAAACACAACACATGAGAAACATATAACACACTCTATAAACTAATAGCTTTTTTTCTATCAGCCTACTGCTGCTGCATGTACTAAATGTATGTACGTAGGCGGGCTTTCTATCCTGTGACGCCCGGACACATATATATATACAAGGCTTTCCTTCGGAGTGGGTATTCCGTCGTTTCTTGTACATATAACTGCAATTAATTGGGGCAATAGCCCAATGCCAACCAAACTAAATGTATTTGTGTAAGAAACGGTGAAGGATGTAATAAATGCCTTTATTTATGAATGTAATGTGAAACGTAAGATCGGGTGACGCAAGAGTAAGAATGACATTCGTCTAATAATAAGAATACACATCTTTCATCAGTGTGGGGAGAGAGTGGAGTAGTGCTTGGCATGTGGATGATATACAACATACAGGCTGTTGTTTACAGGAAGGTTTGGGACAGGAGAGAAAGCAGCAGTGCCGGCAACGACAACGGTTATGGAAATGTTGTATAGTTGCTGGGCGGCCGCGATTTCGATGTAGCCAGCATAGGAGTTTGGATGAGACATGATGTGTAAATAGTCTTCCAGGCTGCTGTAGTACCGAGGCGTGAGGCCCAGAATGTGGATCTGTTCGCTGTTGAACCCTTTGGATATGTGTAGGAAGAAATAATCGTGATTTTGGGAAATGTGGGAAACAATTTGTTTCCTTCCGTTCGTCCTGGATGGGGACACTCTGCTTGGCGTACTGCTTCGGAATTTCCGCGAAGCCCTGGAGCAGGCGAAATGGAAGGGAGTATTTTTGGGCTTGATGATGTCTCCGTCTTTGATGGTGGAGTCCGTCAGGCGGCAGTTGTAGCACTTGCCACGGACCTGGTCGAAGTAAACATAGGGTGCGCGGGGCGGGAGTGGGGGGGGGGGGGAAGGGGGGGGGGGGGGGGGGGGGGGGGGGGGGGGGGGGGGGGGGGGGGGGGGGGGGGGGGGGGGGGGGGGGGGGGGGGGGGGGGGCAGAGTTCATTATTTGTACTGCTCTACAGCGGCACAACAGCAGTACGTAATCGCTTGCTATACGACGGCAGCAGCAGCAGCAGAAGCAGCAAGTACGCAATTTCGTTGACGATACAGAATTATGTACACACACAAGTGTAGTACAGTACACACACAAATCACGTCCAGCATGATGTACGGCAACAACGCAGCAGCACCACAAAAAAAAATCATTGACGATACAGAAATATGTAGGCACGCACAAGTTAAAGTGTAATAGACACACAAATCATGTCCAGCATGATGTACGGCAACAACGCAGCAGCGCCACAAAACGACCAGGAAACACAATTATCGGAATACATACATTCAGTGAATATTGTGGCAGCACTAAAAGCAGAGCAGCAGCAGCAGAAGCAGCAACGGATCGCCACAGCATTGGCAGCAGCAGCATAGCAACGATATGAAAAGAAGGGAGAAAAAAAGTATGTACCCCGAGGCCGTCCGAAAAGTATTTTTGGTACCTCACTATAGACCCACCTCCGCATGCTGTACGGCAACAACGCAGCAGCAGCATAACAACAATACGAAGTACAAGAAAAAGTAGTACGTACGCAAAATGCAGGAGCAAAACACCCAAAATATTTTTTTTTACGTATCAAAAAAACCATTTGGGTACAAAAATGGCCAATAAAAACAGTAATCCGCGTTGGCAGCAGCAGCATAGCAACGATATGAAAATAAGGAAGAAAAAAAGTATGTACCCTGGTATGCCGCAATCGCAAAACCTACGGAATTTCATTGACGATACCGAAATATGTACACACACAAGTGGAGCATGATGTACGGCAACAACGCAGCAGCACCACAGCAGCAGCATAGCAACGATATGAAAATAACCAGGCCAAAAACGAGAACAAGCAGTACGTACGCAAAATGCAGGAGCAAAACGACAAAAATATTTTTTTTACGCATCAAATGAACCATTTGGGTACAAAAACGACCAAGAAAAACAGTAATCCGAGTACATACGAACATTCAGTGGATATTGCGGCAGCATTAGCAGCAGCAGCAGCACAAGCAGGTACAGCATTAGCAGCAGCAGAAGCTGCAACGAATCGCCGCAGCGTTGGCAGCAGCAGCAGCAGCAGCATAGCAACGATATGAAAATAAGGAAGAAAAAAAGCATGTACCCTGGTATGCCGCCATCGCAAAACCTACGGAATTGACGATCTTAAAATATGTACGCTTCCAGCATGATGCACGGCAAGAACGCAGCAGCACTACATACAGCAGCAGCAATTGCACAGGAGCAGCAGGTGCACAGCACGGCAACAACGCAGCAGCACTACAGCAGCAGCGAGTGCACAGGAGGATCAGGTGCACAGCAGCAGCAGCACTCATGGCGTGGCGCTGCAGCAGCAGCAGCGGCAGCGGCAGCGGCAGCGGCAGCCGAAAACGAGCAAAATGAGTACGTAGGGTCACCAAAACATTGACACACAGAAATCGTGTGCATGCATCGAAAATGCACCACAGTAGCAGCAGCACTCACGTCGTTCGGTGCAGCGCTGACGGCGACAGCTGAATCCTCCGTTCCTTCGTTCACGTCCCGCAAACAGTTGTGCATGTGCGCGTTCGCGTGCACTATGTGTAAGAGGAGCCGACGCAACGCACGAAGGGGAAAGAACGAGCATGGATGAGTAAAAAAATAAATAAACGCTTTGACGTAGATTTGTATGCAAAAGGGCAATTGAAAACCCCCAAAAAACGTACTGGCAACATACAGCATGCACAATAGACGTAAGACACTCACCACCGTCAGCAGTCTCGAGGGAGTACGAGACAATCCCTTCCTTGATCGGGCGAGCACAGAACTCGCAGTCGGTTGCCCTGTCAGGATGATCCCGCCACCAGCGCACGTGAGATCCTTGCAGGTGGCGAAGGCCACGTTTTTGCCACCAGGCGCGGAGTTCTTGATCAAGTGCTGGTCCGTGCACTGGTCGCAAACAACAGCCGGCACCAGGTCGGTCTTTGTCGTTGCCGCTCTCTTGCCAGAGGGCGAGGACCACGCGCCTCTCGACGAGGGGGAGGTGAGCTTAGGGGGCGTGGAGAAGGGAGAGGCGGGGGTTGCAGCACCAGCAGGTTCGCCACCGACAGCAGCAGCTTGGCCGCCGACAGCTGCACCTATCTATGCCGTTCGTCGAAGGCGAGACGCCTCTTTTAGGCGCCGTGCGAAGAGCTGTCTATTGGTTGGCAGTTTGCGGAAGAAGAAAGAAGAAAGGTTGTTTGGCTGTTTGGCTGTTCGGCTGTTTCAAAGAAGAAGGGATGTTTGCGAAGAGCTGTCTATCAGTCGGTCTGTCTGCCAAGAGCTAACAAGTGATAACGACCCCAAAAATCGTAATTATAGTTGTATTTATATACAAGGCTTTCCTTCGGAGTGGGTATTCCGTCGTTTCTTGTGCAAATACGTTTGGTTTGGTTGGCTTTGGGCTATGACGCCAATTGTTGCAATTGGCGTAACAATTGGCGTCATAGCCCAAAGCCAACCAAACGAAATGCATTTTTATTTGTGTAAGAAACGGTGAAGGATGTGATTAGTACCAATCGCGTTTATTTATGAATGTAATGTGAAACGAAAGATCGGGTGACGCAAGAGTAAGAAGAATGACACTCGTCTAACGATATAGCGCAATAATAATAATCACATATTTCATCATTGCGGGGAGAGTGGAGTAGTGCATGGCATGTGGATGATATACAGCATACAGGTTGTTGTTTAAAGGAGGGTTTTGGGACAGGAGGGAAAGCAGCAGCGCCGGCAACGACAACGGTTATGGAAATGTTGTGTAGTTGCTGGGCGACCGCGATTTTGATGTAGCCAGCAGAGGAATTTGGATGAGACATGATACGTAAATAGTCTTCCACGCTGCTGTAGTACCGAGGCGGGAGGCCCAGAATGTGGATATGTTCGCTGTTGAACCCGTTGGACATGTGTAGGAAGAAATAATCGTGATTTTGGGAAATGTGGGAAACAATTTGTTGTCTTTCGTTCGTCCTGGATGGCGACACTCTGCTTGGCGTACTGCTTCCGCGAAGCCCTGGAGCAGGCGAAATGGAAGGGAGTCTTCTTGCACTTGATGATGATGTCTCCGTCTTTGATGGTGGAGTCCGTCAGGTGGCAGTTGTAGCACTTGCCACCGACCTGGTCGAAGTAAACATAGATAGGGTGCGCGGGGCGAGAGTGGCGTGCAGGGAATGACGGGGGAGGGGGAATAGGGGGGCGGGGGGGGGCGTACTCATTTGTTGCTTGCCTTAGTCATTTGACCATTGACCACGCATCCCTTTAGAGACGGAGCACCGTTCCTACTCCTAATAGCGACACCCCCAACAATTGGGCGCTCATTACGTTGTTTCCATAAATTACGTTGAAAAATTTTGCTAATCTTATCCCCTTCCTGTTTGGCCTCCTGTTGCCACCATCTGTCTCCTAGGATAGCGATCGTTTTCTCGCTATTCATTGTATCAAACTCCTCCATGTCACATTCGTCTATTTTCCTTATCTCCTCTTCCAACACATCCCGTTCCTCCTTGTATATTTCACATTCTCCTACTATGTGAGTTCTACTCTCTATTGCTTTGCCACACGGGCACAACTGTGCGTCTTCCTTCTCCTCCTGGCTACTGGTGTACCTCTTTCTTCTTTCTGGCAGGTCCAGGTCCCCTACACGAAAGCGCAGTTTCAGCGTTTTCGCGAAGTCCATTGGGCCATGCTAATACGTTTTCATTCCTATTCCTTGCCTCAATCCCCCGTTTATCTCCAAGTGTTTTTCTGATTCCACCTTGTTTCTTAGCGCTAGCCTTTCCCTTCTTTCTATCCTTTCTTCTACTTCTGTCTTGTACCTCCCAAACTTCCTGGCGGACATCATCTCTACTTGGTTTCCCCCTAGATCCTTCCATACTTTCTCAACTACGCCATCCCACCTTATTCCAGCTCACCCTTTTGTTACTTTCTCCCATACAGCTCTATCAACTATGGCTGGCAACCTCTTTTTTGGCATGTTCCTTACTTTATATTGCCAGTTCAACTTTCTCATGTCTCTATTTGTCTTGAGTGGGCGCATTCCCAGTTCTGCTCTTAATACTGTATTACTAGTCGTACTTGAGCATCTTAGGATTGTTTTAGCTGCTGTAGTTTGTACTGTTTCCAACTGTTTTACGAGTTTCGCGTTTCCTTCCCATACTTGTCCCGCATATTCTAGCTTTGGTACTATCACATTCATCAAGATACATCTGTTAATCCTAGTGTCAAGGTTCGGGTCTGTTAAGATCGCATCCATCTTGCCTACTTGTGCCCTACCCTTTCCTATTACTTTTGCTGTATGTGTATCCCAAGAGCATCCGGCGACCCTAGCACCTCCCTTAGCCAGTACGATACTACTGGCAGTACAGCACTACTGGCAGTACATACGGGATCAGGGCCCAGCCCTACGGTGTTTTTTTTTTATTGGATACCCAAAAAACCTCACCCCCAACAGTCCGAGTGGTCTATTGGATAATGTTGCCATACGTTCGGATCATGGCGAGTACTCGTAAATACCGTTGATTTTTTGTGATTAGCCTGTTGAAATTGCATCCAATTTTTCACTATGAATATGGACGCAGCGCAACTTAGGGCAGCCGCCGGCCTTTTTACCAACTGCCACCGCAATCAATAGTTGGCCAGGCCCGACCCCTTATCTGTTGTGTATCAAACGTTATTTGTTCCTACGGCTTCGCTGTGGAGCTATTCCTTGTCGTAGGGTTGTGCTCCTACTATATACCTGGTACATAGGGTTGCTGTTGCCGTCCTGCCGTACAGTACTGCTTCTGGTGGTGCTAGCTGCTTCTGTAGCAGCTGTACTGCTTGGCTACTGTTGGTGTCCATTGTCCACATAAATTTGTTACGGTTTTGGGTTGATGGCTATTCAGGTAGAGTACGATACCGCTCGTCCGCAATACATTTAGTATTTTGACGGATGGGTTTAATATTTCAAACCAATTCACATCTCAACACATCAGACAGGGCCCGAAGACACAGAAAGACATGCGCGACCGTCGTCGATATGGACCTTTGTTGGTCCCAGCATACGCGACGATTGTCGACGGCGACACAGCTAACCCTGCGCTGTAGACCCTGTTTTTTCGGTGCTATGCTCTACATCGCTCTCGCACGAGGTGCGATTTTCCACAGTAAGCTGTGGGTAAAAGCCGTTGCAGAATTGGTCGACACTTGAGCTATATGAGCTGGTCTGATCCAGAAACCAGCTTGAACTTTCTTGGTCATAACTCATGAACGCCGACCAACTACACCCAGATACGCCTATTTTGCTAATCAGCCAATTAATGCTCTTTCGATGTTTTTGCAATTTGCTATTTATTAATCAAGTTGTTTGAAGGCCACAAAAACTCTCGATTTTGTTTTATAGTATAGGCTGGGCAAAATCGGCAAAATCTTGGAAAGCATCATACATCGACCGAACATATTACGTTGATACTTTGTTTCGTTGGCGAAGGTCTACCAAGGCGCTAGATGTCTGTTTTGGGTTGTTGATTGTTTGCCTGAAAAATACAGCCACAAGTGTAAGTCAGGGAACTGGAGGATGCATCGGCGAAACAGGCATTAGCTATAACCGTTTTTACTAATCACTTCCTCTTTTTTTTACACGTGATTCACAACGCTTATGTCTAAACGTGCAAAAGGGGACGCTTTGTATTTTCGTTTTTCGCCCCGAGATATTCGCCAATTTTTTTTTCGGTTTTGAAGAAAACATTCGTCCATTCGTCCAGTTCGTGCGAAAACAAAATTAACAAATACATTTCCCTTTTAAACGTGTTCGTCTGTAGTTGAGGAAAAGCCATACCTGGGTACGAAATACATCCCCTTTTAAACGTGTTCGTCTGTAGTTGAGGAAAAGCCATATCTGGGTACGAAGTTCAGTTTGGGGCGGGAAAATTGTGTGCTAATTGGACTGCAAAGTTCAAGTTATTCACCATACCAGACCAGCTTTTAGTAGATTAATATGATTGCGCTTGGTAAATATATCTATCCGCCGACTTCTACTACGTTTCCAGTTTACAGCAAAACTATCTCGCGATGTTCACGAAACGCTATGGTACCCCAAAATGGGCGTAATCTGTCTAGTACAGGTATTGCCTCCCTGAAAAAGGGAATTCGTTCTTGACACAAGTGGTTCCGGCGACAGGCGAAACACTCGCCTTCAAAAGTTTGTTCCGTAGTTGTTTTTTCTGTGGAAAACGAAATTCGGTGTCCCTTGTGATTGGACAAGAAATCGTATCAGTGGTCGTTTGTGTAGAGGTATGTTTTGCCTATGGACCTGGAATTTTGCGATCTATTGGTATTTTTCCGCGAAGAAACAAAATAAATAAATTTAAGGTCGCTGACAAGATTTTTCGTCGGGTATCAATAATAAATTTACCAAACCTTGTTTCCCAACCACGGCGCAAAGGTGATTCGGTTCGGAAAGTGGACAAAAGAGTGGCCTAAATTATGCGTAAGTTGTCGATTGGAATTGTTTTCCTCCCCCAACACCACAGCAGATATCGACCAGGACCATTATTAATAGTAAGTGTTACAAGGCGCTTCGCTCCGCGGGCGGCCTACGCCGCCCGCTACGCTCGCTCAGGACGGAAAAGGACATCAAATTATGCGAAGTGGACAGAGGTCTATGATTGAATATTGCTTTTTCATGACTGCTGTAGTTGCAAACTGGCAAGTTGAATATGCCAAGAGTCCCGCCGCCATGCTTCAGGAGAAGACACCTCGGACGCCACATACGCTTCGCGTCGCGGGCGGTTTTCCGCTACGCTCGCTCACATGTCGTAGGTGCGTACATACCCCAGGTAGGGTACTCGTTTTCTTCTTTCGATATGTTGTGTCTGTACTCGTATGTGCGAAAGATAAAGCACAGCACGGCGCAGCACAGCAAAAACAATCAAAATGAAACCGAAAAAATCTGAAAAAAACAAAAAACTCGTTCCCTTTCGTATAGTAATTTACTACCTGATTGGAACACCTTACACCGGTCAAAAAGAAAAAATCAAACAGCAGAGCTTTTCTCTTAGCCTCATACGCCGCCCGCCCCTCTCGCGACCATCTCGCCACCGATCCGGTCCGAGTAAAGCTTTCCCCCCTCTCTTCCACAATGAGCCGCGTCGCCCGCCTCGCGTGAAGCCCGGTGCTAACCGTGGACCTCGTTCGCCAGCTCGACAATGTTGGTACTCATTCGGGGTACCTCGCTCTTGCGATTTCGGCCAGTCGCAAAAATAAGCACGGCTTGAATATTATCTTACAATCCCGAACGACCCTTAAATAGTCGTACGTACTCTATAAAAAAATCACAAATGGAGGCCAGACAGCCTTTTGATGCATCCCTCGTGTCTCGAGGCACACGCGACGCCTAGGCACGAAAGCGGCGAGCGCGCTCCTTGCAACTCCCCCTCTACCCGCCAGCACCCCCTGACACCCGCGACGGTGCCGGGTTCGCCCGCGGAACGTTGGTCAGAGTACACGCACGCGCACGAAACGAAAGAAGAAAAAAGGAAAGAAAAACTGAAATTACGAAGAGAAAGGGAGAAAACAAAGACCCGCTGGAAAGGTCCGGCAAGTAATAAAAGGAGGCGATTCCCAAGTGGGAGCTCTGAGAAGCCAGGGATGCACCAACCGAGCACGCTCAGAGGGTGAGACCTACGTAAGTAGTTCTATGTTGCCCTCCTATCAAGATTCTATACCTATTCTTCGTATGGTCACGTGTAAGGCGAATAATACCCTCATGTGCATACAAACTTCTGGGGATATATATTCCCTAGGTTTACGTAGGGTTTCTATCAATAGGAGCACCATTCAAGATCTCTCCCACTATACAAAATGCCAAAAAAAAGTGGTGATTTTTTTGCCAGTTAACGGTACGATTGTTTCGAACCAGGAGATCAGGGTACAACAAACCTAAGTTAACTGACGTTTTCTGTCAAGGTAAACCGTTTTCTGGTAGAATTTCAATGTCTGCCCAAGTGATAAAAAAGGACAGAAAACGGTACACCAATGTATTTTTGCCAGTTTACGGTACAAAAAAATAAAACGAGGTAATCAAGATACACCAAACCCCAATTAAATAACTTTTTCTGTCATGGTATAACTTTTTCTGGTGAAATGTCAATGTTTGATGTAGCTTATAATGCACGAGCAAAAAGCGCGTTCATGAATACAAGCGCTTTCTCGTACGCGTATCCATACCAATAGTCAAGCGTGGCTTATATTTCTGAAGAAATCTTGCGTTTTTTGTGCGTGCTTGCACTCAGAGCACAACCGCGAGCGAGACCGGCGCCGTCGCGGGTGTCAGCGGGTGCTGGCAGATAGAGGGGGGGTTGCAAGGAGCGCGGTCGGCATTTTTCGTGGCTAGGCGTCGCGCGTGCTTTGAGACACGAGGAAACTGGAATGGGCTCTGTCTGGCCTCCATCTGTGGGATTGTGGATACAATTGTATGGTCTGTAAGGGTCGTTCGGGATTGCAAAATGACATTGAAGCGATGCGTATTTTTGCAATGCGTATTTTTGCATCCAAGCTGAAGTTCACAGAGAGAGCTACGTAGTCTGAGCACCGACTTTGTCGAGCTAGCGAATGAGGGCCACGATGAGCACCGGACTCCACCCGAGGCGGGCGACGGGGCTCACTGTGGCAGAGAGGGAGGAAAGCTTTACCTGGACCGAATCGGTGGTGAAGTGGTCGCGAGACGGGCGGGCGGCGTACGAGGCTGAGAGAGCTCTGCTGTTCGATTTTTTTCTTTTCGACTGGTGCAAAGTGTTCCAATCAGGCAGAATATTATTACGTGAGAGGGGACGGGATTTTTTTTCTCCCCGAAGTTTACGTTTCATTTTCATTGTTTTCGCGGTGCTGCTGTGCCTTGCTGTGATTCCTCTGTTGTACATACATCATACCCGGTATCAAAAGAAGGAAATAAGTACCCTACCTGGGAAATGTACGGACGTACGGCTTGCGGCGTTCGGGTTGTTTTCCTGAATGGATCATATGGAGCTCTTGGCTTCGCAAATCGCCTCCTTACACCTAATTGTTTAGATCGCGTCTGTTGCGTCCTATTCTCGTTCATGAATACAAGCAAGCGCTTTCTCGTGCTCGTAATTATACGAATATTCAAGCCTAGCTTATATGTCTGAAGTAAAGTTGTACTGTATGTACCCAGCAGAAAAAATGTACATGGAAGCAGACAAAGGAAGACCAACGCACGTACTGCTTTACTAGCCTACTACATTAGACTACGGTTCGAGTTCGTACTTTCTACGTAGTTCTCTTTGTCGATACCTACAGTACAGTACGCCGATCTTTTCCCCCAAACCTATAACCTACTGCTTGCTGCCGTACTAGGCTACGAACTGTATCAAGTAGACTATAGCACAATTACGTACTTCTTACGTACTTTCTCGATACGCACATGACGACGATAACGGCCCACGAAGAACGATAGTCAACCTACCGTGCTTTCCGTCACCGTTGAGGTCGTGCCTGCGTTTGTTTCGTTGATTCAGGTTGTTGCACGGCGCGTCGAGGCCTTCGATTTCTGCGCAGCTACGTTGATATTATCTGTTTTGTCTACAGATTTTTGTTTACAGGGTGCATGTACGTAACGATAATCGGCGAAAGTTCTCTTTGTATGCGTTGTGTCGTCTGCGGCGTCTTATTTGGTATGTACACGGCATGTCGAAGCCGTCGCCATCTGCGCGAATCGACTGTACTATTATGTTTTGGTTTTTTGTTTCCAATCGAAGTACCCATGAGACTCGCGAGGACTAAGTCATTTCAGCCCTTCGTACCCTTGAGACTCACGAGCGTCATTTTAGCACTGTGACGTACCCTTGGACTCGGTACTTCAAAATGACTGGTATTCGCTAGTCAACGAGTGAGTCCCGATGACTGGACAGTGGTACTCTGCCGACCTTTTTGTTTGCAGTTTGCAGTTCTCGTGTCGCTGCTGCAATTTTTCCCTCCTACCCAAAATGCGCCTGAAAGCAAATATTAAGGTCACGGAGATGTACCGGTTACGACGAGGTACGACGACGACGTCGTGCGTCTTCGTCCTCGTACGCCACCGGGCTCCCCTTCCCCGACTGTTGTGCCACGGCAACCTCGGGCGTGCATGATGTGCTGCTGCTGCTGCCGCTGGTCATCTGCTTCCCTGGTGCTACTGCTATATAGGTCATGCTACTGTTCTGTTCTGCTGCTAGTGCTGCTGCTTTGTCTGCGATGTGTTTTTGCTGTTGACCCCCGTGTGGGTATGATTATTGTGCAGATCAACTCCTCTCGGTGATGTATCTCCGCATCTTAAAGCTGAACGACGGATCCACTGCTTCGGAAGCTGTACGAGTACCGTCTCGCATTTGACATTTATGTAGGGAATCTCGGCGGAGGTCTCGTGCCAGCGTAATTTTCGTATAATATGTACCTATTCCCTATGCTGATGCTGCTTGCTGCTGCTGAACTTGTTGCACCAACGTAATCGCCGGCGCTTTATACTGTAGATGGACTCGATCGACTGCTGCTCAACTATTTTTTTAGTATCTATCTGTACAAGAAGTATACAGTACGGACGCCGAGCGTCTCGTACGTCGTAGTGTGTAGTGCTGCTTTCTGCTGTATAGAAACGAGTAATGCGTTGTTGGGCCGGATGGCGGATGGCAATGCTTGCTTTTCTCGTGTTTGTAGCGTTTTATTTCTCTTTGCTCAATTTGTTTTGGTTTTTTGCACCCCTTGGCAGTACTGTCGCACTAACAGCCTCGAGTTGCACACCGGTAGGCCCTCAGCCATTACGGGCATGCGTGGAGCCGCAAGCGGGCGTCAGCCCGCCGCGGCGAAGCCCCCCTTGTATTTATGTACAATATTGTTGGCGGTGTGCTCTCAGCGCTCCTCGGTGTTTCTTGGACGTTTTTTTCGTTATGTTCGTGCTAGCGCGAGATGAGTTTACGTTACGGGACAAAAATACCTCATCGTGATCCCAAACTCCGACTGTATCAGTGGCGACCTCGGGTATGTTTAAGCCGTGCCCTGGCTGCCGGCCGGCCGGGTGTGCTGTGCTAGTTTTTCCAGAAAAAAATCAAGTATGTCAGCTACGAGTTGCATCAGTTGAGTGGTCGATACTTGATTTATCAGTCGCGCGGCCCAAGATTTTGCTTGACGGCCTACCTTCGCCCCGTCACGCCTACTTTTGGCCCTCCAGGCCCTCTTGTAAAATATATTAGTTTTTAAGAGTGGGAGGTTCTTGACAGCTGTCCGTCAAGGGGTAAATGTGCCGTCAATCGACATCTATGCTCGCTCGTGCCGGTAATTTTTTTCTGTTTTCGATGCCATCACCCGCATTGGATCTTTTCTCGGCCAAAATGGCAGAGGCCGCGGCCTCCGCGGCTTTTGACATCTCATGGCGGCAAGAATGTGGGAAATTTGGGTTAGGGTGGCAGGTCTCATGCCCCGCCGTTGCGGGTGCGTTGAGTGTAGGGCGTTGCAGAAACGAGTGTCCAACTACCGATTCGGACTATTTTACGTGTGAAAGCACGAGTTTTCCCAAAAAGTGTTGACACTCGTAGGCTACCATATACTCGCGCAATGAGCGTCGCGAGCCTCTTGGCTGCTGTGCACGCCGGCCGAACAGAATCCGTAAGGCACACAAGACGGGTCTTCGGTTTTTTGACCGAATCGGATAAGCTTACGCCGCGGGAGGAGCGGTATGGTAGTGGAGGTACAAACGGTGTCTACGATTTTGTTTTTTTTACACGCAGCAGGCAGTATCACATGCGTCGTGGAGTTTCGGTTGTGTTGTGAAGCAGTTTTTATTTTTTTATCATCCACGGCAAAAAAAAGGTATCAATGAGTACGCTTGCGGGTTACGACCACGTCGTGTTTCTTTACACCCTCATGCGACTCCCTTATTGGAGTAGGTCAGCCTGCAATGTATTTCGTTGCTGACCCTCGAGGGTGTGATTATGCCTTTCCTCGCCGTACCCCACCGTGCTCTCCTGTCCGGACTGCTGTGCCGGGACGGCCTCGGGCGTGCCTGAGGCACTGCTTGCTTCTGCTGTTGCTGCTGCTGTTGCCACGTATCACCGCTGCTGTGCTCCTCTGTTGTTGCTGCTCACGCACCTCTTCTCGTGGAGTCGTCAACCTCTGCGTTCTGTTCTGTTGTTGAACCTCGAGGGTGTGGTTCTTTTCCTCATTCAATCTGATTTTTTCTTTTCAGCTTCTGAACAAGCCGTGGTCACAAGTGTCGCCCCTTTCCCCCGCGATAACTGCCTTTATTATTATCACGTAGAAGGCTCAGCATTCCTAACAGTCGTCGATTTTTCATTGAATTTTACCGACTCACGCTCTCGCGCTTTCGGCTCGTCAAGTTTTTACGCAAGCAAAAGTCCCTATGAGCACGAGCACGCACTCAGTGAGACTTGAACTTACATCTTGACTTTAGTGGGGACGAGATTCGCCTGCTCGTACTACAAAATAACTGCATCGGGGACCCCAATATACTTCCTCGTCGTGCCCCACCGTGCTCCCCTGCCTCGACTGCTGTGACGTGGGCGGCCTCGGGCGTACGTGATGTTCCACTGCTGCTCCTGCTACTCCTGCTACTCCCGCTGCTCTGCTACTGCTCTGCTACTGCTCCGCTGCTGCTGCTATGTTGTTCTGCTGTTGCTGCTGCAGATGCTGCTGCTGCTCACGAAGTCCCCTTCACAGAGGTCGGCCTGAGATACATGATTATCCCTGTGTGCCACTGGACTTCCCTGCCCCGACTGTTGTGCCAGGGGCAGCCTCGGGCGTGCATAATGCCTACTGCCGTTGCTCCTGCCGCTGTTCTGTCGCTGCTCTGGTGCTTCTTCATGTATGTGGTGCTGCTGTGCTGTTCTGCTGCTGCTGATGCTGCTATGTCTGCGATATGCTTTTGCTGCTGACCTCCGTGAGCATGGTTAATATGCAAGTCAACCCTTCTCGATGATGTACCTCTGCATCTTGAAGCTGAAAGACGGATCCATCTACTCCGGAAGCTGTACGAGTACCGTCTCGCAATTGCCACTTACATGGCGTTTCGGCGGAGGTCTCGTGCCAGCGTGGTTTTCGTATGATACGTACTTGTTCGCTATGCTGCTGCTTGCGGCTGCTTGCTGCTGCTGAGCTCCACCAACGTAATCGCCCGCGCTTCGGACTGTCGATTAACTCGATCGACTGCTGATTAACTGTGTTGTGTTTGTCTGTGTACGAAGTATACAAGCGTCTCGTACGTAGCACTCTGTAGTGCCGCTTGCAGCTGTCACGAACGAGTAAATGCATTGTTGTGTCGGATGTCGGGCAATGCTTGTTTTTCTTTTGTTCGCAGCAGTTTCTTTCTCTGTACTCTATTGATAATTTGTTTCTTTTGATGCACCCTTTGGAGGCACGGTCGCACTACCAGCCTCGAGTTGCGTACCGGCACGCCCTCAACCGTTACGGGCATGCGTGGAGCCGCAGGCGGGCGTCGGCCCGCCGCGGCGAAGCCCTACTCGGATATATATTTGTCCCCGGGCACGAAACGCCCCCGAATTCATCAAAATGTTCACACAATTGTTCACTATCGCGATGGGCTGCTCCGATTTACAAAAAAGCATAACACGTTCCCTTTGTTGATGCGGTCATGTGGATATGTTTAATGTGGAGCAAGTCGTCGTATTAACTACTCTTTTGTCCTCATGGCCTCCAGTGTTGCCTCCTACTTTTCATCCAAAGCGCAATAGACGGCGTGCGGTCTGGTGCATGGCTCATGGCGTGACAGTTTTTCAACGCTTGTTTCGTTGCAATCGAAAGGAAATGAGAGGATGCGTCGCCCAAGCGTTTCTTCCTCGGGCGGTAGTTTGTAAGTCTGACAAATACTAATCCCATTGATAGCTGCAGCGCACAGGCGGTGGTCCGAAAACGCCGTTGACCCTGTTTTGTCACCCCCGGCCCACCCCCCCACTCCCCCCCCCCCCCGCTCCCGCGTGCCGTCATTTTGCCTTTGTTTTGGTGCCCATCGAACGTTCTACGCCCACGTTTCCCTGTGCGGTTGCTCCTATAATAGGCAAGATACTACTCCAAGCAGAGCTACAATCTCGGCAACCTTGAGCCTGTTGTGGCTAAACCTCATTCGCCGGACAATAAGGCCTTGGCCAAGGACTGCCGTGATACCAAGATTGATCGCGTCTATATCGGCTCTTGCACTGGAGGAAAGACGGAGGATTTTGCGGCTGCAGCCCGTATTTTGCAAAACGAGAAGGCAGGTTGTCCGTACTTGTACCCTGAAGCTAAATTTTACAGATAATACCCGATACCCGAGGAGGTGGTACTAACATTTTTGTCTACAAACCGTGCGCGGAAGCCGATTTGAGAGTACCCCGTTCGCCCAACGAATTGTGTTTACTCTGATAAAGGTGTTAGACGTGAACCATATGCATATAACGGCCGTGTAGGTTTACTGTGCCATATTTTGAAGAAATCGCCCAGATTGAGAGTACCTCGTTCGCCCAACGAATTATTTTTACTTGATGAAGGTGTTCGATGGACATGAACCAAATGCACATAACCGGGGTGTAGGTTTACTGTGTCATGTTTTGAACTTCGTCGGGTTGCGTGGTACACCAGCTGCGTTGCATTGGGTACTTTTCCTTCACACGTTTCCCACACATGGAACATCTTAAGGCGTGTTGCCTTTTCTTCTAGGCGCTGCCAACCAGACCACTCTTCATCTCGTCTGCAGGATATATTGTCAACAAAATCCTCGTCATCTGTTCTTTTATTACGGTGTGAAATGTGTTTTATTAAAGTTGCTTCCAGAATCAGCACACCCTGGACAATAGACTCAACAATAGTGTATTGCTTGGCAATGGACGAGGGGGAAAATATATCGATGTCCATTGTAGGCTATAATACAAGACTATCGACCGTATCTATCGATAGGTATGGTCGACGATAATAGGTTTGGAAACTTGGCAGCACTACTGTAGTGTACCGTGGTAACGAAAGACTGGAGATACTGTCAATGGATAGATGTTGCCCACCACAACAGATTCGCAAATGTGTCCATCGATGGCCTTTGCTGGCCGCAATAAATTGCGCAAGCTATCCATCGATGTATATTGTCCACCACCACAGGTTGTGTATGGTGTCCACAATAGGCTGTGTCCGGTGTCCATTGATGGCCATTGCTGGCCGCAAAAGATTGCGGACAATAGATTGCGGATGACCTCAGCTGAGATCGAAAGGGCGAACGGACTGAAAACATATTGCACCTGTAGCGCCAGCTTCTGCTCTTTTCTGCCCTGCGGCTTGATGGGTTTTGACGCTCTCTTGCTCTCGTACGAAAGTGGAGACACTGGCCATTGATACTCACCATTGCACGACATGAATATGGGATGACGAACTTATATTTTTTTGGAAACACACCCCAACAGACTATTGTGGGTGGCGATGGCTAGCACACAATTGTGCATCTGTTGTTGGCAACAGCTATCGATAGACAATATTATTGGCCCATTGTTTTACCTACTGTGACGGCCATTGACGGATAGCTTGCACATCTATTGCGGTCGGCAGTGGTTATATCGATGGACACCACACCCTAGACAATAGACAATGCCCCCTGCAATAGCAAATAGAATATGGTGCAATGGACGGGTCTATTGTCCTCGGCAAAATCTATCGATTGGCACTTTCCTCGATCCATTGTCGTCGATAATGTCTACCGATAGGTTAAGTCCCCAACATATTGCTCAGGCAGGAGTGTGCTGAAGTACCTGGGTTGGAAGCTTTTGTCACCCACAAGGGCTATCGACGGATAGCTTGCAGAATCTATTGCGGTCTACAGTGGTTATCAATGAACACGTTTCTCAATCTATTGTGGCCGGCAATGGCTATCGATAGATGCATTTCTTAATCTATTGTGACCGGCAATGTCTATCGATAGATATGTTTCTGAATCTTGTGCGACCAGCAGTGGCTATCGATAGATACATTTCCTAATCTGTTGTGGCCGGCAATCGCTATCGATGGACACCGTTGAGAATTTGTTGTGGGGGACAATGTCTATCGATGGATTCCATCACCCGCCTATTTCCACACCTACAATGTACTCTGATTTATTATGCAATGCAATATTTTGTGCCGCAGCAATGTCACCTTTTCATCTTGTGATCACCACCAGTATGGAATGAGTGCACGGTGTTGTATCGTGATGAGCAGCAATGTGGGTGCATGGCATAGCGTCCAGGAGAGCTGCAACGTTGTGTCTCAACGAGGCAGTGGGCATCATGGGGGTAAAGCGTGTTGCGTTGTCGGCCGTGTCGTTTACACTTTGTACGTATAAGAGATAAATCATTGCCGTCAAACAATGACCCCTACAACATGCTTGTCAACGGCCATTGTCGACCACAATAGATTGCCCACGCTGTTTATCGATAGACATTGCGAACCGCAATAGATTTTGATATTTTGGGCAATGTGCCGTTAGCATCATGGGATAGATGAGGTGAGGTGTGCTTACACCCTGGACAAAAGAATGGAAGTAGAACATTGCCGCTACAGTAGCTCCGAAAAAAGTGTATCAATAGATATTGTTAACGACAATTGATTGGCAACTCTGGCTAACGAGAGACATTGCGAGCCACAATAGACTGGCAACACTGTCCATCGATAGACACTGTTAATCACAATCGACGGTCAAGGCTGTCTGTCGACAGATGTTAACGGCAATAGTCTGGCAACGCTGTCTATCGATAGATATTGTCAGAAGACAATATATTTTCGGCAATGGACACGGTATGCCATTGCCCTAACAATGAAATCACAAGGTTGTCCATAGATGGCCATTGTCCTGAACAATAGATGTTGGGAAAGCAACCGCGATAGATGTTTCTTGAACAAAAGACCAAAAACGTTTGCCTATCGATGGCTATTGTCGCGTACAATATACACCGAATTAAAAATATAAAATAAAAATATGACCGATTGTATCCATCAATAGCCATCTTCACCCACAATGGACTGTTGGGCGTGTGTTCGCGGTAGATTATTGTCTAAACCTTTTGTTACCGTGAAATGATGTATGTCGATGGCCTTTCTTGACGACCGCCGAAGCTTCTATTGCCTCCAACAATCGGTGCGCGATGGTGTCCAACAATAGCCATCGCCACCCACAAAAGATTGTTCGCCGGGCTCCGAAAAATATGAATCTGACTTACTTTATTTCAGTATGGGACAAAAAACTCGAGTTGAGAAACGGTAGGCTGAGGACTTTCTTGTAAAGTTGGCCTGCATCTGAAAAAATAAGTCTGACTTACTTGAGAACAGTGTGGGACAAGAAAGCTCGAGTTAAGAAATGGAAAGCTGAGGGTTTTCTTGTAATAAATCTGACCACATGTTTTCAATATAGAACAAAAAAGCTCGAGGTAAGAAACGGAAAGGTGATAATTTTCTTGTCAAAGTGGTCTTATTTTTATATCCATTTTATTTTTGAGAGTACAGTTAATATAAGACAACCCGACGTTAATAAATCGAATATATTTTCGAGCGAAGAGAAAAATCGAATATAAAGATGACCAGCATTGAACAAAATAGCTTTTATTGATTTCGTTTCAGTATGGGACAAAAAACCTCAAGAGGAAAACGGAAAGCTGAGAGTTTTCGGCATAAGGTGGTTTTAGTTTTTTCTCCACGTTCTATTCAAAGTGGAGTTAATATAGGACAAAGTAAGGGTGTTACATCGAATCTATTTCCGAAATTACCAGCGCACACAAGTTGACGACAGTTACCAATATCCTGGTGCGCGAGTTCCCAGCGACATCTATATAATGCCTTCTCCAAATGAGTGTGAGAGCGTATGGTCTCCACAACATGAGGAGGTCGGTTCACATGACCACACGCAGAACATGAACACACCTGGTACACATTTGGGAGCTTTTCCCGAAGATAAAATATAATTTTCATTGGAAAGGCAGTAACCATCGCAGTCCACAATTAATTATTGGACGCGCTTTGTAAACAGACTATTGCCTCGCGTATGTCGTGGGATGAGTGCAAGATATCCTCGAGATGGCTTACGATGGATAGCTTGTACAATCTATCGTGGCCAGCAATGGCATTCGATAGACATCTCGCACAATCTATAGTGGCCATCGATCGACATCTCGCACAATCTTTTGTGGCCTGCAATGGCCATCGATGGACGCGGTTCACCATCTATTGTGTTCAAAGATGTCTATCGATCGACAGTATCACCAGTCTTTTGTCGCCGACAATATCTATCGATAGATACTTTCCACAATCTGTTTTCGCCAACTTTCCACAATCTGTTTTCGCCAACAATATACGTCGATAGATTCCCCCTCTCGTCTATTGTCGGAGCAAAAGACTATTGTTGTGTCCATTGTTCAGAGTGTGCAACCTCACACAACCTACGGTGACCGGCATTGACCATCGATGGACACAGTACCGACCCAAATGATATGGACAATATCTGTCGATAGAATGTGTTGCTAGTATTTTATGGTCGACTGCGGTTATTTACACGCACGGTTTTGGGACTATTGTGGGGTCAGTGTTATTTTTTTTCTCATGATTGTATCTGTCCATTATCCATGCTTCCAAAGTATACTTTTACCCAAAATATATGTCGATCGACAATGTTGCTGGTATTTTGTAGCAGGTAGCCGGCAATAGTCATTGACAGGTGGTGTGACGCGTCACCTATATATTTTTGGAAAACGAATTCAGATTCACAGTTGTCTCTTTGTTTCCATTCCTCTCCCCGCTGTCCTTATTCTCCTCTCCTTCCTGTTGCTTTGTCCGTGCAGCAATCTGTCCTTTGTGGGTACATATACTTTTCTGGTACGTCGCAGCCTTTCTGATCTCCATGCACCATTTGTAATATACCTTTCATTTCAGATTTTTTCATATTTTTGTCCCTATTTTCTGGTCTTGCTTGTGTTGTGTTAGCTCGTACCCGGCACGCTGGCATTTCACTTGCTTCACCCATGGCTTTGCGATTGTTTTTGCTTTTGTTTTTCGCTGTCTCCGTCTTGTCATCACAGAACAGTATCTATGCCTCGGATATAGAATCAGGACGGACACTGGGTGTACTGATGAAGCTGGGTAGAAAGAATGATTTAATGGGAAGACAACACACAGCATAATGGGCACACACAAATCGGAATGTCATACTAAACCATACGTACCAGGTATACGAAGTAATATGTTGGATGACGTGATCACAATACTGTATATTAATATATCATGCCCTCATTTCTCGATCACGACATAGCACACTCATTGCTGCAATTATCACAGTCTATAGTTTAATATTTACCTGATAGATAAAATTGCTGTCTCACAAATTGCTTGTCTCACAACATATATTTAATTTAAGCTGTCTCACAAATTGCTGTCTCACAACATATATTTAAATTGCTGTCTCACAAATTGCTGTCTCACAAATTGCTGTCTCACAACATATGTTTAATTGCAGTTTTTTTGTAACAGTGTACATTGTATGTGTTTAGCAATAGACTAGTGGTACTCATAGCCGATCACGATATAGCACACGCTCATTGCTGCAAGTATCACATTCCTTAACACAATAGATGAAATTGCTGTCGCACAACGTACATTTAACTATTTGTTATTGGTCCACGTTGTATACATGTGAGCAATAGACTGGCGATACTTGTCGATCGATAGACATTGTCCGCCACAATAAATGTGCATCGCGTCCATCTATGGCCGTTTCCGGTCACCAGAGATTGTGTAAGGTGTCTCGCGCTAGCCGTTGTCGACCGCAAAATGTTTGCTTGCTTTCCATCTATGGCCGCTGCCGGTGGCAATAGCCTTCACCGAGGGACTGCCGAAGATTGCTGCCAAACAAAATATAGGGAAAATGAAGTAATCGATACCCTGGTATATTTTACCGGCGACACTACTGAAGGTTGAGAAACGTGTCATTCGACACCCTGCAATAGACTCGTCAGTCGCACCATATTATATTGCTATTACAGTTTCCATTGCCTTTTGTCCAGGGTGTGAAGTACTACTATAGCTTGCGCATGACGATAGGCGAGATGTCCACGTTTTTTTTTTATCAATTTGGGTGTAATGTCAACGAAACATTGTTGACATCGTTTCTTCATCTCCTGAATCTGGGCAGGTCCGGGTGCCGACGTTCTTGGTTCCTGCGACCCAGAAAGTGTACAACGATCTGCAAACCTTGAAGGTAACGGCGCTTTGATTTCGATTTCAACGTGTTCTGTTTGGTGTCCTGCGTTCAACCCCAACAAATGCAGGAAACATCACCACTTCGCTGTCTTGATTATACTTTAGTCATCGTGTTACGGCTTTAGTTTTAAGCCTTTGAGGTAGGGCAGTCTGACTAATTTTCAGGGTGTTGAAGTTTGTTTCATAGTCCTCTCCCAGTAATTCAGCTTTTTTGTTGTTGCTAGTGTAAGTGCATGTCATAGTTCGCATGTCCAACATGTAGGAGTTATGAGTTAAAATAATTGTACTTGATGGGGACGTTCCGTGCACTTGTTCAAATATTTCCGCACCTATGCGTCCAAGCAGATTGGTGGGCGTACGCTGGCGTCAATTTTTCGTGAGGCTGGCTGCCTAGAGCCCGCGTCCCCTTCTTGCGCCGCTTGCCTTGGAGGACCGGCCGACACGTATGCCCGCATGAACGAACCCTTTCAGTGTGTCTCAACCACCAACCGTAATTTTCCCGGGCGCATGGGGCACAAGGTGAGCGCTGGTGTGGTTGATGGTATCTTGAACTCTACGGTGTGGTAGTGATCGTTCGAGGCTTCTGCCTAATACATCGATTGTCGCCGTTGGGAACATAGGTTGATTTCAGTTTTGCGCATCGATCAAAATGGGTTGATACTTTTTCCCCGTAAAATTGTCAGAGATTGAATATGGGAGTTGTGTTTAGTCGAGCCTGGATCAGCAAGTTGGGAGTTTTAGGGTACGAAACGGTGGAGTAGAACCGCCAGTTTTTTGTCTTCGGATAGCCCACCTGTGCGTTGACTAAAGTTGACCGGGTGCGGCTGTACCACGTTCGGGCTTACGGCAGGGCTGAGTCATCTAGTTTCACATTTGTCAATGTTATCGTGTACGGAACTATGATATTATAAATTTGATACCTGGTATTTTGCTTTCGCAGTGACGGTCGAAAATCCGCCGTTATGGATAGCAGCGATTGCTGCGTTAGCATGCTTCGAACACCTTGGGTTTTGTGACGGGGAATCACGTCTCATTTGGTACGAGCTCAATTTTGTGGCCTGTTGGCAAAGTGACGTGTCAAGGAAAGCTTATGTTCGTGGGATAGGCGGGGCCTCCGTACCCACTTTGCGAGGGTTATTCTCGCCTTGACTCATTTTCCACGACTTTGCGCCATTTCTATGCGTTGAATGGCATTACGTTAGTGTTATCTGTAACACAATGTTCCGTGTTAGTGCTGGTGAGCATGGCAACGTGATGTTAGGGTGTTATGTCTAACACTCCTCCTAAGGGTAACACTATGTCAGTGTGTTACGTCTAGCGCTGCGCCGACAATAACATTATGTTATCGTGTTGGTAAATATGCGGATATCGATCTGGGCATGTTAAAGTGATAGCGTACGTGTTTGCTCAAAGCCTATCACTGTATTACAGTGTTCGTTCAAGGACTGATCACGGCATAACATAATGTTACTGTACCGGAGCTGCGCGAGACCGAGCAGCAACCTAACGATAAGGCACGTGCACGTTCGTGGGTTTCCAGTTGATACTGTGTTACCGCGTTACCGTGATCGCTTCTCCAGTGCTAACACTATGTTAGTACGTTACCACGTTCCTCTGTTTGGCCCCTTAACGTAGATTTGTGTTATCCCAGTGTTAAGCTATCCGAGGTGTGAAATATTGCGCCCAAATGGTTGTATACATTTGTACGAAAGCTACAGTGCCAATTCCTTCGCGCACTAGCACGGATCGCCTGGGTGCCTCCTGTTAGAGAGTTTCTCGTAGAGATCCAAAGAATCACAGCATGTAAGGTGGCGGATTTATCGATGCGATATCAACTGTAGTAGCCACGAGCGTTTTTTTACTGGGGCATAGTTTACTTACGGCCGTCTAGAGTTCGCACCCTAATCGGTGGCATCGCGTGTACTTTCAAACACGACACATATTATTTGCACGTCATTACGGATGACACGTCTTGATCGATGGCGCTACTGGAGTATTTTTCAGTACTACAGTACGATGTGTTGCATGCCTTGGATGTCCGTACTCCTCGTGCACTGTCTAAGAAGAATCAGTGACGTATCCCGCCATCGCCAGCAAGCTACCTTAAGGACTTCGTTGAACAAGCAGCTGGGACGCTTTGAGATAAACACCCACAGATGCCGTTTTGTAGCGTGTCCAAGCCCGTTGCTTAACCAGGGAAGATGTCGCCGCGTAGGAAATGGTGTGGTATGTTGACGATTTTGTCTTGTAGTGAATGTATCGTTAGGTGGACACGCCTCCTGTTGCTGGAAGAGTGTGGAACGTCGAAAATCGAAAAGAAAACAGATCGAAGAACGTATGCATTCACCTTGCTATATTACGGGGGTCCATAGTTAACGGGACCAAATTTTGTTAGTAAAAATAGGCAAATATATAGGTTTTTATGTGCATCATAGGTCCTGTTAACTATGGACCCCCGTAATAGCCCATTTTCTAAATGAAGCAGTTTGATTTCTCGTGCGCTGCTTCTATGCGTTTCATTATTTACCCTATTCGCGACGTTGGGCCTGGCTTATGGTTGAAGACAATGTTTTAAAATTCCAATGGCCCAATGCGACTACTGTAGCGTCACCCTTGATGTTCAGTCAGAGGAGTGATGCAGATTGGGGTAAGCTTCCCGCGTAGAGCAAGTGCGTAACTTGAAGCAGTTGCCCGACGCCCACCTCTGTTTGCCCTTGAGTGCTTGGAAAATCGTTCGTAAACGGTATGGAGTGCGAACAAACCTCTTTACTATAAACAACTGCCTGGTACGAGCGAACGCCGATATCCCGACCACGTAGGTACCCGCAGTTTTGGGATTTTTTTCACCTTATTGTTTTATTTACAAGGTATTTGCCTATGATCCAGCGGGTCGATCGACGATGGACACGCGTGTAGTTTTTCAATTGCAGGGGAAGACGCAGGCCTGTGTTGGGGAGTGTATTTTTTTCCCGTCTACTTTACTTTAGTTGCCAAGACGCGTTGTTCCTCCGATTGGCCTTCATCTTTCGGCTTGCGAGAAGTGAAGAACTTGATTTCTCAACTAATGGGTCAGGTTGTGAACGGCGCTCACAGCGAACCGCGCTTGATTCCACAACGTGTTTGAAACCACAGTTCGGTTCATTGCCACCCAAGGTATGTTTTGGTGTCTTCCTAAATATCTGCATGTTTCAAGAAGAGCTTCGCCGCGGTAGGCTGACGCCCACCTTGGCTACGCGCACGCCCGTAATGACTGAGGACTGGATTTCACAACGTTTTTGAAGAGCACCGCTCGGAACATTGTCACCCCATGTATATATTACTGTCTTCCTAAACTTAGCACATGTTGCAAGGGGGGCTTCGTTGAGGTAGACTGACACCCGCCTTGGCGACGCGCACGCCCGTTACTTTGAAAGTATGGGCAAAGCCAAAAATGGGCGCACCTCAAGCCTTTTGAGCCATTTATAGGTGCACGGCATGTCACACTCTGGAAAAAGTTTCGTGGCCCCGTTAGTGATTTGTTATCGGTCCTACAAGTGGCTCAAGCGTCCAAGGTACACGTGCTCGCATGACCGGATTTTCAAGTTCGTTCACCTATTTTTTCCTGAAAGTGTACCTAAAATGGTTCGGCGGAACCCTTTTCTGCCAACGAGAATTCGGGCAGTTATCCGACACCAGATGCCGGAATTGTCAATCACGTGACCTTACCTGTCAGCACAAACGCCCGAATAGACTACAAAACACTACGCACGCAACTTGCGCCGAACACAGCACAGGTCACCAAATAAACTGGACGGCCGGCCCATTCTGCACTTTATTTCCAGTCCACATGCCCGAATTTCTTGTTCTTTGTGGAAGTCAGCCTGACTGTCGTTTGTATGGTGCCCAAGTTCTTATCTGTGGTGTGGGTCGTTATGCCCGCGTATATAGCGGTGTAGTCTATGGCCTTATTATTGACGTTTTTTACTGCCGCCACACCCTCATGCACTCGCAAACTCGAACAGGGTAGTCTCTACATGACCACGGTAATGGGGATTTTATTGCTTTCCCAGCCATATAACTTGACACCCACCCAGGTGGCTTTTGCCGCAATCGATGAACAAATGTATAGCTTTCAAGCTAAAGTGGTGTATCCGTGTCAATAACTCCAACGTCCTTTATATACGTACTGTTCGGCTCCAATTTTTTCAGCCTGCCCTGTGACTACGGACTCAATATTTTGGACTTGAGTTTATGTGAGAACCGCAACAACAGTATACAAGGTACTTGATACCAGGTATCACTCAAGTACGTGGCCGGTTTACGCGGCTTCACGCGTACAGCTTGCTGCCTCCGAGCGAGGTGCCTAAACACTACCAGTATTAAACATATTGTGTAATACCGTGCATGATATTGACCACTCCTGCTACTACTATTACGAGTGCAGCATTTCTTTTTACGATGATATTCGATATTCTCCGGGTCAGTTTGTTCTTGATATCGTTTTTTTTTGGGAATTCAAAGCGAAATCCACGACGACGTTCCGACTGAATCTCCTGGGTTGTTGAGTGATATGCGCGCTATCGCGCCAACGCAGTCCAGGCTGCATGATGCGCTTGGGTTGATCATACGTTCACCAAGATGAGTATGCTATGTATGAAGCTTCAAAGGAGGCACCATTATTGTCTCGATCCGAGGGTGTTGCACCGCAGGAGGTGGGACTGAAAACGTTTTCATTGTCGTTTGATGATACTTGATTGCGTCAGGGAATAGTCGAACGTATTTGAAGGGGCCTTTTTTCGTTGATGTGTGGCATCTAGGGACTATCCCCTGGTATATTTACGGGTTTACTACTAAGGCATATACATTCGTACGTAAAACGTAACCTGCAACTGCCACTGGGAACGTCGCCGTCTACGGCGCATATGATGAACTTGGTCCATCCACCTGACCGGGCAACGATGCTGGCCACGGGCTATCGCTGAATGCAGGGGGGGGCGTGGATGTAGTGTTGTGTATGATTCGTTTCCTCGGGAAGACACGAGACGCTCCCAGTGGTAGTTATCTAATACGCGTCACGTAAGAACCTGCTTTCTGGGGTTTTGCGTGCTTTGCGTTTTCTGATACCATACCCAGTTCAGGCTGTGCATGATACGCTTGGGTATATCATACTTTTCCCAAAAACGGTATACTATATATAGCTACAAGGGGGGCACGATTTTTGTCTCCATCTGAGGGGGTTGTGTCGCAGAATGTAGAGCGGAAAGTTCTGACATTGTCGTTTGATGATTTATTGCGTCAATAAAGAGTTGAACATGTTTCAACGGACCTTTTTTCGTCGATGTGTGGCGTCTGGGGACTATCCTCTGGCATATCCACAGGTTTACTACTGCGGCGTACGTAGGCATGCAGATTCTTACGTACAGCGTAACCTGCAACTTCCACGGGGAACGTCGCCGTTTACGACGCATGTAGTATCACTATGATCATCTCTTTGTTATTGAACTTGGTCCACCCACTCACGAAGCCGGGCAGCGATGCTGGCCCCGGGCTCGTGTTGAATTCAGAGGTGGGCGTGGATGTAGCGCAGTGGATAATTAGTTTCTTGGCGAAAACACTATGATACGAGACTTGCACAGTGGCAGTTTTAGGTTACGCTTCACGTAGAAACCTGCGTGCCTACACCGCAGTAGTGAACTCGTGGATATACCATTGGGTCAGGGATTAGTAGAACATACAAGGCGCTTCGCTCCGCGGGCGGCCTACCCCGCCCACTACGCTTGCTCAGGAAGGAAAAGTGCATCAAATTATGCTAAGCGGACAGAGGTCCATGATTGAAAATATTAATAGTTTTTTCTGATTGTAGTTGCAAAGTGGCGACTTGGTAGTGCCAAGAATCCCGCCGCCATGTTTCAGGAGAAAACAGCTCGGACGCCACGTGCGCTTTGCGTCGCGGGTGGTGCCGCCCGCTACGATCGCTCACATGCCGTACGTACGTAAAATACCCCTGATAGGGCTATTATTTTCTTCTTCTGATACGCTGCATGTACGCAAGAGAAAGCACGGCGCAGCCAGCAGCACCGCAAAAACAATGAAAGTGAAACCGAAAATTTCGGAAAGAAAAAAAAAAAGATCCTGTCCACTCTCATGTAATTTTTTTTTTTCCTGCCCGACTGAAACACCTTGCACCGGTCAAAAACAAAACAAAACAGCAGAGTTTCTCTCTCAGCCTCGTACGCCGCCCGCGCCTCTCGCGACTACCTCGCTTCCGATTCGGTCCGGGTAAAGCTTTCCTCCCTCTCTGCCCCAGAGTTCCCCGTCGCCGCCTCGCGTGAAGCCCGGTGCTCACCGTGGCCCTCGTTCGCCAGCTCGACAAGGTTGGTGCTCAGACTGCGTCGCTCTCTCTGTGAACTTCAGCCTGGTCGCAAAAATAAGCACCGCTTGAATCTACCTTGCAGTCCCGAACGACCCGTACGGAGTTGTACATACTCAATCGAATTATGCAGATCGAGGCCAGACGGAGCCGATTCATGCTTCCCTCGTGTTCCGAGGCACACGCGACGCCTAGGCACGAAAACGACTACCGCGCACCTTTCAACTCCCCCTCTACCCGCCAGCACCCGCTGACACCCGCGACGGCGCCGGTCTCGCCCGCGGTGCCGTGCTCCGAGAACACGCACGCACACGAAGCGAAAGAAGAAAAAAGGAAAAAATAATCGAAAGTGCCAAGAGAAATGGAGAAAACAAAGAACCGCCGGAAAGGTCTGGCAAGTAATGAAAGGAGACGATTTCCAAGTGGGAGCTGTGAGAAGTCAGGGATGTGTACCAACCGAGCATCAGAGAGTGAGATATCTGTAAGTAGTTCTATTGTTTCGGGCCTTCTTTGGTTGCTTGATCCTTGCGTCAGAGCTCGAACAATCTTTAACGAGCCCATGGCATCGGAAACTGCCGCTTTTAGTTACGTATGGTTTACACTCAAACGTAATGGTCTCAGCTCCGTCGGCGGCCTTTACTAGGCCGACGGCGGAGCCCCCTTGTTCTTGAAAGAGTGCGGCCTCGGATGACGGAGCTCTTCTTCCCGTCGCAGCCGCCAGCTCCTTGCTCGGTTCTTGCAGTGGATAGTTGAACTGCTGTCAGCTTTCTCCCCCTTTCCAACCAGATCCGCCGCTTGAGCAAACGGTGTAGACTGAGATCGCCGCAAGCCTCTTTGTCCGCTTTAGCTCTGGACGGTTGAACTCCTTCAAGGTTTCCACCGCTTTGCAGCCAGACCCACCGCTTGAACAAACGGTTGAGGCTGGAGTTGTCGCCAGTTATTTCCTTTGGTTTAGCGCTTGACGGTTGAACTGCTTAATCTTCATCTGGATACCCCACTCGCCGATATTGGTAGCTGACGTCTTACACCTATTCGATGAACGTTTGCCGCCGTCGAATGTCTAGAAGCTCCCTCCGGACCTTAGTATCTAGCCGATGTGCTTCGCTGGCTGCTCTGGAAGTTGTTTCTCGTTCTTCCCCTGTTGGCATCTCCGTCGAGCGAGGACGACAGTCTGAACCGTAGTGCAGTCCATACAAAGCGTGAAATATATCCAGCTGCAAAGGACTAAAACTTGTGCTTACCTCATCCTGATCCAGTCGGAGACTATTCCCATACTTAAGCGTCTCCACTAGGAATACGTTGAGCTTCAGCGGAGTGATACTCTCGAATTATCCTCGTCAAGCCAGTTAGAAAGTACTCGCATACTTACATGTCTGCGACGTCCCTTGAGAGCTTGCGATCGGTTATCGTGTATAACGGTTTCCGCCAAAGTGTGAATATCGTCAAGTCTTATATCCGATGCCCCGACCAGGTGCACGAGCCATGAATCGACGGCACTGTCAAGCTCAGAGCGTTCATGAAAATGTCTTGGTGCCCACCGCAAACACCGTCGTCCTCGTTTTGGCGCTGCACCCGTCCACAAGTAACGTTTGTCAAACATCGATATCAGGCATAAAAAAAATCAATGGCAGGCATGACAAGCGTTTAGCTCGGACCTGATACACATCAGTGACAGGCACGACGAACGTGAACGGAACGCATGGTGGGTGAGGATCTGGGTGAAGCATCGAGTCCATCACTCGGGGAATACTTATTTGTCTCACTGAAGAGGCGAATACCTGCAGAGTCCCGATAGTGTTTTCTGTGGCCACTCCCCCCATTCGCTTCGACAGCTCCTGCCCTCGGGGGTGATTGACGAAACCGTTGCGCATTGATTCGCTTAGCCACTGTCACAGATGTTTCATCACGTGGACTGCAAACTGCCCCCCTGCATCGCCCCGGACCAATAGCGGTTCCGAAAAGCGCATCGCTCAGAGTGAGGCTTTGCCGCAAGAGCCTCCTTCGACGGCACAGGACATGTGAGCGAAGGATGTGCTTGCTTCCACCACAGACAACACGTGCTCAAACCTAATACCTGTTTATAGCCCCTGCTCACGGCATTAGATGCACATCTCAAGGACCTTCCACGCTTGCAGGGGACTTGTGGGTACTACTGTCACTTGCGTAGTCATCCATTTGGCCCTCCTGCGCTCACATAATAGTATATACGTTGGCTAGCGTGGGCTGGTTTTACTTGCCTTGGGTCAGCATAGTTTTACGTACCACACCCGGGCAACCAAACGTGCTGCGAACCAAGGCGAACAACTCCGGTATCATTGCCTTTGATATAGCTAGCTTTGAACCCTCGTCGTTAAGGGCCTGCCGGCGTGTACCTTCGTGGTATTGCAGTTACCACCCCCCTTTACCTTTGCTTCTTCACCTGACGCAAGCTCGACAAGGAATATTCGTAATTCAGTGGTAGCACTCCACCTCTTGCCTAGTTTCCCTCTTACGGTCGCGAATTCTGCACTGCGTCAGTTACTTAGTTTGATATGGCAGAGGGTGGACGTACGGGCCCCTCTTACCTCCTCGTCGCCCTTGGAGATAATCCACACTTACGGCAATAGTAACTCAGCAAGACCAATAATGTCCGGAATTTGAGTCGTCTTGACAACCATAGCCGGTCATTGATCAGACATGTTATGACAGTCAACGCGGTTAATTATCTGGCTTCGACCGCGTTTACAGGTGGTATGCATGCGTAACAGGTGGCACATGACGTGTACATATATAGTTGACTCTATTTCCTATATCACTCTCTGTTGCAACCCCATCGTCTGCACCAAGCAAGGATAAGTCCCTCCGATGCTAGTCCGTCCGAACCTCAGTACGTTTGACAACAAGGTGCATCGTCTGGAAAAGCCTCCCTGAAGCTATCACCTCAAAGCAGAACACGCCAACCTTGACAGGGTATTCAGGAGCAGGTGACGAGCTTAGGGTGGCCACTACAGGTCCGTGGCGTTTTCGATGAATCGCAGATCTTTTCTGCGCCGCATGGAAGAAAGTCCTTAAATTGCGAACAGCCGAGTCGACGACGGGCAACTCCTTTCCCCAGGCATACGGTCTGAAGTAGTTCACCAACTAGCTCCTCACTCACTTCCTGTGCCGCGGATGACCGCCGAGCATTACATGATTGACTCAAGGCCACCGTACACTCTATGACCCGCTCGGAGTTCGTGTTTCCCTGGCGAGACCCTTTCTTTGTTCTCAATCACTCGCACCTGTTGGACGTTCCTGTCTGGCCTATGGCCTCTGCCAGATGATATCAGCAAGAGGGCTTCCAGCGAGGGACTCCACCAGTCTCGCTGGCCTCGCACTCAGTAAGTCTTGTTCTTAGAGCTTGTATTATCACGGAGTGATCCTCATCGGACCACGAGCCAGGTGGCTAGGGGACATCACACAGGATCCCCGGCCACTGCTCCACTCACACATGCGATTACACTGAAACCTCCACGGCTTGGTATCTTTTGGCTACAGCACCCCCAAAGCGAGTTCACTCGACACGAGATATTATGGCCTCTGCCAGATGATATCAGCAAGAGGGCTTCCAGCGAGGGACTCCACCAGTCTCGCTGGCCTCGCACTCAGTAAGTCTTGTTCTTAGAGCTTGTATTATCACGGAGTGATCCTCATCGGACCACGAGCCAGGTGGCTAGGGGACATCACACAGGATCCCCGCCACTGCTCCACTCACACATGCGATTACACTGAAACCTCCACGGCTTGGTATCTTTTGGCTACAGGCCGGTCTAACCTTTTCCACTACGTTGGCCTGAGCAAGTCAAGCATAGCGTTGATATTTGAGTGTTACGGACTTACCGCTGAATTGACCACTCCCACTCGTGCAAATAGTTGTCGAGACACGTTGGTCCATTCTTAGCGTTGGGTGCCGTTTACCGCCCAGGCACCGTGCTCTCTGACTTCGTTAGTCGTGACTCTGTTGCTTCCTTGGTAGTACCCGTGGTGGCTCTGGAGCCGGTTCAACTCCCGTTCCGTTGGGCTTGACTCCACTCAACTTGTCTGCCGTATCCGTGATAATTACGGATTTAGTAACCTCGCTGTCTCATTGATGACCCTCCTAGTTTGCCTCAAGAGTGTGGCATCACGTTTTAAAAGCCTTGTGCTTTCGCCATATTTATCACACTCTGGTTTTTCTTAAGGATTGTGGCAGTGAATTAACGCATAGGGCCGCCTTCCATGATTTTACCTTCTTTTCGAGCATTCGATATTCGAGGACGGGCGCCAGGAGAATAGGAATTCCACTCTCGGCTGCTTCGCGTTTCGGACCGATCCCTATACTTTTGGAGTCGATTGTTCTATTAATTCCCATGCCTTCACTTTGGGATCGATTGTCCACATCCTGAATCACCCATTTACCTTGATGTTGAGTAACCTATGAACCTATTCCTGGTAGGGGACTCCACGACCGATCACAGCAATCCTCTTACCTTGGATATCCTTCAAGTAGATCTCGTAGGTAGGGACGGCTCAACCCCGGGTTGGGTTAACCGCCCATAGTACAGTAGTCCCCTTATCTTGGACATCCTCTGCCAAGGTTTGCGTTGACAGCAGGAATCGCCTTACCTTGGATATTCTCTCCCCCCCCCCCCCATTGCATTTCACTCGGCTGAGCGAACGCAAGATAGCGAAGAGTAACTTCATTCACCCTGTCTTGTGTCTATCGCTGTGACACATCCACTGGTAGATGACAACTACTTTCGGTGAGATGCTAAACTCTTGCTTTGGCCTATTACTGGTGTCGTGGCTACGGTTTACCCTAGGGTAATCTAGAAGCAAAATTAGTTTCCTGTCCTAACGGACAATATGACAAAAAACGGTACACCAGCGCTTTTTTGCCAGTTTACGGTATGAAAAACTCAAACCAGGCCATCAGGGTATACCAAACCCAAGTTAGATAGCATGTTATGTCAAGGCATACCGTTTTGTGGCGAAACATCCATGTCCGTCCGTCTCGCTTGCGAAAATACCAAAAAACGGTACACTAGCGTATTTTTGCCAGTTTATGGTACGAAAAGTAAAACGGGGTGATCAGGGCACACCAAACCCAAGTCATATGAAATTTACTGCGAAACGTCCATGTCCGTCCGTCTCACTTGCAAAAATGCCGAAAAAAAAAACGGTACACCATCGTATTTTTGCCATTTTACGGTACGAGAAGTAAAACGAGGTGATCAGGGCACACCAAACCCAAGTCATATGACATTTTATGTGAAGGTATACCGTTTTCTGGAAAACAAACAATGTCCCTGTACAGCTCATGTTCTCGAACAAACACTGCGTGCGTCGATAGAAGCGCCTTCTCGTACTCATATTCATACGAACATACCACGTACGAGTCAAGCGTTGCTTACGTAATCTGAAGCCATTTTATTTCGTTTCGTGCGCGTGCGTGTAGTCAGAACACGGTACCGCGGGCGAGCCCGGCGCCGCCGCGGGTGTCAGCGGGTGCTATTACGGGGTTACATAGTTAATAGGACCTATGGTATACATAAAAACTTATATATTTACCTATTTTTACTAACAAAATTTGGTCCTGTTAACTATGGACCCCCGTAATAGCAGGCAGAGGGGGTGTTGCAAGTAGCTCCTTCGCCGTTTGCATGGCCGTTTGCATGGCTAGGCGTCGCGTGTCTCGAGACACGCAGGAAGCACAAATGGTATCTGTCTGGCCTCCTTGTGATGCTCCGCTTGCACCATATACGAGATATAAGGGTCGTTTTGATATGCGAAATAGTATTCAAGCGGTGCTTATTTTTGCGACCAAACTAAAGGTCAAAGAGACTTCAATGCAGTTTGAGCACCAACTTTGTCGAAGTGGCGAAGCAGGGCCACGGTGAGCACCGGGCTTGACGCGAGGCGGGCGACGACGCTCACTGTAGCAGAGAGGGAGGAAAACTTTATCCGGACCCAATCGATGATGAGGTGGTCGCGAGACGGGCGGGCGGCGTACAAGGCTAAGAGGGAAGCTCTGCTGTTGGTTTTCTTTCTTGTTGACCGGTGGAACGGGCAAGCGGTAAACGCAACTCGTGAGTCACGTTTAAAAACTCAACTCAGGGGACGATAAGTAACTATCCCCTTGCACCCGCGTCGTCCAACCCCATACAAACGTACAAACCGTTGGATACTCCGGTCAGCAAGTCAGGCGATCTTACGTACCGAACACAAAGGGCTGAGACTGACGCGGCCACGAACCGCGGCTGAGCAAGATACGAAAGCAAAATCGCTCGCAGTGGCCTTTGTCCTTTTGTGGTCTAGTCTACAGCGCTAGATTCGAGCAGCTACCTCGGCACGAGCAGCGAGAAGCCTAACGAAAACAACACAGCAGTCCAGGTTGAAGCATGCCTTAAAAAAGAGGTGGGTGCAGATGTGCAGATGGTGTAGACTGCTGTAGACCGACCTACCGTTGTATCTATCGCTGTCGGTCGTGACTCTTGACCAGAGGGTTTGGCTGTTGATTCACAGCAGTTTTTTTCCTTGTGTCGAATGTGTCCCTGTTTGGTTGGTCGGATCTGTACGTCAGCTGTGAGTTCAACCGATCGGTCGATACTCAACTTTCTGCACACCCCCGGCAGCTCATGAGCTAGCTCATCTATTGTGCATAGCTCACGCTTCGAAAACATGTGCAGATGAGCTACCGCCTATAGCTCAAGCCGGGGGAAACATGTGTAGCTCATGTAGCTCCTATAGCTCATCTCGGGCGCAGATGAGCTACTGTAACTCATGTAGCTCCTATAGCTCAGCCTGGGAAAATGTGTGTAGATGAGCTATCTTCTGTAGCTCAAGCCTTCAAAACATGTGCAGATGAAGTACCACCTATAGCTCAAGCCTTCCAAACATCGACGCCGCCGACAGAGCTGGGCTAAAGCTGGGCGGACTCCCTCGAGGTGTCATCGGCTGCTGTCCTGTCTACAGGAAGTTCTCCATCGTTGGTAAAGGCAAGCGGAAATTCACCATCAGCAGTATGCAGGTGCCTCTGTCTCTTGGTATTTTTTCCTCAGTCTATCGAGCACAAGGCGAAACCATCGCAAAACTTGTGTTCGACATTCGTAAGCCAGTAGACGGCTATATGGACAGCGCGGCTGTCTACGTCGCTCTGTCCCGAGCGACCGATGCCAGCAAGCTCTTCTTGCTGTCGCCGGTTACTCTCGACGATCTGACCCATCCACAGGACGACGGTGTAGCGGCTTTGATCGACTCTCTCGAACGCCTCGACAAGGCTACACTATTAATAGCCTTGTTCTTGGATGATCCCTCTTCATTCCGACCGGCCACGACAAGTCCTCCGGCTAGTTACACATCCCACACCAACGACGGACAGACACCGACTCCATCCGCCCTTCACCTTTTCTGCCGCCCAATGAGAACAACAATTGTTTCTTCAACGCCGCCATCGCCTCCGCCATAGCTGCTTGGGAAGGACACTCTCTCCCCAACCCAACCATGTCAACACCAGCTGGAGCCATCTTCTTCTCCACTCTTGCGGCTGTGCGTGCCTGCATGTTCGACGGCAAGCCTCTCCAATGCACCCTCTTGGTAAGTTCTTGCTTGTTCTGTTATCCACATCTCGTCGTAATAATACCCCCCAATACTTACCGGCGCCCGCAAGTACCCATATATACATAAATACTACGTTGTGCTTTCATGTGTCTTTTAAACGTATTGTATCATTTCGTTCGGTATGCGTCGCATTCTTTGGCGGAATTCAGAATTCTTTGGCTCAAGCACGTGACAAGATCCTTGGTAGTAGCGGCCTACCGGGCGCAGGATCCGTAATGGGAACGTCAGGCTCCATATACGAAGCGATCACCCTTCGACCTGATGATCAACTCCACCCCAACAGCGGGTGGCCAGGTGACGTCGTGGAACGGCATGCTCGTATCATGTACACTCGGACGGCTCTCGGATTCAACTGGCACTACACCACCGATTGCCATATCGAAGACCATGGCCATATCGAGATAACCGCATCCCAATGTGCACGATGGCGAGATCCCGCACCAGTCTTGATTCCGCACGGACCGCCCCAGTCACTCCATGATGCAGTCAATGCCTTGTTCCTAACCGGAGCCGCCTCGGACTTCCCATTTTATGGACCTGCTCCGTGCCCCCCCTGCGACGAGAGCTGCGCTCGGCACATCAGCACATCCACATGGTCGATTCTTCCTTGGAGTGCGGACAACGCCCCAGATCGCGTTTTCTTCGCGTCTGCACGTGTAGACATCTACAAGGACGCCGGAGAGCCGCCAGCACCGTCACCTATTTTGATGATAGGCGTTGAGTACTGCCTCGTAGCTGTCATCTACTCCATTCCGAACCATTTCGTGACCCAGTCGCGTTCGAGAGGGCGGTGGTTGAAGTACGATCGCGTACTCGGGGGGAGTACCACGTCTTGCGACAATTTCGACTATGACTGGTATCATGGTTTCCAGCATATGTATGTCTACCTTCGAAAGTCTATGACCTTAACAGGCACAAACGACACCATACCGTAGTGCTAGTTACCACGAGCGCGCAAGCCAAGAACGCGCGAAGATAATCGAGGCGACTAGACAAGGACCCATCATGCCTCCGCCTTACCGAAGTCCTGGCCACTACGACGTGGGGAGCGCAGCTGTGCCTTGCCGACTCGACTCCGACGTACCGCCGCCTTGAGCGTCTCCCGTGTTCTTCTCATGTGTGTTGAAACGTTTTGATTTGATGTGATATTGCCTCTCGATTCGGACTGCCTGCCTTCTTGTTTCCCTCTTTTTGCTAGAACAATTTTTGTAGAAATGTTGCACGTCGCGTCCAGCCTTTCGAGTTCTGCGCGGCTACATTTATATTAGCTGTTCGGTCGACAGAGTGTTGTTTACGGGGTGCATGTACGTGACGATCATCGGCGAAAAGTCTACTTGTATGCCTTTTGCCATCTTTGACTTCAAGGCAGCGTTTTATTTGGTGTGGGTGTATTCGCGACACGTCGAGGTCATCGCAAAATCTGCGCGATGCTCGACTATGACGTTTTTTTTATGATTTTGCTTCGAAATAGCGGCGACACCAGCATCTGCAAACAAGTGATATTCTACGTGGTAAATATCGACGTCGCGAGAGAATTGTCATACCGCCGGCCAACCTTTTGTTTTACCGTTGCCCTGCCCTACAACATGGTAACACCTAGGGAACAGGAGGGCGACCCTCGCCCTGCCCTACAATATGTTATTTCTGGCCTGACAGGCGTTCCGAATAATATGCGCAGGTGTATACGTTTAGAGTTTGACTTTGACCTGCAGATAAATTTATGTACCAGTATATGCCCTTCATGTTTTTGTTTTTTTCCTTTCGTCATTCATCCTCCCGAAAATAGCAGCAATCAGGATACCGTGGTACTAGAGAGCGTGCGTGAAACAAAGAAAAAAACACACCATCGCACAAGTACATTTATTTGGTATGCATTCTTAGATGCTAGTGCATGAAACAAAGATAAACTCTGCAAAAACATCAAATCATATACCAGTGTAGGGATACAGTTGTTTGGTGCACACTTCAACGTTAGGGCAGCATTTGTTTTTACCGTTACTTTGCATGTGTGGTTACTGCTAGTACTATACACTGTACGGATAAAGGGCTGGCAGTGCCTTTTTGATAGTGGGCAACGTCCACACTGTAGTGACAAGCTACGAGGCCGCACCCAGGTACGGCGCGCACACGTTCCTGCTTGCTCGTCAATACCATGCACAGAGCTGTGTCGAAATACGGGCCGACTTTATAGGCCAACCAGGTCCCCTTCAAAGGCCATACAGAGATCTTCGCGCGTCTGTTATCGGAGCACCCAGGCCATGTACTCGTGGAAAATAGATACCAAGTACATCCACGTTGAAACGGGGCAGGGTATTATCCTCTGCCACCCACTGCCCGCCTTTGACGACGGCACCCGACCTCACGTCATCTGCGCTAACGTGGCAAGTCCTTCGCCGCAGCGACGGCGCTAAACCTGACTCCGTCTAGGCCAAAATGACAGAGTCATTTGCCACAATGACAATATTACGTCGTCCAAGCATACAGGGAAAATCCTTTGCCACAGCGGCGGCCCAAACCCTCACGTCGCCCAGGCCAAATTGGCAGAGCCTTTTGCCACAGCGACGGCATAACACCTCACGTCGTTTGGGACTAAGTGGCAAAGCCTTAGCCATAACGACGGTACATAACCTCACGTCGTTTGAGCGAAAGTGGCACAACCTTTGCGACCACTACGGCACATAACCTCACGTCGTCTGAGCACGAGTGACACAGCCTTCGCCACAACGACGGCACGTAACTGCTGTGAATGTATCTAAGTGGCAAGTGGTACGGTGCTGTAGTATCCAGTGCCATAAGTAGCACAGCCTTTGCCCTAACGACGCACATAACCTTGCGTCGTCTGAGCATAAATGGCATAGACTTTTCCATAACGACGGCACATAACCTCACGTCGTCTCGACAAAAGTAAATGCATCTGAGTTGTAAGTGGTAGGTGCACGGTGCTGTCGCATCCATTACCCATTATGTCACCACAGTTAGGGGTGGGAATGGATTCGTTTTGGTACGTAAAAAAAACAAAGGTTGTCGCATGGTCGTTATCGGGGGATCAAAATCTTCTGGAAATTAACCAATGCGTTGTTGGGAAAAAAAAAAAACGTTTGCCACAAAACAATCCGTTCTATGATGCTGCCTCTCAAAAATATAATGAAAAGCCGTGCCGGCATCGATTTTGTGGCGTTGAGCTATAGCTGGCAAAAAAGTCAGCCTTGCTTTTTGCACGACACGTGCCGCAGGACGGCACGCAACCAAGCCCAGAACGTAAAGTAATAGCGTAGACACGGACGCACGACCGTGAACGAATCGCACGTTCCTGGGGAGGCCTTGGGATTGGCGACCGGCAGCACGAGAAAACTGCCCCCCCCCCGTGAAACACATCTTGTACAGATCAAGTCACAGTATGCTGTCCTGTTTTTACTGCTATTGGACACGTGCAAATAAGAAGAACATACCTCGTACCTACATACAGCATCGACACTCGGCCGCGTGTTGCTGTAGTGCACTTCGCCGAGGCCGGGAGTTCGACGGCGCTGCTTGCATCTCCGTGGCATTGCTACGCGTGCAGCTAGGCTTAAGCCTTGATGCACTCTCCCCGCGCCTGAAATCTGCATGCTGCTGCTGTATGTACTTGTACGTACCTACCACTCTGTCCGGAAATGTAAATAACATCTCTATTTTCATGTTTATACATAAAACTATTCCTTTATTTCCGGACAGGGTGGTACGGTAGAGTATTTTTACTCGATCGTTTTCTCATGTGAGACAACAATGGTGATGCGTTCGCATCTAAACGCTAGGGGTAAATCGCTTCCTGCTGCAACAAGGCCCTATCACAGATGGTCTTGGGTGCTGCGATGACACCGGGTGTGATGGCGATCGCTCGGCATGCGGATGCTTTCATATCTGGCACCGTTTGCCCGATACCATGAAGACTGGACGTTCTTTGTTTTTATGTCGGGTTATTTTTTGTCGAATTTCCCATCAACAATTGACTCTTCAAAAGAGAATCAACTCGTGCACTAGATTTCATGTCGGCTCCTGTCGGATTCAGGCGCGGATTGCATTGCTGTGTGCGCAAAGTCCTGCCGCATCGATTGACTTGTATAGGTTTTCTGCTAAAGTCGAATAGTTCTTCCACAGAAAAATACGAATACATCCTGAAAAATCGAGTTTTCCCCGCGTATTTCCTCAAAAATTAACGGAGCAAAAATCTGCAGATCAAACCACAACCAGTCAATCGATCATTCTCCATTGATGGGAGGTGTCTGTGGAACTTTATCATCCAAATCGTTCCCCGTGTCGAGAAATCAGGTGCTCGGTGCTACACGTGAAAGTAGTCTAAAACCAAGTAAATAGGGTGGTGGCAGACTATTTTAAAGAATTGCGATTTTTCTATTAATAGAACGGATTCTCGAATAGACTGGACACTTTTGTACGTCTAAAACGAATCCATTCCCATGCCTAACGGTGAGTGCATCTAAGTTGTAAGTGGTACGATTCTATAGTATCAATTACCGATTATGTAACGGAGTAAACACAAACCAAACCCCCACAAACCCCAACAAAACACACGCCTGAGGGAAGAGCTCACCATCATCTGCCCCTACAATGACAAGTGGTCACCGTCAATGTCAAGGTGCTATGCCCTCAGCGCTTACCTTTACTAAACTCGCCTACGCTAGTGCTCACCTCGCCACAAAACCAGACCCCAGGACACTCAACAGCACATAAACCTACGAAACACCTGGAAAACCTACAGCATCCAAACCTCAGGGACGGGCTCACCTTCACCTCCCCCCTCGGCGATAGCTCAATGACGAGTGGTTACCTCCACTCGCAAGGTGCTACGCTCATCAGTGCTCACCTTCACTGAGGTCAATCCGCGGGAGCGCTCACCTCGCCATCCTGCCTGCTAGACATGAAAACTTCTCACTCCCCAGCATATTACCATACCAAGGGTATCAAGCATACTGTCGTACAACCCCAACAACAGCCGATACGCGAACATCTCAGGCATGCTATCATACGAAGAATGCCAAGAGTACTATCCATCATGCAACCCGAACAACAGCCGAATGCACATCGCATGCTTCCTGTTGTACCAAGAATACCACACGTACTAGCATACAACCCCTCTCGTTGCTACGTGCAAATCAGGCTGTGAACAACATGAACACGTGCAAAGATGGCAACTCGCTTCTAAACAACAGGTGTAGAATGCCGGTATATTGCCACAGTTGTGCTGATCTTACGCTGCTGCTGTGGTATCATCGATGTCAGTTCGTGCCAGTTGTGTTTGTCATCCCTGCTCCACAGTAGAAACCACGGACTGACAAAAGTTGTCAGATCATACCATGAGTCACAGCCAGCATGTGCATCACTGCTGTTGCTTCATGTAATACGTCTATATGTAGTGAGGACGTTTTCGTGGGTGCATACCGGGTGAGGTCCTCTCTGTATCACTCCGTTCTCCTGTATGCACCCATAGTTTTTTGGACGGACACGCAAAATATCAACAGTAGTGTGCCGCCACGAACAACAGCAATGCACGTACGGGACTATACTCGCGTCATCATCGACAGCATTATGGCCGAATCGTAAACTATACATACAACCTGTGGTGCACCTGACTCATCAAAGCACTCTTCCCCCGAATCAGTTGTATTTCTGATATTTTACGTTGTTTTTCAGGTTTTTGAGGTCACTGCGTACCAGTACTCAATTTTGTACCAGGTCCATCGCTATCGCTACCCTTTCACGCATATTTCAGCATCGAAAATTACCTCCTCAAACATGCAATTACTGTAGGTAGCAGTACACGTCATACACACCCAAACAAGGCATTCTATCACGCCCCCCCCCCCCCCTGTTTTGTGTGCTATGACACAGCATAGACAAAAATAAGTCCGTTTGAAGGCTGCCCCCTGCTCGTAGTTGTAGGTGATTTAGCATGATATCCTTATACGGTCCGTCCAGGAAAACATGTCCGCTTTCTCGTGTAGATTTTTGGCTTTTAGTGTTGACATGGGCTAGGCAGCGCAAAACAACCAAAACAGGCTCACCGTCCATATGCTGCCCGTGAGCGTGTACTAGTAGCATTATATTTTCTCGAGGTCGCCAAGCTTTCGGTTTTCGCTCGCTCTTTGGCCTTTCAAGGTTGGCTAGCGTGCCAGCGTAGACATTGAAAAACACACCCTGACAAAACTCGCCCTCCCGGAATACGTTCTGACCTTACCACATTTTGTATCTCGTTTACTTCATATCCCTAGTAGTCCTATCTCGGTGGCCCAGCAGTAGGACATGTCGGTATGTGCTGTACGAGTATACCTGATGAGAATTGTCCGAGGGTGTGATATTACTTTGTGTCAAATGGCCGTTTTTTCCGCAATAGTTAACTTTTCTCGTTTGGCCGCGGGTTTTTTCTCGTGCTTCCTGCTGCGGGGCCCGCAGGGGGGCGGCGTGGGAGAGTACGGTGCAAGCGTTGGCTCCGGCCGGGCTCCGTGGCACATACTCTAGGTGGTCAAAGTCACGTGACCCAGCAAGCAACTCAGGGGATGGGGTCCCACTTCCGAATAGCCATCTAGGGGCTTGGAAACCTACCCGGATCTTCGTAATTTAGCTGCACAGATTTTGTTGTGCTCACTTCTTGCTGCAACTGAACAGCTCGCAGCAGTGCTGATCGAGCGTGCTGCTCGAGCTGCAGCAGTAAAACAACAGCAAAAACAGTCGTACGAGTGCTGCTGGAGTCGAATGTTGCTCGTGTATCGCTGGGTGCTGCTATGCTGCTATGCTGCTGAGTGCTCGTGTGCCCGTGGCTGCTTGGCCACGTCGTGCTCGTGTTGATCTCGTGCTCGTTGCGCTTGAGCAATCGAGTGATCGGGGTCCCGTGTCCTTTTTTGCGGTGCAATATACTATGCTTGCAACCTACTCATGCTCGTGCGCTCGAGTGCTGCTCGAGCAGTACGCAGCAGTACACGAACAGCAACAAATGGCGCACGAGTGCTGCTCGAATCGAGTGTTGCTCGAGTGCTGCTGCTGCTGAGTGCTCGTGTGCTCGTGACTGCTTGGCCACAAGACGTGGGAAAAGGCTGAGCCACCACGTACGTACATACCTGGTGGCATTTTTTTAGTATCTCGGTGCGATTAATCATTTATCGGATCTTTGCACCATATTGCGTTGCGTGTAATGGCCGAGTGTTCGCTGCCCTTTTTACAATTTGCCCGTGCCACACGGTTTGCGTATTATTCTTGTACTACTCCTGTTGTTGCTGCCGCTACTGCTACACACAATCGCTGTATAGGTGCTACTGTTGCTGGGACAGGTTGCTTTTCTTGCTGCTACCCTTGTTTTATTTTCGCCCGTGCCACGCGGTTTCTTTTCTTGCTGCTCATGTTGTTGCTACCGCTGCTGCTGCACACTGCTGCGCACAATCACTGTATTAGCTGCTACCACTATTACTGTTGAGGCTGGCGCCTTTTCTTGCTGCTACTCAAAGTATTTTTTTGCCCGTGTCACACGGTGGCTTATCTTGGAGCTCGTGCTGATGACGCTGCTTCTGCGCACTGTCACGGTATAGCTGCTGCTGTTTTTGCTGGCGCAGGTTGCTTTCCTTGCTGCTACTCTTCGTCTTTTTGTTTCCGTGCCGCTGATGTTTTATCACACCCTGGCCATTTCGTGTACCAGTATATTCTGTACCGGGTGTTAATTGCGTCGCGCGTGCATAGGGTTGTCCATCAACTCATTTTCGAGCTTGATTTGTCTCTATTGAGTCTTTGATTTTCCCGACGAAACATGTGCAGTTCACGCAGATCATGCAGATCCCACCCGGTGAAGATGTACTGATCACACAGACCAAGATGCCACTCAGGTACACACCTGCCAAATATTACAGATCCTGCAGATCATACAGATCCTGCAGGTCATGCAAACCCACCGATAAATATGTGCAGATCATGCAAATCGTACAGACCCCATCCCGATCAAGATGAACATATCGTATAGATCACATATCTTCCACTCAGGTAGATCATACAGATCCTGCAGATCACACATAATGTACAGATAACACATATCAACTTCCCACTCATGTACACACATGTGAATATCTACCTCATACAGACCCCATCCCGGCTAAACATGATGTAAACAATTATGAAGTATCCATATTTCAAATCCTGCAGATCATACAGAAATTATGCAAGTTCCCACCCAGGTACACACGTGTGAAATATCCACCTCATCGTACAGATACCACCCGGCAAATATGTACAGATCACACACATCAACATCCCCCTTTGGTACACACATCTGCCAAATATTACAGATCCTGCAGATCATACAGATCCTGCAGGTCTCATGCAAAAACACCGATAAACATGTGCAGATCATGCAGATCATACAGATCTTGCAGGTCATGCAAACACACCGATAAACATGTGCAGATCATGCAGATCATACAGACCCCATCGCGGTCAAGATGAATAGATCATGCAGATCACATAAATTCCACTCAGGTAGATCATACAGATCCTGCAGATTTCACATAGGTACAGACCACACAGATCAAGTATCCACTCAGGTTCAAACGTGTGGAATATCTACCTCATACATACTCCATCTTGGCTAAACATGATGTAAACAAGTGTGAAGTATTCAGATTTTACAGATCCTTCAGATCATAAAGAAATCTTACAAGTTCCCACTCAGGTACACACGTGTGAAATATCTACCTCATACAGACCCCATCCCGGCCAAACATGCTGAAAGCAAGTGTACAGTATCCAGATTTTACAGATCCTCCAGGTCATACATATCCTGCAAATGGTACAGACCGCATCCCTGTTAAGATGTACAGATCATATGTATTATGCAGATCATACAAATCCCACCGGGTAAAGATGTACAGATCCCACAGATCCCACTCAGGTACACACCTGTGAAGTATCTACCTCATACAGACCCCATCTCGGCTAAATATGCTGTAAACAAGTGTGAAGTATCCAAATTTTACAGATCCTCCAGATCATACAGAAATGCCACGGTTTATGCAGATCCTGCCGATCATGCAGACCCACGGATAAAAATGTGCATATCATGCAGATCGTACATCCCCTATTCCGGTGTACAGACCATACAGATCACACAGATTCCACTCAGGTAGATCATACGGATCCTGCAGATTGTACATCCTCCTGCAGATCAATGACACTACTGATAAACGTGTGAAGATTATTCAGACCGTACAGACCCTATCTCGCTCAAGGTGTACAGATCAGGCAGATTGGACAGATCCCATCCCGGTCGAAATGTGTTGATTGTACAGATCACACAGATTCTACTCAGGTACACATCTATGAAAATTGTAACCACACAGATCCCCTTCAGGCTAAACATGTGCATGTCATTGAAATCAACGAGATCCCACCTGGCACACAAGTGCAAATATTACGGAACGTACATGTCTCCCCAGGCAAACTAGTTGGAGTGTGTAGACAAATGATCCTTCAGATAATGCAGATAGATCCTCCACAGCATGCACACATGGCATTCGGATCATCCCACTCGGCACGCAAGTGCAATCGTGAAGACCAAGCAGATCTCACCGCCAAAAAAAGAGGGTGATACATCAACATTACACAAATCCTGCAGATCTTACAGATCCTTCAGATCATGCAAACCCACCCACGCAAAGCTATTCATCAGTTTATTACGATGCATGTATTCTCGATGAATATGTGTAGGTCGTGCAAATTGTGTAGACTCCACCCGGTAGGGGTGTTCAGATCATCAAGGATCACACATATATATCGATGATACAGATCCCACCCAGGCAATAAATGCCAGGATGATACAAAAATCCCGTCAATGTTTCCTTCTGAGGGCTACGCTTTCCTTTAAGCAATACAGTGGTCCTTGCCTTCGTTACGCCATGACATGCGAGAGCATCGAAGACTAGGCTACTACTTTTCGTTTTTAGCAACACAGTAGCCCATGACTCATTTTTACTCCGAGATCAATTTACATCAAAAAGAGGTGCAAGGGTGTTACCTGCGTCTCCCTTTTCAACTTGCGGCACCCCCCGGATTTCATGCCACCCACATCCCGAAGGGGATTCTTGTACTATTATACCAAGGAGTAAATTAGTTTTATCCAAATATTACGGGGGACCATAGTAAACAGGACCAAACATTGTCAGTAAAATACCTAAATATATAGGCTTTTATATACGCCACGGGTCGTGTTAACTATGGACCCCCGCAATAGTAAAAATAAAAACAGGCAGAGAATAATACAAACGATAACTGAAGCACGTCTACACCTCAGGCAGGAAATGTAAAAAGTGAGGTCCGAGCACGTACGTATCAGGTACATGCGGTACGCTGTACAACGTCGAAAAATCTAACTCGAAATCGAATGTACTGCTGCTTGCTGTTTGTCCCGTCGTATATTGTATAGACCCTTACTGAAGGTCGCCAGTTTGTGACATTTCTTTTATCACGAGACATAAACCTACTCCGTGCTGGTGTTAATACTATAATAGAACTACTATTAATAATATAATTTCAGCGGTGCCTGGAGATACGTGTTTGTGGCACTGCTCTATGTCTTGCCAGTTGGCGACTGTCGATACTACACCCGTAGAGCATGCAAGTAATGACGGCGCTGCTGCAGAAGAGAGTATGCAGCAGCTAGCGCTGGGCAGAGGTGCGGGTAGAGCAAAAACAGAGTGAATTATTGTCTCACAGCACAGGCGCGTCGAAGCTGCCTGTACGCGACGGTTTCATATCCAAGCAAACCGCCATACTATACAGTACAAAACCCAATATCCTATTGAGTCGTTCTTGCACTACAGATATCCTGACAGCTACTGCTGTGACCGGTTGAATGCTTCCCTGACGCTGCAGGGAGCCAGCACAGACATTTATTGTTTGCCTTGCCAGGACTTTGCATGAGGTTGTTGGCACCGCCCTACTGTTGACAGGACAAACGTACCTATGCAGCCCACCGCACGTACTTTAAATAGTACTCCAGGTAAAACTAAAGCAGACCGCATAACTAAAAACTCTGATTCCATACATGGTTTTAGCGTTGGTGTGTGACTTGTGCGGCAGCCTACCTCCCCCTTCTGTTTGCTCGAGGCCGACAGCAAGCATCATGTCAGCATCCCTTCTTTTCATTTTTTTCTACTGTCGGTGCCTATCAGCACAAAGTTGGCAAGGTTGTGTTGAAATCCTGTCACATCCAGCTGGCTTTTCGATGTTTTCCGTCTGCTGATATGAACGCGAACACGATCGCAGACAAGCGCTCTCATCCCAAACTGCTGATAGTCACAAGCTGCCTGGCCAACACAGGTAACCCGCATGCCAGTGGGATATTGATAGGGCCTTGCTTGCCATGCCGAGCTATGTCCAGCTGATGACGAAGGACAGCCTATTCGTACATTTCTGTGTACTCGACAATGACAGCTGCAGTATGTACACAGTACATGTACTACTGTAGAAGTATCGTGGGTCGCCAGTCTGTTTTCAACTTTTAAGTTTGTTGTTTGACGTTTTGAGATTATTTGTTGTTGTCGCGTACTGTGCTTCACCAGAGTATATTATCACGACTACCATGCGTTTCGTACGGTGCAGGCAGCACTCCAGACGGCAGCCGCTGTAGTCAGAAGCGAGTTGGTTGGTGGTGGGAACGGGAGGAAATCTATGTTGTAGTTGAGAGGATATACCCGTGGCCATGTTATTCAGTTTGCACATTGATTTCATCTTGTGTGCGCCTTCTTCGTCTCGTGTATTTTTAGGCAGCCGAATTTCGATTTTTTATGGTTTTTCGGATCTTCCTAGGGATCCAGCACCTTTGTGTGACCACGGACTCCCTTGTTTTGACAGATGATGCGAGAGAACAACAAACAACAAATGTAGCCTGATTTTCTCCGCTCGCCGGTTGTACGTACTTTCAAGCATACATATTCACTATCACCACGTACTGTAGTGGTGTCTTTCATTATTCATCGTTGTTGGTGTAACATACATCAATCGTACACAATAGTTCATCCCGTATTACTGCTGGTGTCTACTCTGAATATGGCAGCTTTGTTCTTGTTCACGTGGCATAACTCAATGGTCTTGTTATCACCGGTTAGGTGCTTCATAGACCCGACTGGCAGCGCCACACGGCAGACAGTCCAGTTACTGGCTGTTAGTTTGGCTTCGTTCGTACCGTGCAACCACATTTCCTGTCCGTATATGCACCTCTTTACAACACAGTCTATGACCGATCCACGATGATCTTTTGTTTTTACCACATAGTGGTAGGTTTTCATTTTTGTACACGATAGAATACGAGCTGTAGGTCACTAGATGTGATAAATAGTGGAGAGGTTCTGGTATGTAGTACTAGCTCCTTACCGTCACCCTGAGCACTACCACTCGCCCCGCGGCTCGTGTACCGTGGCTGTCGGGCGCTCACCTTCGCCTTCCAGCTGCGTACGGCGGCTAAGAAATGTTCGTCAGATTCCACCAGTTCGCCGGGCCTATGCTTTACCGGACCTAACGCATTATCAGATTCCATCAAGTCCGCAAAACAAACAGTACAGAACAGCATCAGATTCCATCAGTTCACCGAACCCCCCTTTTTTTTTTGTGGACACCAGCCCTCGAGCAGCTGGTGCTCGTGTGACTTGCTCTCTCCGACTTGCATGGTGCTCGTAACCCTATCACCACTTTCTGATCCTCTGCCTGGGTCGATATCCGGGTTCGTCATGTTGCGGTAAGCTCCCCGGTGCGAGCTGTCAAGGCCCACCTGACTCGCCTCGTCAGTTCGCATGTTGGACCCGTCGGCAGTCAAAGTGGCTACAATGCTTCGCTCAGGCGAGAGCGAAGCAAACGTTGGCCAAAAACCCCGATTACGAGCGATGCAGATACTCGATTATGCCCGTTATCACGCGCCTGATGCATATATGCGAGCGAACAGTCGGTTTAGCCTTTAATCCTTCAGTTTTTAGTCCTTTGGTTCACTTTTTAGGTTTTGCACGTATTCTCTTCCTTGCCTGGGTAGCGTCTAAAGACACCCGGTGTTAGCCCACGCGCTGCAGGCGCTGTACAGCTTGGTCAGGCATTTGGCATTCAGCAGGCTGAAACCGTCTGCTGAATGAAACACCTCAGCCACACCCACAGAGTAAACCCGCCTCCAATCTGCGCCCAACGATTCGTGGCTGCATGCCTCGACCCGTCGTACTTTCGGTTGCTCCCACGTCCCTCCGTCACAACATACTCTCGTTTATGAATGCAAGCGCCTTCTCGTACTCGTATTCATACGAGTAGTCAGGCGTAGCTTATATTTCTAAAGGAGTACCTCACGAACGAGAAAAATGCCTAAAACGGACGAAACCGAAGAAAAACGTTAAGAATCGGCGAAAAAATGAAAACGAAAAAAGAGGCCAAAAAATAAAAACGATCGACCAAATGTTCACAAACAAATGGAAAATAATCGAAACTGAGCGAGATATTCGCGAAAAATGGATAAAAAAGATGGCAAAATCGCAAAAATGGGGAAACATCGGAAACATTCGTAAACGAACGTGCAAAAGGTGTTTTACGTGCGTCAGCTTATATTTAGGAACAAATACCTCACGATTGAGAAAAATACCAAAACCGGACGAAACCGAGAAAAAACGGTAAGAATCGGCCACAAAGAAAACAAAAAAAGGGAAAAATTGGTCGACCAAAACTAAAAAGAAGAGCAAATAATCAAAACTAAGTGAGATAATCGCGAAAAACTCATAAAAGCGATGGAAAAGTCGCAACAATGGGGTAGGCATCATCGTGAACTCTTCGAAAACGAACATGCATGCGGTGCTTTACGTGCGTCCCCTTCTATAACTTGAACCATACGTGCGTCGCATACCAACAAGCGCAGGAACAGGCCCAGTCTCTATATAGGGAAAATGTTCAGAATCGGCAAAAACGCGAAAAATATACGAAAACGAAAAACTAAGGCGAACCAGTCGAAAAAATCGATCAACCGAAACTCCAAAATAAAATGGAAAGCAATTCAATCTGAACGAAACAATTACAAAAAACGGATAAAAACGATAAAAAATCACACAATTTGGGCTAGACATCGTGTCTACCGCTGCTGCTGTACGTTTAAACGGATGTTCAATGTTTACGCTCACGTGTATGTATGTAAGTTTCGTGTAGGGTATTGTACGTGTAGTGCTGTGTTGTGTTGAGATAACGGGTAGAAAAAATAGTGCACACGCACGTGTAAGTTTCGCGTAGGGCGCTGTTTGGATGTGTAGTGCTGTCTTGTGTTGAGACAACGGTTAGAAAAATACAGCAACCAACGTCCAAAGTGTCCATAATGGGTCCAGCAATTTCCCATCCGACAATGTGCGGCATGAAGGAAGAGTTTCATGGTCCATCGCTCATAAAAATGCCCAGGAAGAAGCTGAAGAGAAACAATCATTCCAATTAGTTTGAAGAAAAAAAGGCCGACTGCGACAAGAGTTAAACGGCCCACGACAACAACGGCCTACAACAATAAAGGACGGCAGACAACCTTCTCGGCACCTAGATTACGACGATAACGGCCCACGACAACGAAGGACGTCAGATAACCTACCCTTCTACACAGGTCGAAACAAGACAACCGTGATACTGACTTCTCCATACGTACAACCCACGGTACCTATTTTGCATCCCAACACAGGTCACCCCATAGCGTTCGGGTTTGGGTGTGGGTTCGGGTCGGGTGGTCAACGTCCACTGTATGCCTGATATCTCCTGCTGCCATTACTTCTTCTGAAAACTCACGCAAGAAACAGTACATAGCGGCAGCAGCATCTCCAATCAAGTAAAATTCTACCTCGCAAATATTTATGTCGCGAGAGACGGCTGTAATAGACATGGCTTATGCGGCAGCAACACAGTGTGCTGTAGTACGAGACCTCAACCTCGCAAAAATTACCCACGGACCAAGTTGCACAGAGGGAATACAAATGAAATGAAGAGCGACGCAGACCGAACGCAACAGAAGAAGCAGCAGCACCACCAGCAGCAAACGGTTTTGTGGCTGTCCTCCTGCTCATTTTGACTGATGGGTACCTGTCCTATGTACGATGTCGTTGAAACCGCGGAGTCGTACCCAGCAGAAAAACTATATATGGAAGACCGAGGAAGAGCAACGCGCATTAGACTACTGCATTAGACTATTGTACGTGTACGTTCGTTCTACGTCCTCTTTCGATACCTACAGTACATTACGACGATGTTGTTCCCCAAACCTACAACCTAGTACTACTATTTTTCGCTCCCACCCCAAATGCACATGTTATTGTTTCTGGCCGACGTCTTTGCGGACGTGTCGTTATTGCTCTTTGGCCGCTTTTCTAAGCCGGACCAATCCCTGAAATTTCCATACCTCCGTCCTACCTTGTATTACATGGTAACACCTTGGGAACAGCAGGGCAAAGCTTGCCCTGTTCTCCAATCATATATTGTACCAGGTACACAGTAGTATGTTACTCGAATCACAGCATACGCATTCGATCGCAGACAAAGAAATGACCAGATGACCGTGTTTCATAACATTGCTATCTCCCCTGCTGGTGTGGGTCAGTATATAGTTTGAAGGACTATGCGGAAAAAAACCAGTCATGCTGTATGAACTGAATTGACACACGGCACGAAATTGGAACGTGGAAGTGTGGTGAGCTTAAGCTTTATTTTTACCAATCCGCCGGAAGATGAAAAAAAAAAACGTCATGATTCTGAGACCAGCAATGCATCTCAACAACGAAAACAAAGAGCCTTCTCATCGATATGCGAGGTGAATTAACTTTGACAAGAAACCTCCACGGGCCACGGTACAGGGCCTACGTGAGGTGCTCCGTAACCTATGCATGGCTGCTCCGCAGCCTATGCGAGAGGAGCTACTGTACGTTCGTAATCGACATAAAACATCCTACTCATGCTGCATGTTATCAGTCATCCCATGTCTCCAGTCCAACATGCTGCGCTATTCAAACGTAGAATGCCAAACGACAAGTCAATATACTCATCATCGGAATGCAGTCATTGGAAATTCGCAAGTTAACTCTGCAGTAAAACAGCAGTCAAAATCGTCGCCACCAACAACATAACAAACTTCAACCGATTTATCCGCAAGCAATCGATCAGGCAGCAAGCATCGGGTATACCTCTACGGAGGGAAGGGGGCATCTCCCAGGCGCCATCGCGGTCCAGCTTCCATTCTGATCTAAACACAACCTGGCTGTACATGATGTTGCTCGTCGCTCCTCTGCTGCTGCTGTGTTAGCTCTGCATTTCTCCTGCTCGACCTGCCCCCTTCTCTCTTCCGCTTCAACCATCCAGTCATCTTCCTTCTCCTTTTTTTTCGTAAGACACCAGCGCGTGTCGGGCCAGTACCATCCCGCTCGCCACGAGCAGAGCGTTCTTCTTTGCCGCTTCCGGTTCCGTATCCCAAACCACCGCGGGTGTCGGTTCCAGCCGTGAAGTCGGCGGCGGCGGTGGCGGCAGCGGCTGATGCTGCTGCTCCCCACCCGTCTTTTTGCCCTGCTCGTCGTCTCGTTTCTTTCTTTCGATCAATTTGGGGTTGGGTGAGTGAGTGTGGTTTACAGTGATCAACGCGCCTACGTACGTGAGCTCGCTGTATTTGTGGTGGGACCGTCTCAACTGTCCTTCTCTGCTCTCCCCCGTCGTTGGGTGTGGGTGAGTGGGTGTGATTTACATCACTGGTAAACGTGCCTCGAAATCTCAGTTATTGTGGCGGCTCCCAGCGTGGCTGTTGCTAGTTCTCTCTTCATGTTTGCCGGTTCCTCTTTGTTTTCCCTTTCTCTACCTTCGCGTCTCTTTCCTCTTTCTTCCCTTCCTCTCGCCTGAGCTGTTGCGGCTCCTGCTGCTGCCGCTGCTCGCCTGCGATGCTCGTGTCTCCAGTATCGGCTCACGTCTGATCAAGCTGGGACACTGCTGCTGCGACGGTGTGGGGTGCACCTCTTCTTGCTTCTGTTTTACCATCAGCTACACGACAAAATCCGAAGATACACTACTGTTAGGGGTGGGACTGGAGGCCTGATCTGACCCAAAAAAGCGGCAGGCTATTCGAGCCGACCAGCTAAAAAATATTAAAAATTCTGAAAAAATAAAACTAACGCCATACCCCTAACTACTTGATTTTAGTGCGATTGCGTAGTAAACTTGTATCTGAAATTTCTCTGAGGTGGAGATGGAGCCGGTCTTGACCTCATCCGGACACCCCACACAGGCACATACCCTTCGGATCGCATGCTTTTTTTAACACAGGAGTACAAATTGACGTCTTTATAGACTGAAGGTGCGGAGAAACACGCTTTTTTTTTCGTTTTTTCTGCCTCTTGCTCTCAGTCGTGCTTTGAGTAGTGTGTAAACATAATCATACTCTGCGTTGGGATGTGTGGCATACAGCAAAACAACCCCCGGTCGAATCGACGTAGTATCCGTAGAGAACGATCTGGCGAATCGCCCCTAATCAGTCACTTTTTCGGGACCTGTACCATGACAATCAATTTCTTGATGGGGAATTATTCGAAAGCACCAGAACGAACCTCGGCCAAGGGCAAAAGGAAAAAAATTGTTCAAGCGAATCGGGAGGCATATCTGCAGCGTACGGGTCGTACTGTCCACGAGGCGTCGGCGATCGTGTGCCGAGCGAATGTTGTTGTCCGCCGTGGCATCGCGGGGGCGGAGGACAGCCGCGACCGGGCTTGATGGCTGTGGATGGGAACATCTTGCACCGCTGCAGCAGCACCAGCTGGGTCTGTACCGCCAGCAGCCGCATCAGGATCAGCAGATCCACCTTCAACCAGGTCCGGTTGGGGCTGCACTTGTGGGTTGTCAGCCATCGAGGCGGAGGGTCCACCAGTAATTCCCCCTCACGCTCACGCGCCAGTTTGTGCGCTGCTGCTCAAGCACTCGTCGTGGTGTTTTTTGTTGCGTGCTGCTCCGTCCTTTTGGAGCGACACGCTGCAGCTCCTCTCGTGCCATACATGACATACCCTGGTACCTGGTACGTGGTATATGATACCACCTGAAGAGTTTTTTTGTGACGTGTCCGTTCTATCCCACGCGGTGATTGGTTAATTTCCTAAAGATTCTTTTTTCCCAGATAACGACCGCTGACGTTTTTTGTGACTTTTTTACGTCTAAAAATATTTCAGTCCCACCCCTAACTGTAAGTTGACTCGAGGTTTTTCCCTCGCGAATATAACGTTTCCGGCCTGCGCGGCCCAAACTCGTTCGATGTACACAATTGGCACACCAGAACGAGTTTCTCGGAGTACAACTTGTCCACAATCCCCGTCAGCTGCACCGTCTTCCATCTCTTGTCGTCCAAAATCGCTTCCGGATAACTCTCACCCCTTTCCGCTCTCCAAGCACTCTCTAAATCAGTATAATACATACATCACGATGCCGAAAAACCCACCCTATCCAAAGGGCTTGTCACGTCTGCCCTACTGTAGCTGGCCCTAGATTACAGTCGGCTCGCTATTGCGTGTTGGAACCAACCAGGGCGTGTGACAGGACTTGTACAGACGGACATGGTCGAGTTGCAGTAGCTCTCTGCAATGTGGACATACACCATGTATTATATTTTTTTCCCTTCATACTCCCAGCGAAGGGGCGAGTAAAGAGTGTAAAGTCGAGTATCATCGGGGCACTGCCTTTCAGCACGCAAGATCCGACATATCAATATCCGGCGCTGCCGCACATCCCATTACCCATGGAACTCCACAATATCTCTATCTGTGGTCGCGTCGGTATCCATTGCAAACATAATTCAACAGAAACCAAGGCCCCAAACTTGGAAATTGATCCGATATAGTAGTAAATCTGGCGGCCACAGCCATATGACCGTGTGCATCGATCCAGGGATGAGAGCGAGCAGAATTTATCATTTCTATATCATAACCAAACTGTTTATCTACTGCATATGTACGACTAGAAACTTGAGATCGGAAGCATTAGTTTTGAAAGAAAACGACAACAACTCATCCTGTAAGACATGACGCGAGCTCGACCGGGGCCACCCCCGGCAGGGTCGGGAGGGGCGAACAAGGTGAGGCACTAGCAGGAAACATCGCACCGAGAGGGGGGCCTCATTAAGAGCTTATGTAACTCGAAAATGGCTCAAACCCTGGTTCAAAAAACGCCCTTCGATCGTCCACAGCCGACCTCAACGTATATGTACTTCCGTTTATTCAAGGGAGCCACCGTCGTGTATACCGGCCACGCCGGTGATCTAGTGGTTAACCTCGAATGCTACTAGCGTTGATGTCATAGGTTCGAGTTTTCGTATGGAAGGTGTGCTTCTCACATGGCACCAACTACTGTCGTAAGCGCTGTTGTATAGTGAGTTGTCGCAATTCGACGCAGGTCGACCAGGAAAAAAAGTGGTAAATCCTTCTCGTGATAGCGTCGCAAGGCACGTACCGATGTGGGGAGGGGGGGGGGGCGGAAGAACCTAGTATGTCACTCCAGATCTGAGTTACGACTCTTGCTAGGAGGGAGCAGGAGCAAGAAGGCCGAATGAAATCGATAAATGGGACGTGAAAATACAACAAAAGGCTTCTGGTATGTTGTAGAACTTGCGCGTCCAAAGTGGCCTCGCAAACTCGCACAAACAAGACTCCTGTGGCTGAGAGATTCGGCGTCGTTAGAGCGAGGACGTGACGGGGTGAATCAAGTAGTAGACAAACACCTGTATTCAATAATCATACGTTAGCCGTGCTTCGCCCTCTCTTGTGTGTAGTTCAACCCAGATGAACTCATGTTGTTCCCCGTAACTGATGATTTTGCCCGTCATTCGCCACAAGTGGCGACGAGTGTATCCTTACTGTTGACGTCAGTCATGCACGTGGCTGGTCCATGCCACGCGGGGTCTTGGTGCTATGCAGGTTATTAGGTTAGTATTCGCTTCCAATGTTTACCAATGAGACGGTAACCGCGATGGTCTGCGTGGGCGTTTTACGCATAAGTCACTTGCGGGTGATGGATTAGTTGATGCGAGTGGCACTGGCTGTTCTTGTTGTATCACTCAGTCACAGGCGGTTTCCTTGCCGAAGGCCCATTGCTGTCCCGTGGTAGTGCTCACACATTATTTTCGAGAGTATATCTATGTTTGGGTTGCTGCATGATTGCGTTAAACCTTGAATGGCGTCGGCAATCTGGCGCCTCGTGTTTACCCTCATAAGGTCCCTTTCTTGCCCACTCGATTCGGTTCTCGTCCCCAACGATTGTTCACTCTAAAATAGGATGCCGGGATCTACCTGGCTTCACCGTACACCGCCGCGGCTTCTGCGGTCACCGGTTTCGTGACTGACCCTCGCGAGGTGTTCGACTTCGACAAGGGACGCCGTTGGGCAGTGGATGACCTTTTGACGTAGTGGGGCATGTAGAAAGTTTTTTTAAGTTGGGTTAGAGACGTCGTCCACGTCGAGTACTGGATACCGCGCAATCCTCGTCGCATTCAAGCTGGAGTATTATCTACGCGACTAGCAATCGTTTTTGCGGCCTGGTTGTCATGCGGAGGTTCAAGACCCCCCCCCCCGTACTTGTCTTCTAGGTCGTAGTTGCGTACGTCGTTTCCGTTGTCGAAGAGATCGTGTTCTGCAAAAGCTGATTCGTCACCAGGCAGCCTTGTTTTGTGAATGCATGGGCTTGTTGAGCAACCGATGTCTTTGACCGTCACTGCCAATCGCATGAACTGAGTCGCATCAGGTATTCGTTACCTTTCTTGGTCGTCACTACGCAGCATGGGCGCGGGAACCACATCGTGCTATGGTTTTCGTTTTTTTTTTTTCCGTTGCCGCGAAGCGCGGAGGAGCAGCAATGTGATCGAAAGACGGTCAAGGACTACTTAACCGCCCTGCGAATGAGCTTGTTTGTGGTTTTCTATGTTCTGTTGCGACTACTGTACACGGGAATCCTGATTACCCATCATTTTGTTTGAGGACCAAGCCGTCAGCCCCTGAAGGTGCACTGCAAGAGCTTGCTCCGTTTATTGATGATGTTAGATACTGTAGTGCCGAACAGGGAGGAGGTTGCTCGCCGATGAGGTCATGCTGCCTCGTTTGTTATGCGTTACCTATTTCCCTGGCAGTCCCGTAAATAACTGCTAACTGCTTTGCTCAACATGTGCTAATGAAGAGCGCGTCATCGCGAAGTTGAACCGGCAAAGCGCGGATGGATTTGTGAAAATAGCGCATGTCAAGAAAAGTGGCGCGCTATCGACTTGTTTCGCAGTTGTTTCTTTGACGTCAGCCGTGGGTTATCCTGATGGGTGTTACGATGGCGGAATCTACGGTTCATCGGCGCATCGTGCTGGTTTCGACCGCGTGTCGAGCTCGCGTGTCTGTGAGCACTCCTTGACCGGTTGTCCCATCATTCAGGGCCAGACAATTATTGAACAACGAGTCGAAGGGATGTGCCAACATAAGGCGTACGCGACAGCGAGTTGCGGCAAACGGGACGATCAACTCGCCAGTGAGTCTGGGATCCTCGGCCTTGGTCGGCGCTGACTCTCAGCGTATCCAATGTGCCCTGTTTGTAGGATTCCCCCGGTTTACTGGGGTCTATGGAAGGAATTATTTCATCGGCTGTCTGAAACACCTGTTCCCAGTTTCCTAGGTATTCCTACAGCACGCACTGTAGAGTCGCTTTGTCGGAAGCTCCGAATGAATGTATCCGTCTGTCCCCTTTTGCCTGCCCGCAGGGTCTTTTTTTTTTTTTCTTTTTTTTCATCATCACTTTTACTTTCCAGCCCACTCGAAGGAGGTTTTACCCTCGACGATCTTCTGGACAAGCCGTGGGCACAGGTGTCGTCCCTTCTCCCCCCGGTACGTGCCTTTAGTTTTTATCGCGCATAGGGTTCAGCATTCCCACTGCTCGTTGATTTTCATCGAATGTACAGCTAACTCACGCTCTCGCGCTTTTCGCTAATCAATTTTATGCAAGAAAAAGTCCCTATGAGCATGCACTCGGTGAGACTCGAACTCACGAAATTGATCTTGATAGGCTCGCGGACCACCTACCAAGCCACCGGGGTCTACAACTGCCTGATTGAATCACTGGAATCCCCTAGGATAATCTTAGGGGTTTGGTGGGCGCTTAATCTCAGCGTATCGGGTGCCCTGCTTGTAGGATTCCCCCAGTTTACTGGGGTCTATGGGAGGGATTACTGCCTCGGCTGTCTGAAACACTTGTTCCCAGTTTCCTAGGTTTACCTACAGTACGTGATGCTTGTAGGGTCGCTTTGTCGGAAACTCCGAATGAATGTGCCCATCTGTCCCGTTCTGCACACCCGCAGGGTCTACAACTGTCTGGTTGAACTACTGGAATTCCTTACGTTTATTACGGTGGCCCATAATAAATAACCCCGAATCGAAAAAAATGAAATCAAGTCGGAAATCGACGTGCGATAGCTTAAAATGACCGCAGTGACCAGGCGAGTACGTACAACGAATAAAATTTCGTATCGGACAAGTCGTTCGTAAGTTATTCCCTAGGTTTACACCAAACCCAAGTAAGATAGCATGTTATGTCAAGGTATACCGTTTTTTGGCGAAATATCCATGTCCGTCCATCTCACTTGTGAAAATGCCAAAAAAAACGGTACATCATCGCTTTTTGGGCAGTTTACGGTACGAAAAGTAAAACGACGTGGTCAAGGCACACCAAACCCAAGTCATATGACATTTACTGTCAAGGTATACCGTTTTATGGCAAACAATGTCCCGGTACAGCTTATATTTTCGAACAACACTACGTTCGCGCCATACAAGCGCCTTGTACTGCTGTGTACCCGTGTTCAAACGAACGTACCAGGTACGAGTCAAGCGTTGCTTAGATTTTATAATTTTTGAAATACGTCAGCTGTGAGTTCGACTGATTAAATAGTTCATACTCAACTTTGCAAGCTGCGTAATACGCCACGTCTATATTCCATTTTTACCGAATTTTGCAAGTATTGTGATAAACCGAACGCGCGTATTCTATATGTGATTCCTTGTCAAAGATATAGGCCAGCGGCTCCCCTGGATGCTGCCCGGGTCAACAGGACAGTTTTATACATATAGAATACGCGCGCTCGGTTTTTCCAACCCTATGGTAATCTAGAAGCAAAATTAATTCCCTGTCCTAACGGACAAAATGACAAAAAACGGTACACCAGCGCTTTTTTGCCAGTTTACGGTACGAAAAACACTAACCAGGCCATCAGGGTACACACAGCCCAAGTAAGATGGCATTTTCTGTCAAGGTATACCGTTTTTTGGCGAAACATCCATGTTCGTCCGTCTCACTTGCAAAAATGCCAAAAAAAACGGTACACCATTGTATTTTTGCCAGTTTACGGTACGAACAGTAAAACGAGGTGATCAGGGCACACCAAACCCAAGTCATATGAAATTTTCTGTCAAGGTATACCGTTTTCTGGCAAACAATGTCCCGGTACAGCTTATATTTTCGAACAAACGCTGCGTGCGTCAATAAATGCGCCTTCTCGTCCTCGTATTCGTACGAACATACCACGTACGAGTCAAGCGTTGCTTACATAATCTGAAGCCATTTTATTTCGTTTCGTGCGCGTGCGTGTAGTCAGAACACGGTACCGCGGGCGAGCCCGGCGCCGCCGCGGGTGTCAGCGAGTGCTAGCAGGCAGAGGGGGTGTTGCAAGTAGCGTCTTCGCCGTTTGCATGGCTAGGCATCGCGTGTGTCTCGAGACACGCGGGAAGCGCAAAGGGTATGTCTGGCCTCCTTGTGAGGCTCCGCTTGCACCATACACGAGATATAAGGGTCATTTTGATATGCGAAATAGTATTCAAGCGGTGCTTATTTTTGCGACCAAACTAAAGGTCAAAGAGACTTCAATGCAGTTTGAGCACCAACTTTATCGAAGTGGCGAAGCAGGGCCACGGTGAGCACCGGGCGTGACGCGAGGCGGGCGACGACGCTCACTGTGGCAGAGAGGGAGGAAAACTTTATCCGGACCCAATCGATGATGAGGTGGTCGCGAGACGGGCGGGCGGCGTACAAGGCGAAGAGGGAAGCTCTGCTGTTCGTTTCTTTCTTTTTGACCGGTGGAACGGGCAAGCGGTAAACGCAACTCGTGAGTCACGTTTGGAAAATCAACTCAGGGGACGATAAGTAACTATCCCCTTGTACCCGCGTCGTTCAACCCATACAAACATACAAACCGTTGGATACTCCGGTCAGCAAGTCAGGCGATCTTACGTACCGAACACATGCCAAGGCTGAGACTGACGCGGCCACGAACCGCGGCTGAGCAAGATACGAGAGCAAAATCGCTCGCAGTAGCCTTTGTCCTTTTGTGGTCTAGTCTACAGCGCTAGATTCGAGCAGCTACCTCGGCACGAGCAGCGAGAAGCCTAACAATAACAACACAGCGGTCCAGGTTGAAGCACGCCTTAAAAACGAGGTGGGTGCAGATGTGCAGATGGTGTAGACTGCTGTAGACCGACCTACCGTTGTATCTATCGCTGTCGCTCGTGAATCTTGACCAGGGGGTTTGGCTGTTGATTCACAGCAGTGTTTTTCCTTGTGTCGAATGTGTCCCTGTTTGGTTGGTCGGATCTGTACGTCAGCTGTGAGTTCAACCGATCGGTCGATACTCAACTTTCTGCACACCCCCGGCAGCTCATGGGCTAGCTCATCTATTGTGCATAGCTCACGCTTCGAGAACATGTGCAGATGAGCTACCGCCTATAGCTCAAGCCGGGGGAAACATGTGTAGCTCATGTAGCTCCTATAGCTCATCTCGGGCGCAGATGAGCTACTGTAACTCATGTAGCTCCTATAGCTCAGCCTGGGAAAATGTGTGTAGATGAGCTATCTTCTGTAGCTCAAGCCTTCAAAACATGTGCAGATGAAGTACCACCTATAGCTCAAGCCTTCCAAACATCGACGCCGCCGACAGAGCTGGGCTAAAGCTGGACGGGCTCCCTCGAGGTGTCATCGGCTGCTGTCCGGTTCACAGGAATTTCTCCATCGTTGGTAAAGGCAAGCGGAAATTCACCATCAACAAAATGCAGGTGCCTCTGTCTCTTGGTATTTTTTCCTCAGTCTATCGAGCACAAGGCGAAACCATCGCTAAACTTGTGTTCGACATTCGTAAGCCAGTAGACGGCTATATGGACAGCGCGGTTGTCTACGTCGCTCTGTCCCGAGCGACCGATGCCAGCAAGCTCTTCTTGCTGTCGCCGGTTACTCTCGACGATCTGACCCATCCACAGGACGACGATGTAGCGGCTATGATCGACTACCTCGAACGCCTCGTCAAGGCTACACTAGCCTTGTTCTTGGATGATCCCTCTTCATTCCGACCGGCCACGACAAGTCCTCCGGCTAGTTATACATCCCACACCAACGACGGACAAACAGACACCGGCTCCATCCGCCCTTCTCCTTTTCTGCCGCCCAATGAGAACAACAATTGCTTCTTCAACGCCGCCATCGCCTCCGCCATAGCTGCTTGGGAAGGACACTCTCTCCCCCAACCCAACCATGTCAACACCAGCTGGAGCCATCTTCTTCTCCGCTCTTGCGGCTGTGCGTGCCTGCGTGTTTGACGGCAAGCCTCTCCAACGCACCCTCTTGGTAAGTTCTTGCTTGTTCTGTTATCCACATCTCGTCGTAATAATACCCCCCAATACTTACCGGCGCCCGCAAGTACCCATATATACATAAATACTACGTTGTGCTTCCATGTGTCTTCTAAACGTATTGTACCATTTCGTTCGGTATGCGTCGCATTCTTTGGCGGAATGCAGGATTCTTTGGCTCAAGCACGTGACAAGACCCTTGGTAGTAGCGGCCTACCGGGCGCAGGATCCGTAGTGGGAACGCCAGGCTTCATATACGAAGCGATCACCCTTCGACCTGATGATCAACTCCACCCCAACAGCGGGTGGCCAGGTGACGTCGTGGAACGGCATGCTCGTATCATGTACACTCGGACGGCTCTCGGATTCAACTGGCATTACACCACCGATTGCCATATCGAAGACTATGGCCATATCGAGATAACCGCATCCCAATGTGCACGATGGCGAGATACCGCACCAGTCTTGATTCCGCACGGACCGCCCCAGTCACTCCAGGATGCAGTCAATGCCTTGTTCCTAACCGGAGCCGCCTCCGACTTCTCATTTCCTGGACCTGCTCAGTGCCCCCCCTGCGACGAGAGCTGCGCCCGGCGCATCAGCACATCCACATGGTCGATTCTTCCTTGGAGTGCGGACAACGCCCCAGATCGCGTTTTCTTCGCGTCTGCACGTGTAGACATCTACGAGGACGCCGGAGAGCCGCCAGCACCGTCACCTATTTTGATGATAGGCGTTGAGTACTGCCTCGTAGCTGTCATCTACTCCATTCCGAACCATTTCGTGACCCAGTTGCGTTCGAGAGGGCGGTGGTTGAAGTACGATTGCATACTCGGGGGGAGTACCACGTCTTTCGTCGATTTCCACTATGACTGGTATCATGGTTTCCAGCATATGTATGTCTACCTTCGAAAGTCTATGACCTTGCCTGTTCCCCAGGCACAAACGACACCATACCGTAGTGCTAGCTACCATGAGCGCGCAAGCCAAGAACGCACGAAGATAATCGAGGCGACTAGACAAGGACCCATCATGCCTCCGCCTTACCGACGTCCTGGCCACTACGACGTGGGGAGCGCAGCTGTGCCTTGCCGACTCGACTCCGACGTTCGGCCGCCTTGAGCGTCTCCCGTGTTCTTCACATGTGTGTTGAAATGATTTGATTTTTGATGTGGTATTGCTTCTCGATTAGGACTGCCTGCCTTCTTGTTTCCCTCTTTTTGCTAGAACGAATTTTGTAGAAATGTGTCCAGCCTTTCGAGTTCTGCGCGGCTACATTTATATTATCTGTTCGGTCGACAGTGTGCTGTTTACGGGGTGCATGTACGTGACGATCATCGGCGAAAAGTCTACTTGTATGCCTTTTGTCATCTTTGACTTCAAGGCAGCGTTTTATTTGGTGTGGGTGTGTTCGCGACACGTCGAGGTCATCGCAATCTGCGCGATGCTCGACTGTGACGTTTTGTTTTTGTTTTTTGCTTCAAAATAGCGGCAACAGCAGCCTCTGCAAACAAGTAATATTCTACGTGGCAAATATCGACGTCGCGAGAGAATTGTCATACCGCCGGCCAACCTTTCGTTATATGGTAAAACCCTAGGGAACAGCGGGGCAACCCTTGAATATCACAATACTTGTAAAATGAGGTAAAAATGGAATATAGACGAGTCGTATTACGCAGCTTGCAAAGTCATATGTTAAAACCCTAGGGAACAGCGGGGCAACCCTTGCCCTGCCCTACAATATATATATAATCTGAAGCCATTTTATTTCGTTTCGTGCGCGTGCGTGTAGTCAGAACACGGTACCGCGGGCGAGCCCGGCGCCGTCACGGGTGTCAGCGGGTGCTAGCAGGTAGAGGGGGTGTTGCAAGGAGCGCCGTCGCCGTTTGCATGGCTAGGCGTCGCGTGTTTCTCGAGACACGCAGGAAGCACGAATGAGTTCTGTCTGGCCTCCTTGTGAGGCTCCGCTTGCACCATACACGAGATGTAAGGGTCGTTTTGATATGCAAAATAATATTTAAGTGGTGCTTATTTTTGCGACTAAACTAAACTTCAAAGAGACTTCAATGCAGTTTGAGCACCAACTTCGTCGAAGTGGCGAAGAAGGGCCACGGTGATCACCGGGCTTGACGCGAGGCGGGCGACGACGCTCACTGTGGCAGAGAGGGAGGAAAACTTTATCCGGACCCAATCGGTGGTGAGGTGGTCGCGAGACGGGCGGGCGGCGTACAAGGCGAAGAGGGCAGCTCTGCTGTTCGTTTTTTTTCTTTCTGACCGGTGGGAACGTGTTCCAATCAGGCAGAAAATTATTATATGAGAGGAGACAGGCACTGGGCCAAGGGATATTTACAAGCAACAAACAACGTAGAAGCAGACTAGACTTTTCGAGCTTGCACCAATCAAAGCAGAGCTATGACTTACCGTATGACTTGCAAAAATGGCCGTGATTGGCCAACATGTGCCGTTACAACTGCTGCTGAGCACAGATATCGTATTGAGCGTGCTACGAGTACAACAAGCAGGCTGTTGTACATCGCTGCGGCCATGCCGCCCAGCAGCAGCAGCAGCAGGCAAACCATGCGCGTGAGGTGGCACATCCGCAGTATACTCTATGGATGGCTTGTATCGGGGCCTGTGATATGCATCACGGAGGATGGATAGGTAGAGTTTGCGGTGAGAGCGCATGTATGTATCCCGACTCCCGTCCACACCCACGACGACGACGACCAACAACAACCGCCACCTGCTGTTGCCCAGCAGCATAGTAACAGGCCAGACTAGCGCGTGAGGTGCACACCCGCAGTGTGTTCTTGGCTACTGTACGAACCTGTAGTTGCAAGTGTTGGAGCCTACGACGCGTCATCGAGGATAGATAGGCAGAGCTTGGTGCGCGGGGGTATGTGTGTGTAACCCGACTCCCGAACACGCCCACCGATCAACAACCAACTAACTGCCACCAGGCAAAACTGCGTGAGGTGATACATCCAGGGTGTACTCTTGGCTACTGTTGTACCTGTCGTAGTAGTTGCAAGTGTCGGAGCCTACGATGCATCATCGAGGATAATAGGAAGAGCTTGGGGTGCGGGCGTATGTATGTATCTACAAGGCGCTTCGCTCCGCGGGCGGCCTACGCCGCCCGCTACGCTCGCTCAAGAAGGAAACATCCAATTATGCGAAGCGGACAGAGGTCCATGATTGAATATTGTTTTTTTTTATGGCCCCTGTAGTTAGCTGCAAACTGGCGACTTGATAATGCCAAGAGTCTTGCCGCCATGCTTCAGGAAAAAACAGCTCGGACGCCACATATGCTTCGCGCCGCGGGCTGTTTTACACTACGCCCGCTCACACGTCGTACATACGTACATACCCCAGGTAGGGTACTTATTTTCTTCTTTCGATATGCTCTGTGCCTGTGTACTCGTATGTACGAAAGATAAAGCACAGAACGGCACAGCAACACAGCAAAAACAACGAATATGAAACCGAAAATTTCTAAAAGAAAAAAAATCCCCGTCCTCTTTCGTGTAATAATTTACTATCTGAGTGGAACACCTTACACCAGTCAAAAAAAAAATGAAAAAAATGAAAAAATCTTAAAAGCAGAGCTTCTCTCTCAGCCTCGTACGCCACCCGCCCCTCTCGCGACCATCTCATCACCGATTCAGTCCGGGTAAAGCTTTCCTCCCTCTCTTCCACAGTGAGCCCCGTCGCCCGCCTCGCGTGAAGCCCGGTGCTCACCGTGGACCTCGACGCAAGCTCGACAATGTTAGTGCTCATTCGGGGTACCTCCCTCTTGTAACTCTCAGCCCGGTCGCGAAAATAAGCACCGCTTTAATATTATCTTACAATCCCGAACGATCCTTAAATACTCGTACGTACTCTATCCAAAATCATAAATGGAGGCCAGATAGAGCCTATTGATGCATCCCTCGTGTCTCGAGGCACACGCGACGCCTAGGCACGAAAACGGCGACCGCGCTCCTTGCAACTCCCCCTCTACTCGCCAGCATCCGCTGACACCCGCGACGGTGCCGGGTTCGCCCGCGCAACCGTGCTCGGAGTACACGCACGCACACGAAACGAAAGAAGAAAAAAGGAAAGAAGGACTGAAAGTACGACGAGAAATGGAGAAAACAAAGACTCGCTGGAACGGCCCGGCAAGTAATGAAAGGAGGCGATTCCCAAGTGGGAGCTCTGAGAGGCCAGGGATATACCAACCGAGCACGGTCAGAGATCGAGATCTAAGTATGTCTACAAGGCGCTTCGCTCCGCGGGCGGCCTACGCCGCCCGTTACGCTCGCTCAGGATGAAAAAGTACATCAAATTATGTGATGCGGACAGAAGTTTGTTCACGATTGAATGCTATAGTTTTTTAATGTTTGTAGTTGCAAACTGGCGACTTGATAATGCCAAGAGTCCCGCCGCCATGCTTTAGGAGAAAACTGCTCGAATGCGACATAAGCTTCACGTCGCGGATGTCGTACGTAACTGCCTCCCGGCATAAAATTCTGTTGTGAAGCCGTTCTGTATGGTATTAATACTACTATTAATATAATAACTGTTCATGATCTATAGGTCGTACGCCAAGATCTCCAACGATCCTTTGGCCCTAAAATAGTGTCCCATACTGCCGCAGCAAAGTATTAACACTGCTGCATCCCGGGATGAAGTACTGCAGTAAAACCGGTCAGCTGTCCAGTATAGCAATCCGGTTTTTATTCGGGTGAGAGCACCGCATGAAAGCTACACGTTGAAACTGAGAACTATACAACGACTCATGTATTCACAACATAGCTGGTGTTGTGGTCTTCTCGTACCCGGTACGTTGGCATTTCACTTGTTCTACCCATTACGGTATTCTCGCACCCGGTACGTTGGCAATTCACTTGCTTTACCCGGTATTCACCGGTACGCTGGCATTTCCCTTGCTTTCTTGCTTTATTCATTCGCACTGTCTGCAAATAATTACAAATCAGAACAGACACTGGGTTGTACTGATGTAATTGGGTGTAAAGAACGGTATGGCACACACATAGGGGAGTTACGTAGTACTCCTACGATTCAGATCGGTGGAATCTCTATACACTCTACATCCAGTAGTATTATAAAAAGGTTTTTACATCCGTACGATCGCACATTATTCATGCTGGCTGCAAAGAATGTTGTCTTCATTCATATTCTATGATGTACAGCAGTATCTTCAGCATACCGAGTGGGATCACACAGCCTCAGTTTACTACAATCGAACGCGAGCGTGTAGGTGTTGAGCGTACCGCGCATTCCTGTTTTATTTCTCCGTATCCGAGTAGCGCATGATCCGCCTGATGAAACAGGAATGCTTGAAGAGACACTAAATTGCATGGGACCGAATGCCGAGAAACATGTTGGGATCATACTGCTTTTCCCCCCTTTACCACATATTAGACACACATATGACAGATTAACGATATACGTGGGGGGGGGCGTGACCATGGCTGAGACTCACATACATATATGTATATATATCCTTAATCTAGAGAAGAATGCAATAATCGCAACGCTGCTCCCTCTGACTACACCAACGCTCTGGGCGCTGGGTCAGGTCACCAATGGAACTAGACGTTATGGCCCACTGGTAGACGAATCAAGGCTATATTTGGTCTCGACCCGCATGCAGACACACTCGTTGCCCGTCTGTTTGCCTATCGCCCGCTTTGCTTGTATGCATGCCTCGTCGCATATCACATGAATGCTCATTCACCAACGAATGCATACATGCCTTTCGACGACCAAACATATTCTCGAATTCACACACGAGCGGAATGTAATGAAAGGAATCTCGGAGACCCCATCTCTCCCGAACCCACGTTTCTCAATTGAATCAGCCGCAGCAACGTGGTTCCCCGTCAACGTCTCCATTCATCCCCCAGAAATTGTTTTTTTTTGCGGAGCAACGACCGGGATCGGGTCGCCACAGGACCTCGACGTTATTCGCTACCCGTAGACGAAGTCGGATTGTATTTGGTCGTGAATCGCATGCAAGCACACTCCCCGCTCGTCTATGCATCTATCGCTCGCTGTGCTTGTACTAATACCTCTTCGCATATCACATGAACGCCCGTTTTCCAACGAATGCATGCATGCCTTTCGACGACCAAACAAATTATTGACTTCAAAGACGAGCAGAATGTAATGAAAATAAACTAGGAGAGCCCACCCTTGCCGAAGCCGCGTTTCTTATTGAATCAACCGGAGCAACGTGGCTCCCCGTCAACACCTTAATACGTTCGCAAGGAATTGTTCTCTTGTACAGCAACCGCTGGGATCGGATAGCCATTGGAACTCGACGTTATAGTCAGCCCGTAGACGCATTCAGATTATGTTAGGTCTCGGATCGCATGCAAGCACACTTGTCGCTCTTCTATACGTCTACTATCTCGCTGTGCTTGTGTGCATGCCTCGTCGCATATCACATGAATGCTCATTCACCAACGAATGCATACATGCCTTTTGACGACCAAACATATTCTCGAATTCACACACGAGCGGAATGTGATGAACGGAACCTCGGAGACCCCACCTCTCCCGAATCCACGTTTTTTCATTGAATCAGCCGGAGCAACGTGGTTCCCCGTCAACATCTCCATTCATTCCCCATAAAGCGTTTCTTTTGCGGAGCAACGACCGGGGTCGGGTTGCCACAGAAACTCGACGTAATTCTCTACCCGTAGACGGATTCAGAAAATATTTGGTCGTTAATCGCATGCAAGCACACTCCCCGCTCGTCTATACATCTATCGCTCGCTATGCTTGCAATAATGCCTCTTCGCAAATCAAATGAATGCTCGTTCACCAACGAATGCATGCGTGGCTTTCGACGACCAAACATATTATCGACTTCAAACACGAGCAGAGTGTAATGAAAATGACCGAGGAGACCCCACCCTTGCCGAAGCCGCGTTTCTTGTTGAATCAACCGGAGCAACGTGGCTCCCCGCCAACACCTTAATACGTTCGCAAGGAGTTGTTCTCTTCTACAGCAACCGCTGGGATCGGATCGCCATTGGAACTCGATGTTATAGTCAGCCCGTAGACGAATTCAGATTTCATTTGGTCTTGAATTGCAAGCAAGCACACTCGTCACTCTTCTATACGTCTATCGCTCGCTGTGCTTGTATGCATGCCACATCGCATATCACATGAATGCTCGTTCACCGACAAATGCATGCATGCCTTTCAACGACCAAACATATTATCAAATTCACACACGAGCGTAATTTAATGAAAGGAACCTCGTAGACCCCACCTCTCGCGAACCCACGTTTCTCATCAAATCAGCCGGAGCAACCTGGTCCCTTGTCAGCATATATATATATTCATTCGTAAGGAGTTTATAGTGCAAGCAATGTCTGCCTGGCGGGTTGGAATATTGTGTCGACGTGCTCTGCCCGGGTATTGTAGGGATGCGAGGGTCTGTGATCATTTGACTACGGCCATGCACGATATCGAGTACTCCGACACCCCCCTCACCCCCTCCTTCCAAACCCCTCCCCCCCGCACCCCTTGCCCTTACCGCAGCCACCGTCCGCAGTCTGCCCTTGAACGGACCACTAGGTACGGATGCGCCATTACCGCAGCACTCTACCTAGACGAGTTTATGAGCACAACAGCTCGATCTGAAACCAAGACAGGCGTGTCTATCGGGAGGAGTGGTAGCGACCAGTAATTGCCATGAATTCACATGGACTTCATGGGTTTCAACCTGGTGTCTAGGCCTGACAGGCCGGAGGGGGGCGAAGCTCAGGGGATAAGCGCCCTTCACACGCTTCTGGACGACATGTTTGCCGCGTAATGTTTAGGGCGGATTTTTGAGTTTTTTTTGTTGCCCTCTGTTGATGTGCTGGTACAGACGTATGCTGATTGACGTTTGATGTCTGTAGGCTAAGTGTGAGGAAAGCGAGGAGTGGATGGTGCAGGAACGAGTTTGTCGTGTATGTTGTGTAGAGTGGTGCCTTTAGCATATTCGGAGCATATGGGAGGGTGGCTAAGTGTGTTAGTTGTATCGGTTGCGGCTGAAGATGCGTTCGGAAAAGGGCGGGGGAAAATTACCCAAGCCTCCGGGACAGATCATGATATATCAATATATCTATAGCAGATAATCTAGTTCCTCACCTGCCGCTGTGAAGCGGTTGTGCAGGGTCTGCATTATAGATCAGATCCAACCAAGGAAACATGCGCTACAGTGGTAATTGACCATCCGGATTATTCGCCTCTCACCCGGCAACATGTGCTCTACTGCAGATCGTACAAGATCTGTCTAAATATCTGCTTCGAGAGTGTCTACGTCATCTATCGAAATATGACGAGATGGTCTGTCCAAGATGCGAGACACTGTCTACATATTTTTAGGGGGTACGTACGTCTTGGGCGTATCGAAGTCGCTCTAAAAGGTTGCCGTTGCAAATATGTGTGGCTCGCTGATGTTAGGGACGTAGTCGGAGATGAATGAGACTGGTGTATAGGGTGGTCCTGCACAGACACGTTTCGAAAGCCGGGGAGAGGGTTGAGATTTGCTCTACTGCTCTGCAGTTGAAGCGATGCAGGCATACGTTTGGGGAGTACTGTAGGTAAGGCAGGAATAGTGTTGCTCACTTATTTTGTCACTGGAGCAAGTCCACGGCATATTGTGGTGTTGACTGATTTTCGGAGCCCCTCCCATGTGAAACTCAATATTTCACCAGAGACACGACTTCAAATAATTTGTTTTTCGTAAGCCGGGCAGTATATTTTTGCTGACAAATATTTACAGTGGTGTCCTGAAAACAAATACCCCAGAAAAAAAAGTGTCGTGCTGCACTCAGCGGTTGTAGTCGCTCCTACGAGGAGCTCAACCGGTCGGAAAAATACTGCCCCAAAAAGGCAAAAAAAGTGGGAACTCCTACAGACTGCCTCAACGTACGGTATGTTTGACCCGTTATGGTACTGCTTTTGTAAGGTTTATATGCAATCATCTTTAGAAGACGGAGGAGGCCACTCTTGGTGCCACGGGTCTGTTGTATGATTTTCATTTTTCGTCGAAGTAGGTAGAAGCTTCCACCACTGCCATGGAAGCCTCGATCGCTTTCATGGAAGTTGTGGACGCCTCCATCGTTTCCATGAAAGTTGTGAAAGCTTTCGTGGAAGTGATGGAACCTTCAATGGAAGAGATGAAATCTTGCATAAACTTCATGGAGGCTTTTAGCCGCTTCCGCGGAAGCGTCCATGGAATTAAGTAGTGGAATCTCCCGGAAAGGGGCCATGGAAGCGGCAGTAGAAATTTTCATGGAATTAGGAATTCACTTCCATTGGCTTCCGCGTACTTTTATCGATTTTAAATTGCTCCCACAACCTTCAGGCTGTGTCTGGAAGCTTACACTGCATTCAAAGAAGCTTTCACGGAAGCCGCTTCCGCATCAGTACATGGGCGCTTCCATGGGCGCTTTCAAGGCAGCTTTAACTGGGAGCTTCCACTACTTCCATTGAACTGACCATCACTTCTGTGAAAATTTCACCGCTTTTTTCCATGGAAGAGATGGAAGCTTCCATGTATTGAGGTGGAAAGCTTCACTTTTTGATAGGATTGGAAGCTCCCGCCGATGGTGTCTGCGTACGCTTGGGTAAAATCTTGCAGTAGCGGTTGCCTGGAAACTTCCAATGAGCTGCGCTCTCTTCTAAACGTTTCTATGACTGCAATATCGTTCCACTTACTTCCACTTACTCTCTCGCAATTTGACGTACATGCACTCCTTCCACCGGCTTCCATGCGTGTCCACGTGCTTCCCCCTATTTTTCATGTCTTTCTTCTGTCTTGGACGACCTAAAAGGAAGCATATGGGCGCTCCTAAAGAACGAGGAAAACTTCTGATTTTCACGAAACCAAACAAAATTAGAGGCTTCCGCGAAAGGAGACGGAATCAATAGCAACTTATGTTGCAGCACCGGAAGCTTCCAATGACGTGTTAGCTTCCACTACTGGCTTACATCCATTCCAGTGACCACAATGTACGTGCTTTTTCGCGTTCTTCAGATGCCTACTACGATAGAGGTAGCATGTTCGATTCTGACTGACAGGCTTCTTCAAGAACAACTGAACATGGATACCCCTTGGTTATTTCGCATTGTTCTTCGAACAACGCTTACGATAGGCCGACTCCAGAGTCTGTTTTAGTTTGTCAAAAGACGTTTTCTACGATAGAAGTGCGTATCACAGTTGGGAAAAACAAATTATGAGCTACCACTCCGTCCTCGCCGGGGGCCAGTTGAAAGATGAGTACGTAACGTGTGCTCCACATTGCTGGGCGTAATGCGTACGTACATGATACGAGATGCGTGTATGCTAGCATCACTCGATTCATGTGTTTGTTCCGGTCGAGTTCCGCAATATTTCATGGGGGGACAGAGAAGGCTCGGAAAACTGAGGGTGAATTTGTGTCGTAATCAAAATCAGTTTTTGTGTGCGACATGTTAGAGTTCCTCAAGTCAGGAGCTACTTGTCCCCCACGACAGGACTTCACTCAAATTATGTTGTGAGTTCGATTTGCTAATAATGTGCCGACCTAGACAGCAAGAAAGTAGCTGATGGGAAGAAGCAGACCGCAAGCTTCCATGTAGGCTTACGGGCATGATTTTGCGGCTCTTCGCCGTGGGCGCCAAGTTTCCACCGAAGTAAACTAAACAATGCAAAGCTGTGCTGGGAAGTTCTCTTTCTAGACACTCTACAAATTGGCCGCTGTCATGATGATGAGTAAATTTCTGACACGAAGTAAAAAAGCTGCTTACTATTATGAAGTGTTTTCGGTCGAATATAAAAAAATTGATTGGACGTGTGTTTCAAGTCATTCGGCGTTCTATACGTGTACTACTTTCGTTCCACGTTAACCTTTCGACACGACACTTGTTTGTTTGTTGTTGATGCGTTGAAGTGCTGCCGTGTTGTTCCAGCGGAGAAAAGTACGATGTTAGAGACCATATCAACAGAGGCAGACAAAACACACTCTGGTAGTAGCTACTGTAGTAGTGGCAAGCCTTGATAGATGCAACAGCACGCGCGATGACGTTTGCAAACAGTGCAGGGGCAGACGCACTGCATGATCCGGAAAGTCTGTCAATCATATACCTCGTACACGTATCATTGCAATTCATCTATGCTGCACGAAACATTACGTCGCAAACTGTTTGACTGCGTGCGCCCCCGAAACCCTTGTGATCGGCGACACCTCTCCATACAGCAAAGGAAACGAAGTTGAGGTCTGATTTATATGATGTCAATCACCGTATAACCCCCCCCGCCACCCCGTCCGATGAGTAAACCCTCCCCCTCCCCCACGGAACACGCCCGTGTACAGGGTATGGCATGGAGGGATGCAAACGATAAGAATATCACCTCTTTCCAGCGTCCACGAAGAACGTGCCCCAATCCAACTTCAAACCCACGGCAACAGCTGAACAAAACATCAGTCAATCCTACGGCATGGGATCAAAACACGACAACAAACGACGACCGTATAGTTACCAAACATTGCGCAATCGTCGAGCGCAACAGCAGATAAAAACGCAGTCCCACGCTTCGGTGTGTAGGCGTCCACCACAAACAGAATAACCTCTCTCAGGCGGTCCCTGTCCTCAAGCACGCGAAACGAATTAACGGCAATCACGCTGGACGCTGAAACCCTCAGGCATGATTCGTCAAGTATCCGCGCGAGGGTGTTTCATGGGCATATAGACACGACTTGGAACTAGAATACAGGATTTTCGACCATTATTCGTATTTCGTAGTTGTAGAATAGTTGAGGCAAAACATCACATGAATCTTGATCTTTCCCCCCCTTTTTTAGGGCCAAGAGATTTCTACCCATCATGGTAACGAAGGTTTTTCCTTCCCTTCCATCTTCGACAACGACTCTCTAAAAGATAACTCATCCACCTGGAGAACAACAACTCAACAGTGCATGTCCTTCCTTTATCACTGATGTAGGCATTGTGCTATGTTCTCTTGCGTAAAATGAAATATTTCAGCGTTTTCGTGAAATTGTTGTGCTACTCGTTCGCAACTTCGAGTACACGAAAACACCTAGTGAGTCGCTTCTGGCTTCCTACGACTGCCGTCTGGCGCACCCAATACCCTCACACATCCTAACAAGAACATTCTTCAATTTCGCGGGCTGTAGCATCCTGTGACAAGCTGTAGCTGTCCGCTAGTAAGGTGCAAATGTTCAGTTTTGGATTGGATTTTTTCTTGATTTGTGTACCCCAATTAGCGACCAATTTCGACCACTGCAGCACCTCTAGGTCGAGATGCAGGCCTCTATTGAGAACGGGCAGGAGATCAATCTCGACAGAAGCACAAGCTTGCTTGATCGACCTCTTTCGAGTTACCGTCGCTCTCTGGAATGCACGAACCAGCCGAGGTTGTAAACGCAGCGATGTTTTATTCTGTAACGATAAAACATCTATATATTGGAGTGACCGGGAACTCGGGAACCAGACGACTCTTGGGTGCCAGCATCCCCTTTTAGGCAACAATCCTTGTCGATCAAGTTTGTCGCACTAATATTCATATCACATTTCCCCCCCCGTTTCGCCGCAACACACGCGCCGTCTGCAACAAGAGAACAGAATGCCAGGCAAGTATACGGCTTTGGGGCAAGAACATTCTATTACCCCCCCTCCTCCTCGCGCCAGCCGGGACCATGCAAAGTGACAACAACCACATTGACAAAACACGAAAATACCTGGTTATTGTTGTGAGCGCACGGCGTGGCGCACTAAACCCCCCCCCCCCCCACACACCCGGTCTATGATTATACAACTACGGCCATACATGATAATGACCCCCCCCCCAAAATCTAGATCTGGATGGGTTGGCGTCGAGTGGCGACGACGCTGTAAAACAAGCCACCAGACACTAGACATGCAATGTACAGACTGCTCCTTCTGGCATAAATGCCACATAGACCAGACCAGACATAAGACACTATGCAAACAACAGCTCAGGTACCAGACCCACCGGTAGAGCAAACACAACACAGAACACACGATTCACCGTTATTTCCCATAAAAACACAAACCAGATTTAGACATGAAATTACTCAACTAACATATTTTTTTCCCATACCGAAACGCAAAAAAACCGGATTTAGACGTGAAACAATTGAACTAACCAGTTTTTTTTTTTTCCCCCCATATGATTACAAAAACCGGATTTATGTGGGTTCCAGCTTCTCGACCAGACCGTCGCATGGGTATTGTCCCGCGGAGGTCTCACCATTCGCCGAGGTCGTGGATATCCGTATATCTTATTGTACGACTGTGGTCATCCATATTCCATGACTATTTGTTGTCGTCAGCAGAGATGTCGTCAGCAGTGACATTGTCCCGTGACAAGTAGTCACTGCGGATTGGAATGCAAGGCCCGTGCCTCGCACACACTCTCTCTTCCTCTTCCATCATCGTTGATGGTTGCTCGTGAGATCGTCCGTACCGATCCTATACCAAAACCTGGCGTGTCCTACACGCTACACCCTCTAAGAAAGGGAAGTGCCACAGATGTCGAGTCGAACATGGGGTTCCTCCCCACATTTGACGTCGACGAAGGCTCGCGCCTGTGGCAGTTCTTGTTTTCTCGTGGAAACACACAAGAGGTTCGGTATTTTTCTTCACATCGTACGAAGAAAAACACGAAAGAAAAATCAAAGAGGACACGAGTCAGTGCTTCGTAGACTGAGTAAACTACCCCCCCTTTCATCGTTGCGATCTATGGAAGGCGCCCTTCGCCACGCTCATCGTTGACAAGCGAAGAACGCTCTCCAATCGCTATGGGCCGTGGTTCTACCCGTCTTCTGGTATACGATATGCTCAAGCCGCGTTGGTAAGCTTTCGGTGGCGAGTAGATCTATCGTACCTACCGTCGTTTGTTTCTTTCGCTGTACGTATCAGTGAAACAGACACGTTCGTTATGTCTACCTGCGAGTAGATATTTTCGTTTTGTCGATTTCAGGTAGGTGTTTGTCTGCAGAGTCTTCTGTGAACCCACCTGGAGCGCTAACGCTACGTAGCATAAGCGCTGGTTCTTCGTATAACCACCGACGAAACACCGTCCTAGTTTCATCCACCAATAACCGCGCTCTGCCCTCGTTAGGCAGGTACATACCATTGGTTCGTTGGACTGGTAAAATCTCTCCTGTTCCTTCTTGTTGTTCTGTTGTGGTAATTTCGTAATTTTCCACTTATCGTATGCATCATACAAGGGAACACAACACACAAGACTTTGAAGCACAGGTAGAGTTGGTACAATCGTCACGTATCATTGCTTTGCGTGCTGTCGCTGGGCCGCAGCAGCGCAGTGGTTGTGTATTCGTCACCGTGAGTACAACTGCCGACGTGCTCTCTCCCCTTCGTACGGGGGGGGCAGCACGGGTAATCGCCACTTCTTTGGCAGATCTGCGTGGGGTGTCTAGCTGTTTGTACCCTTTTCTATCCCATGCAGAGGTCATATTTCGTACGTTGACCTGTCTGGTCAAAGTTGAGCAAACAACTCTTATTCTGCTAGTTGGAGAGTTCGTGGTTGTTGCACACATAAACGACTAAAATAATAAAAATAAAACGGAATGCCGCGAAGAGGAGCTTGTCGCGTATGCGCGACCGAACGTACAAGGTCAGTACGAAATATCGGGCAGCCGTCTTGCTTGATAAATGGTATTCGTGTGTACCATTCAGCTCGACTCGGTCCCCATGCAACAGCATGATGTGATAGGCGCATTCCGTACTCGGCACCATCGCTATTAATTGACTCTCGTTCAGGTACTCGTACGTACTCGTGTACGCGTGGTACTCGTACAGTCAGTCTGCCTGGTGGTCGATTTATGTTTTTATTTTTTCCGTTTCGTCTCGTATTTTTACGATTTTCTTTGGTTCTTTGGAAAATAATTGCGCCATTCAATTGCTTATCGCATAAATATGTTCGCGGATTTCCGTCCTGTTCGATTTGGTCGACAGAAAGAGCAAAGAAACCCTCATACAGTCCAAAAAGCAGTACCGCAGAACGATATTGTATGTCGCAATCTCACCGCATTTTGGCAATCGTATTGTCACTACAGAGTACTACGCAGTACTTACACTACTGCTGTATGGATTGAGGGACCACTACCACTAGTTCGACAGTGAGTTAATACAGCAGTATAAAACTCGTCGTTGGCCGAATATAGGAGGTAGTCTATCAGACTGACTCACAGTCATATTTACCTGTACAACAGTACCTGTACGTACAAGTAGGTAGCTTGTGCGGTACACGTTGGATGCATGACATAAAGGCTCCGTGGCCCACCAATGTGCACTTCGTTGCGTGCCGTAAATCGTTGGACGCTTGAAGTCGTGGCATATTATGTCACTATCCGTTACATTAGGCGATATTCCTCGCCGTACAGCACCAGTCGTCTCACTTTCAGCAGCGCATGGAAACACGTGCTGAAGTATGTACAACATGCCGAAAGTTTGCGAAATTATGATGATTTGTGGCGCAGCCATCGTTGGCACGTTACATATATATGTAAAACCGTTACAGGTATCATGATGTGGTCATATAACTGTGAGTGCTCTCAGAAAATCAGATGTTTTGCGAAGAGCGAGCTATCGTAACTCGCACCGTTTTCACATGGCTAGCAATAATTATAGATGGTTTGGTTGCTATATCAGTAGCTAATCCATCTTCCGAGTATCTTGCAGAGATTGTCAAATTCGTCAAGTGTTTCGGTAGCGTCTCCAGCTCAACTGCACGTGCAGACTGTCATAGCAGCAGAATCATCCATAACACCGACCGGCATAATTGCAGCTGTGTGTGCTGAAATCGTAGCACCGTTGTCTAAAGTACTTGTTGACTCCACGTTCTTGATGATCAATAGTCAGCAACTAACTTAAGATATCTGCGCAAATATTATCTCGTTTTCTTTTCGTTGTCTCGAGCGGAGTTTGGCAAGTGTGTCACGGCCGGAACAGTGTTCCCTTTCCCCCGTTTTCTCGAGTACAGCATTGCCATGGTCGGCGGTGCCCAGTTCCATCAGCGCGACTGTTGTACAGAGCGCTTACTGGCACGTTGTCGTTCCCCCCGATCACAGCTATTCTACCACATTTTTGTGGCAAGCACTCTCCTACACATTTACACCGTGTGGTGTTCGTAGTACTGAATGATCTGTGAGTCTTCACAAAATGGCACAAATATCGTTGAGCCATACGTATTGTCGAGGTGTTAATTGTCGTGGGCAACTCCCGTGTTTGTCCACAACTCGAAAGTTTCAATCTTTGACGACCGTGTTCGTAGCTCGGCAAACAACTAGTAGCCGTCGAAATTAGCGGATGGTCCTAAATCGGTCGTATATTTAGGCCACGTAAATTCTGCTCGATGAGTATGCCAGTTGGGGGAATCGTGGCAAGCCCTCGAAAAGCTGTCAAACCTCATTTGCACCAAAGATTGTCGTTTTGTTTTTATGTGTGGTTAATGTCTCACGGCGGTTCGTTGTCAAAGTTCGCCGAAGTAACCGCACCGCTCGCTGAACGGTACATAAGGATGTTGCTGCCCGGACACATATTACAAAGCCTGGACAACGCGCAAAATACGCGTTTGCCCACATCAAGCGTTTACTGATGGTGGCTTCCGTGTTCAAGATCCTTAGTATTACTAGAGTCAGGTATCGTAAATACATGTAGTGATATGAAACCGTTGTCGCACTTGCTTATTATTAATGGCGAGCGTACTCTATTGAGAAGGACGTTGCGATGATTGTTGATCATCAACCTCCTGACCCGTCCATATCACAATTAGACATGTATATTTTTAGTATGCTAAATCGTTGGAGTATCGTTCTTCAGACTTCCAACTTTACCGTTCAGCATGTAAAAGGGAATCTTGTTTTTTTTTGTTTCCCTATACATAATACCGAGCGTTTGACGTAGTGGCGAATTAACGTTTGCTTGGAGTGGTGGCCGTAAGTTATATCCCCACAGCGTCTGAGGGAAAGACTCTACCGTTTGGCTAGCCACGCACCATTCAGGGCTCCTCTCAATCCTCGTAGAGCGAAATATTCGCTGATACAGCGTCGTCGCTGCTTCTCAAGCAGTGTTGTCGCTGTTCTTCTTACAGCATCGTTGCTGTTCCTCAAACAGCGTTGTCGCTGTTGCTCATACAGCGTTGTCGCTGTTCCTCTTTTATTACAGCATTGTTGCTGTTCCTCAAACAGCGTTGTCGCTGTTCCGCATACAGCGTTGTCGCTGTTAATCTTATAGCATCGTTGCTGTTCCTCCAACAGCGTTGTCGCTGTTCATCATACAGCGTTGTCGCTGTTAATTTTACAGCATCGTTGCTGTTCCTCCAACAGCGTTGTCGCTGTTCATCATACAGTGTTGTCGCTGTTCCGCACACAGTGTTGTCGCTGTTTCCGTGGTTTCTAATACAGCGTTGTCGCTGTTACGCATCCAGCGTTGTCGCTGTTTCCGTGTTTTCGTTGATGAACCCAGAATGTTTCTGGAAGAACAATGTGTTGAGTTCGATCCGTACATCGAATAGGTGAAAACAGTTGTTACCGTTCCCGTTTCCAACGATTAAATCTAGTACTCGATGAGCCACAGACCGTTTGAACGAAACCGCACTATTCCAATCGTTATATGCGTATATATCTGCAAGAGAGCAGTTCGTTCGGTGACCAAATCGTGCACCCACCACTCTCCGGGAATGACCCGTACCGTGATCTACCAGCGTTCGGTGGTCATCTAGCTTCGAAAGCTACGCTCATTAAACCCGAGACCGTGGTTCAGTGGCTGTCTATGTACAAGGATGAAACCACGCAGTTCGATGCCATTTTCGAACCAACATTGCAAGACGTATTACTGTCCTCTGACGTACATGTTGAGCATCGTCTTTTTTCCGTCCGTTTCATGTGTACACCCTGCCCTGGTCGAGTAAAATCGTCGTCGAATTACTCGAAGTACATCATGTTCGTGATTGACCACACGACTCATTTTCTCGTGATGGTCGCGATTAGTGACTAATCAACCGCCACAATCGCCCGAGTTTTTCGAGAACACGTGTTCTCCGTTGTCTCTGCTCCGGAAACTTTGCATTCGGACCAAGGTAGCGAGTTTGAGAATGAACTTGTCAAGGAGTTGCAAGCCGTATACAGGTATGGGTTCAAAAAGACGCGCACGTCAGCGTACCGCCCACAAAGCAACCCCGTCTTAGAGCGTGTGCGTATTACCTTGCACAACATGTTGGCGATGTACGTAAACGTTAAATACGACAATTGGGCAGAATTACTACCGTTTATTCAGCTCGCGCACAACACAGCCTATAACAAAACGCTCGAAGACACCCCACATTTTTTAATGTTCGGCCGTAGAGCTTCGTTATCCGTTGACATTATTCTCGGCGTCCCGTGTACGTCTGGTTCTGGAACACGATTGGAATACTCCCGTCGTACCATTGAAAACCTGCAACTCGCTTACGAAATTGCTCGTCGCAATTTACAGGAACGTACCGACAAGCAGACAGAAACTAACGAGAAATTGTCCTTTCCGCAATATCAGCAGGGAGATCAGGTGTTCGTACACCGCCCCTATACCGTTGCTGATGGACCGAACCCCAAACTTATTAGTCCCTGGCGTAGTCCATTTACTGTTCGTTCCCAACTATCACCCGTAATTTATCGTGTTGCGAGAGATGGCGAACTTGCGGAAACATCAGTTCATTTTGGTCGTATGAAGGCATACCATAATGACGCGTCTAACTCAGTACCGGATTTTACAGCACTGGACGAGTTCCTTGTGAGAACAACGTTGCCGCTACCTGACTTAGACGGCTCTGTGCTCACCGTACACATCGGCCCGTATGCTAATGAAGCTATTGAAAGTCATAAGCGTGGCCTTGGTAAAGCCTCGCCTAATTTCCAATACCACTTTCTCGTGAAAGATAAACCGTCTAGTTTTGGTATTTGGAGACGTGGCAACATCGTGCCACAAGATGATCAGAGCGTATCGTACGAGGATCCTAGCTGAAGATCCGCATGCATTTGATCGTCCCAAACGTAAGCGAGACGTCGTCGCCTCGTAACCCTGACACAAGCCCTAGTATCGTTCGTTGTCGACGTCGCTATAGCCCTGGGAGTACTTGTAGTCAGCACCGTCGCACCACACCCCACTACCATATAAATATCTGGCCAGATATCGTTTGTTCCTTAGTGGGTCGTTTAACACGTGATTCGCAACCTCACGTGCAGTTGTCTTGTGGATGCTTGGGAGATATCGTTTGTGGAGTAGTGCCCACGAACCAAGTCATGGTCAGACACCTAAATGCTGAACCCCAACAGCCAGTGTCCCGGTATATCGTTGAGATACCAGTGTGGATTGTGTTTTGTTACTTCGTGTGAATGTGCCCCACGCGAAATGATAGCATTTTAATCGTGGTAATTTGCTATAGACTTTGAGACGTACAAGTGGGAATAAAGCGTTCAACTAGTAGTCATGCAGGGGTGTGCATATACCAAGAGTACACACTTGTGCGTTATTATTGGGTTATTTGACTACAATAGCCGCGCACAGTGCTCATATACTTTAAAGCATGCACGTGTGTGTGTGTTATTCAATCAAGTAATGAACGTTTTCTTAATCGTTTTAGGTGGAAGAGACACGGTGTTCTCTCCATCAGTCTCTTTGTGCGAGACACTAGGGATTCCTGGATACATGGATAATGTATTGTCTAGTGTCGGAATCGTTCCGTTGGATTTGACCGAGGAGAGGCAACCGTGCGCGTGAGTTGCACAATCCAAAGTCATATATCCTCGGGCACATTATGAGTCCCCGCTTGTTTTACTGCATTTTCGTGAGTGCTCTGTCTGCAGTCAATCGTCAATGACTGTCCGAATGTCTCTTGTACAGATCGTCAACTGTATAGATAGTTCGTACTATCAACTCGTTATAAGTCGATTCCAGTGTTTTCACTGAATCGCCAACATGTACTTGCTCAAAAAGTCGATGATGCCTTGTCTGACTGAGGAGACATGTTGTCGTCGTATCGTTCACCATGCACCTGCAGTCCGTTATACTGCACCGTTATTGTCACAACCACACCGTTGTCAAGACATGCAGATTTTATTGTTTATTTTTTCAAATCGTTTAAAAAAATTGGTTGATCAACCTAAACGTTCGTATCGTTTGTTGCGCACCCTGCATGCAAAGCCCTCTGACAAAATTGTCATTCAGTACATTTAATTCTCTTCAGTTTGTGTGTACCAAAGCTTGCAAGCAATCGTTCCATATACACACTGTGAAACGTCGAGAAAAGCTGGAATGTCGTCAAAGGCACATATCATTGTTCGATATGAATGGTTTCGTATACCATTAAAAAGGCACCATACCATCGTTGGGTATGAATGGTTTTGTATTCCATTGTTAGTGATGCAAGATTATATACAATGGTTAAGTATACCATCAATCATTCAAAATACATGGTTTCGTATACCATTGTATAGATGGTTCCGTGTATACCATCATTATGTTTTCATGGTTTCGTACGCCATACAACACACATCCAGAAAATAGAATGATTGAGTTCGTATATCATCACTACGTACACATGGTTCCGTATACCATAACACACATACATGGGTCACTATACCATGGTATGAATGGTTTCGTATACCATATCATGAATGGTTTTGTGTATCATTACGTATACATGGCTCCGTACACCATAGTATACACGGTTTTGAGTACCATTTTAGGTACACATGGTTCCGTACACCATAGTATACATTGTTTTGTATACCATCATTAATATACATGGTTCCGTACACCATAGTATACATGGTTTTTTATACCATCGTAAGTGTACATGGTTCCGTACACCATAGTGCACATGGTTTTGCATACCATCGTAAGTATACGTGGTTCCGTACACCATAGTATACATGGTTTTGTGTACCATCGTAAGTATACATGATTCCGTACATCATAGTGTACATGGTTTTGTATACCATCACTTGTTATACATGGTTTCGTATACCATTGTATTATTCATGGTTTTGTATACCATAACTCACTCGTCATACGTGGTTTCGTATATCATTGTATGCCTGATACATGAATTTGTATCCCATCGTTCGTTACACGTGGTTTCGTATGCCATCGTGCGTTATAAAAGGTTTAATTTTCGTTGTGTATGTTAATCCTGAACCATGCAAGCGCGCATGCGAAGGACATAAACATATCCCACTAGTAGTTGATATTTCGTAGTATATGACTGACACACTAGCAAGTCAAATCATGATCATACAAGCCCGTGGTTTTTACTACGCAAGGGGTGACATGACTAGATGAAAAAGTGCAAAGCTTATACATCAACTACTGCTGTACAATGCCTTGAATGGTAGAAAGCCACAAACCTGTCACTCTTCATAAATGTTCAAAAGCGGTACTGGGTTCTCCAGTATTACGCGTTCAAACATTGGGGGGCGATGTGGGTTCCAGGTTCTCGACCAGACCGTCGCATGGGTATTGTCCCGCGGAGGTCTCACCATTCGCCGAGGTCGTGGATATCCGTATATCTTATTGTACGACTGTGGTCATCCATATTCCATGACTATTTGTTGTCGTCAGCAGAGATGTCGTCAGCAGTGACATTGTCCCGTGACAAGTAGTCACTGCGGATTGGAATGCAAGGCCCGTGCCTCGCACACACTCTCTCTTCCTCTTCCATCATCGTTGATGGTTGCTCGTGAGATCGTCCGTACCGATCCTATACCAAAACCTGGCGTGTCCTACACGCTACACCCTCTAAGAAAGGGAAGTGCCACAGATGTCGAGTCGAACATGGGGGTCCTCCCCACATTTAGACATGAAGTTACTCAACAAACATTTTTCTCCGCATACCGAAACGCAAAAAAAACGGATTTAGACATGAAACAATTGAACTAACCAGTTTTTTTTTTTCCATATATGATTACAAAAACCAGATTTAGACATGAAATTACCCAACTAACTATTTTTTTTTCTCATACCAAGAACGCAAAAAAAACCAGATCTAGACGTGAAACAATTGAATTAACCAGTTTTTTTTTCCCCCCTTTATCATGACAAAAAACCGGATTTAGACATGAAATTACTCAACTAACTTTTTTTTTTTTTACCATACCAAAAACGCAAAAAAAACAAACAGATTTAGGCGTGAAACAATTGAACTAACCAGTTTTTTTTTCCCAATATCATAACACAACCTGGATTCAGACATGAAACTACTCAACTGATCATTTTTTTTCCGATACCGAAACCCAAACCAGATTTAGAAATGAAACAACGGAACAAACCAGTTTTTTTTGTTTTTTTTTTTGCCCATATCCGAACCCAAACCAGTCATAGACTTGAAAAAGTATAATAGTTTCTCCCATATCATAATACTGGTAGTAATGGCATATAATATAGACCAAAAACCGAGCATGAAGGTGGACCGCCTCACATGCGCACACATAGATACAGCATGGTCACCCCAACATGTTCAATTCACATGAAGGTTGGGTCTTGTGGTAAGATACCCGTAAAACTATACCGATTTCTATTGGGCGGTGGAAATCTGGTATGACATTATTCCTAAAATCCCCGACATTCGGTGCACATACCAAGCGCTAAATGAAGGGGAGGGGTGGGTGATGCATGACATTAAGTCAAGACCTATTGTACTCATGAAACAAACACCTTGCATTTGATTGACCACATGACCTAAGAGAAGGAGCACCAAGCGGTACGTAGATATCTTGATATCTTGAAGGATAGAAGCCGGTACAAAATGTGAGGGGATTGTCGGCCAAGCTTTCGGCAGTGAAGGTCTACTCGGGAGCATTAGTGGGGTAGTTACCCATGGTCAAACGTACATATGACGGAGAAAGCGACGTACGGGGCATCCCGATGTGTGAGTAAGACTTTGTGTTATGCAGGCCGTCCTTCAACCTTGCACGGTGAAAATGACCTCCCTGGAGGAAAGTAGCCAGTACAGCAGCGGGGCAAGAAGATAGAAGATACGATCGTGGGACGCCAGGATGGTTGCCGTGCAGATCGCCAGGGGCTAGAAGACACAAACGTGGGGTACTTGTGTTAAGGGTGTTGAACTTGGCTCCAGGCTACGAGCCCGTGTTGGAGACACTATTTAGTGGTGCGCCGGCAAAAGAACTGAAAGACACCAGACCCTCAACGAGTACTAGGATTGGGAAGTCCCAGTAACTTGAACACTTCCCACTACCACTATGAACACAAACAAGCTGGAGATATTCTCGGAAGAGATTAGGAGAAAGACGGTGAGAAAGGGTGGGTGGAGAAAGAAAGATTCGCAGGGTAAAGTACTAGTAGTGCTGATATTTGGAGTTCCTAACGACATGACAAGGATTGAGTTCAAGAGGAAGTGCGACGAAGTAGGACCGTATTGCTTTGCAATAGGAAACGTAGAACGAGAGGGAGAACACTTTCGAGTCACTCTGAAGCTGAAAGCGAGCATGGAGTGGCAGAGGTTAGAGACAGAAAAAGTGTCGGCATGGGTTAGAAGAATAGGATGGAGAGTATGTATAGCTAATGGAATAACGAAACTAAGACGTAGCCCCAGGGTGAACGAAGGTAGGGGGAGGCAGGAAACAGCAAGTGGCTCAAAGGGAATGGGGGAGAAACATAGGGGCGCAGAACAAGCAGACAAGAACAGGAACGGAAACGAAATTAATGCTCAAAGAAGAGATAACAGAAATACTCGTGGCGACAACGGAGAAAGAACAGGTAAGACTAGAGCGGATAGTGAAACGAAAAGGAGGCTGAGAATAGGATCATGGAACGTATGTGGCTTCGCCACGGAAGAGCGCAAAATAATCGAAATTGCCGAACAAGTAAGTAAGCGCGACCTAGACATAGTGGGAATTCAAGAGTCGTGGGAGAAAGAAAGAGGGGAGATAGTATCCACAGTTTGAGAGTACGCATGGATAGGGAAAAAGAGGAAGGGACAGAATAGCAAGAATAGGGGGGCGGGGGGTGTAGGGTTCCTAGTCAAAGAATACCTGTTTGACATAATAGAGGTGATCAAAGACACTAAATTCGACGAAATCATATGGATTAAGATTCCAGGGGAGCGGGGAGCGAAATATTACTTCTTAGGAAACATATATATATGCCCCCAGAGTCGAAGAATACGATAAAAGATATACAGAGGAAGTTCGGAGAAGTAGCAGTAGATGTACAGAAGTATAAGAGGCAAGGAGAAGTAGTACTAGTGGGAGATTTTAACTCAAGAATTGGGAGGGCAAGCAAACTGAATGAGAACATTGGACAGTATGGGGAAGTAACTAAGAATAAGAATGGGGAAGAAATGTTGAAGTTCCTCAAGCACGACGAGATGAAAACGTTGAACGACAGAGAAAAAAAGGCAGAACCGGAATGGACTAGACAGTACATACAAAAGGGAGAAAGCTCTATCCTTGATTTTATAGTAGTAGAAAATGGAAGTGGTAAGGAAACGGAAATACATGTATGCGCAGCGGACATAGGAACTACGGATCACTGTCTAATACGGACAGACAGTTAACAGACGAGAATTATCAAAATAGAAGAGGTAGGAAATTGTATCGATGGAGAATAGATAAACTAGAAGCAAAAGAGAAACGGGAAGACTTTCAAGAAGAGATGGCCAAAAATGCAGAGAAATTTTCCAAACTGTTGGAAAGAATAGGTACAACAAGGAACGATATAGGAAGGGATGATGCAGGAGCTAGGATAGTAGAAGGATGGGAGCAGTTGGTCAAGACCACAGCAAGAAAAGTAATAGGGAAGAAGTTGATAGTATGCAACAGAGCGGTAAAATGGTGGGATGAAGAAGTGAAAGAGGCTGTAAGAGCAAGGAGAAAGGCACACGCAAGGTATACATCGAGTAAAACTTCGACAGGGTGGGAGGAGTATGCTATAGCTAGAAAGAAAGTAAAAGAGATGGTAGAGAAGAAGAAGAAAGGGATATGGAAAGACGTAGTAAATAAAACAAATGAAGACTTTGAGGGCGGGATGAAGCAGATGTGGGTAGGGATAAAAGGGATACTTGGCAAACAAGCAGGAGAGGCAGACACGGGAATAGCTACTCTAAGAGCACAGAACGGTAAAATGATTAGTAGTTCAATGGGGAAAAAGGAGGTACTAGTAGAGCTTTACCGAAAGCTAGGAACACCCACAGCCAACGAAACGTTCGATGCAGATTTCGAAAAGGAAATCAACGCGTGGGCAGAGGCGAACGTAGATACATCAGAAAGGGAAGACAGTGGTTCGGGAGGGTTACAGAGAGAGTTCACAAGGGAAGACGTAAAGAAGTGTGTAGCTAAACTTAAGAATAGAAAGGCAGCAGGGTCAGACCAAATAGTGGATGAATTTATGAAGTACGGGGGAGAAGGAATGCTTACCATGATGGTTATGTTGTATAACTGGATATAGAAAAACGAGTACGCACCTAGGAGGTAGAGAGAAGGAGTAGTAGTAAATTTATTTAAGAAAGGAGATAAGGCTGACCCGGGGAACTATAGAGGGATAACGCTACCAAGCACAGTAGGCAAAACATTTTGTAAGATTTTGAACGATAGAATGGGAACGATGATGGAGAAGGAAGACACAATAAGCGAAGGGCAAGCAGGATTTAGGCCAAGCCGTAGCTGCGTAGACCATGTGTACACCTTAGGTAAGATTATTCAAGGTAGGAAAGACGCGGGACTAACAACGTACTGTTTCTTTCTAGATGTGCAGAAAGCCTACGACACAGTATGGAGAAATGGATTGTGGAAAAAACTGTGGGAATAGGAATCAGAAGAAAGATGTGGAGAATGATGAAAAAGATGACAGAATGTGCGAGAAGTGCTGTGATGCTAGACGGGGAAATATCGAAGTATGTTGATATTTTACAAGGGGTTGCACAGGGATGTACGTTGTCACCTAACTTATTCAAGATATACATTAACGACCTGATAGTAGCAGTCGAGGGAGCAAGGCAGGGAGTCACGGTAGGGGAAGATACGGTGTCGGGGTTGATGTTTGCAGATGACTTCGTGGGGATATCAGAAACACCCGAAGGATTGCAGAAACAAATAGAGAAGGCGCTAGAATACACCAGGAAAAAGAGGGTGACGGCGAACGCCAAGAAATGCGCAGTAGTTGTTTGCAACGAAGATACGGTAAACCCGGTAAATTTCAGTTGGAAGTGGGGAGAAGATGAATTGCCGATCGTAGACCAGTATACATACCTTGGCGTAGAGATATCAAAAGACTGCTCTTGGGATACACATATAGCAAAAGTAATAGGAAAGGGTAAGGCACAAGTAAGCAAGATGGATGCGATCCTAACAGACCCGAACCTTGACACTAGGATTAAGAGATGTATCTTGATGAATGTGATAGTACCAAAGCTAGAATATGCAGGAGAAGTATGGGAAGGGAACGCGAAACTCGTAAACCAGTTGGAAACAGTACAAATGGCAGCAGCTAAAAAAATCCTAAGATGCTCAAGTACGACTAGTAATACAGTATTAAGAGCAGAACTGGGAATGCGCCCACTCAAGACAAATAGAGACATGAGAAAGTTGAACTGGAAATATAAAGTAAGGAACATGCCAAAAAAGAGGTTGCCAGCCATAGTTGATAGAGCTGTATGGGAGAAGTATCAAAAAGACGAGCTGGAATAAGGTTGGATGGCGCAGTTGAGAAAGTATGCAAGGATCTAGGGGGGAACCAAGAAGAGATGATGTCCGCCGGGAAGTTTGGGAGGTACAAGGCAGAAGTAGAAGAAAGGATGGAAAGAAGGGAAAGGCTGGCGCTAAGAAACAAGGTGGAATCGGAAAAACACTTCGAGATATACGGGGGATTGAGGGAAGGAATAGGAATGAAAACGTATTTGCATGGCCCAATGGACTTCGCGAAAACGCTGAAACTGCACTTTCGTGTAGGGGACCTGGACCTGCCAGAAAGAAGAAAGAGGTACACCAGTAGCCGGGAAGAGGAGGAAGTAGACGCACAGATGTGCCCGTGTGGCAAAGCAATAGACAGTAGAACTCACATAGTAGGAGAATGTGAAATATACAAGGAGGAACGGGATGTGTTAGAAGAAGAGATGAGGAACATAGACGAATGTGACATGGAGGAGTTTGATACAATGAATAGCAGCGAGAAAACGATCGCTATCCTAGGAGATAGATGGTGGCCACAGGAGGCCAAACAGGAAGGGGATAAGATTAGCAAAACGTTTCTATGTAATTTATGGAAACAACGTAATGAGCGCCCAATTGTTGGAGGTGTCTCTATAAGGAGTAGGAACGGTGCTCCGTCTCGAAAGGGATGCGTGGTCAATGGTCAAATGACTAAGGCAAGCAACAGATGAGTACGCCCCCCCCCCCCCCCCGCGCGCGCGCCCACTCCACACGCCTCTGCGGTCACCACTAAACTACTGACCAGAAAAGGCGAGTTCAACGTACAGTAGAGTCATACGAAACAACCACGCCAACCTTATTCAGTGTCCACGACCTACCTGTGTCACGGTATACAATCAAAACGTCGCCGATACAGAAACTGCACAACGACGAAGGCTACGGCATGTATGAAATGCATGAAACCAATACCTCTCCCCCTTCCGGCCGCCGCCCCCAACGACCATTGCTTACCCATTGGCAATGACGCAAGCGCCGACCATAGCAGGACTGCCGGAGGGAAAAGCCTGTAACGCACTCCCGGCATCCAATACTTGGTTGGACGTACACTCGAATATTTCAGCCCCTCCCGAAAACGTACTAAACAGGTTCAGAGAAAGTATACGACACAATGACGTAACAACGAATCCTCCCCACTGTTACACGAATTGCTTTGCACACACCCCTCCCCAGCGTCCCCCTATTTGCTTCATTTTTTTGCAAGCAACAACCGCCACTAACAACCAATGAAAAAACAAATCAAGTATGGTTCATGGAGCCATGTAACACAATAAGAACCGCCCACACCCCCCCTGCTCCCCAGACGAACAGAGTCTACTCACCCACCGCCCACCACCACCACGAAAACCATGAATGACCGAACGTAGAAAAACGCCGTCCAAAGAGACATCATCGGGTCATGGAAAAAATGACGACAACCAGTGCGACGGGATCAAGGCGTAAATATGGCTACCTGATCGGTGAAAACCCGCCGTGCCCCGTTCCAACATTGTAGGGTTACGAGGGTCCATGGTCATACGACTACGGGCATGCATGTTTTCGGGTACCCCACCTCCACCCCCCTTCCCTCCCTCAAACGACCACCGAATGCTTAGCCACAATGACGCAGGCGCCGACCGCACCAACATGAATATATTCCAGTCATGTTTGAGTGATGGTTGGATGAATATATCTACGCAAACTCCTCACGGCGTACACCAGTGGCTTTCACCTTTTCATTCGTAGAATCGATCCTCGACAAAATAAAAATATAAGCCAACGAAGGCTACGACATGAGAGGAAAACAATACCACCCCCTCCCAGCGTGCACACTTTTCTTTGTCGACAGCAACAACAAAGTCGTGGAAACGACACATAATACAACCGCTAATTCAGGCTACGGAAATACGACACATACAACCCTCCACTCTCCCGCCCCCCCTGCCACCACCGTGTACTCTACCGCAACCACGTCTCCCCACCACCACTGTTTGGCCAACCACCCCTACGCAAGCGCCAACGGAGATGACACAGTAACATTCGAGTTAAGGCGGCGTCGTTGATCCTTGGACGTAATAACGCCACCACAGTATACGAGAAGAAGGCATCAAACCAACTCCTCTACCCCTTCTCACAGGACCAACGTATACATACCCACAATGACGCGAGCGGCGACCGCATCGCGGGAATAAGAGGCCAGCACAGAGTCTACGTCAAGTACTTGGTGTTGCGTAAGCACTGCGAGATCTGTCGCAACAATAACCGAAACATTGCAAAACAACAAACTTCCCCTCCGCCGACCCCAGAAAATCATAAAACGGCAGGAAATGTTTTTTTAAGACTGCCACAAACCGTCCGCGTCAACCGGAAAATCATGCAGTCGACACAACGGTAGGGGCGGATAGGCACAACTACGCAAGAATTATTCAACCACAACTACAGAAACGCCGTCCACAACAGCCGAGTAAAACTCCCAATCACGCGACTGCATGGAAGCATCAACATGAGTAACCCCGGGCCCAGCGGGGACTTACACGCAATCGCATTGGACACATGTACGACAAGCACGCCTAGATACGCCAGTTGCAGATGAAGCCTCCAGGTGTTGTGGGTAATTTGACCACCTTTGTCAGCACGGCACAAGCAAGAACCACACTCAGAGGATAAAAAGCCCGCCAGGATACGTCTGATTTGGGAGGTCAGTGGGCGTTTTGAATGCATCCACAAGCAGATCATCCTCGTCGCATTGGTTTCGGTCCTGGCAGACGTTAACCTTCCCTAGTAGAGAGCACCACCTGTGAAGCGACAGCATTACAGGCAAGCAATGCCCAAGCAAAATGTGCCACAGTTGGTCGGCAAGCATTGACTATCCCATCCTTTGATCGAATTGCCGTTGGAACGTGAAACCGACATAGCCGATTTAACCCATTTCGCTATCCGCGCCTTGAGCCACAGTCCCTTTCATCATCGATACCCAGTTCTATGTCCTGGAATACTTCGAGAATACCCCAAACTGTGGTAGGTTATGCAATACTGTCTTGTATGTGTAGATGATCTTCGATACGCCTGCCGAAACATAGTTCAACACGAACGCATATCAGTTGGCGATACTCAATGCGCATTTGGCTCGTTATGGCTCATTACCATGTGCGCGATCACCCTCGAGCGTCGCAGTGATCTCCTGTCTGCTGCCTATCCTGGTGGGCTTCAGTAGCCCTGCAGCTTTCTCCCACGTACGCAGGTTTTTGAGCGTCGTCGCCCTCTGTATCTCTCCCAGGAAGGCCGTGGATGTCTCCAGAGGTTCATCGTTGCCTGCTGTGACGCCTGGATTTCGCAGATCTTCCGCTTTCTCACCGGGCGCTTCGTCCGCAACATTTCCCGCACCATTCAAGGGAAGTTGAGGGCGGGGGCAGGAGGATGGGGGCGGATGGGAATGCCGTTGGAGGCGGGGTATTGTCAGCGTTTCGCACGTTGGCGTGTCTGGGGTGATGGTGTAGCGCAGTGAATCGTGGTCTTCGACCTTCCTGCTTCCCCCACATCCAGGGCGCGGAAGCAACTGACACTATTGCTGTCCCTGCTTTATTTCACGAGGCCGAGTTTGACTTTGCGGTGCTACAATTTTCGCGATTCGGCCGCGGGACGCATCCACTACCGCCAAAAGGGGGCATTGTGAAGAACCCGCACGAACATACATTGTCAAACAACGCGCCGACCTTACGCTTGATCGTCATCGGCGAAGCAATCACTATTTCATGTTGTCCCCTCACGACTAAACACTACACGGTGAGTGGGACTTAGGAGTGTGACGTCAGTCGTCATTGCAGCAGGGATGTATACTGCCGAACGACGTTGACGCTTTGAAAGGCCCCTCCTCCGACACCGGGTCGACTAACGCGTGAAACACACGCTCGTGTTGGAGCACGATCGACTGTCCGTACCGTGCACAGGGTTTGCTGAGTTGTGACACGGCCGCTTGCCAATACTGAAATTGGTAGAAGCTTTTATGAAAGTGGTAAAAGCTTTCACCTACCTCCATTACCAAAACTAATATTGCAGGAGAACGGGCGCCGCTCTACAAACTTTGCCTGCATGGCAGCGTTAGAGGGTTTTTGGTTGTATGAAAAAAAAAGAAATTAGAAGGCATGTTGCTTGACCATCATTTGAGGAGATCAAGCCTTTGGTTTTCGCTTTCGTCAGCCGAGTGACCTTGACCATAGCTGAAATCGTTCGGATACCTGCTACCAATGCTGTAGACATCGGCCGATTCAGGTGTTCGTCCACTTGCCAAACTAATTATCAATACCATCTTATTCCAAAAACTTAGGACCGCTTGCAACTGTGTATTCAATCTGAATGGCCCTTATATTGTTCGGGGCAGAGTGGCACCAGGTAGAATACACGGGTCGATCTCGAACCCTTCGGCAATTGCACCCACCCACACGTTTTGGAACAAAACCACTTGGAAGCATAGAGGGTCGGACGCTGTTTGATCTACGTATCTGTAGAAGAATAGCAACAGAAGACACAAGTTTTCTTCAGTATTTGTTTCGTGAGTTATCAGCTTTCGTCCATATAACAGCGGTTCGTACTGTAGTAGCTGAAGATCATTTTGACCGGCTTCTGCGATGTGTTTTTCTTGCTTGATTTTAAGCGAGATATAAATAGTTTTCTTTTCGTCAAGGTAATAGACATATATGTTCGATTCCCTCAGCCCCGGTGATCACGAATGAGTCAGGTCGTTTCACTTGTCAAGACATCGTGTGAGTCTGAATCTTCCAAACGTCATATCGGACGTGGCCGAAATTCGAATGAACATATCGTTCCCACGAGAGGTTACAGTATTCTTCTGCCCCTTCATCGATGATTCAAAGTAGATATGGTATTTGTTTAGGCCTCCTGTGTCCTGCGGAACCCCCACCGTTTCCATTCCCCCCCCTGGTTAGCCTTGGTTTAGCCTTTTGTTAGCTCTGGGTATTTGGTTCTGGTTAGTCTACAATATCTTAAGAGTAGTTTTTCAGAGTTAGTCTTGAATAGTCATCAGCAGTCATCTTCTTGGGAGTGTCTGTTTCCATCTACCGCCACCGGTATCGCTTGACCGACACCGTGTTGGCTACCGATCCGAGGCCGTGAATGTTTCCTTTTTGGGCGTGTTTGGGAGTATCATCGCCTCCGCCCCCCCCCCCCCCCTCGTTTGTTTTTTCTTCTTATCGCCTACGTCTCCGTGTAGCCTCCTTACGTTCAGGCCGCTGAGTCGTAGGGATACCTTCATTTGCATTTGTGTTTGTATTCTACTAGCTAACAGCCAATTATCGGCGATATCGCGCCGAGGTAAAATCGTATTGTAGCCTGAGCTGTACCCTGACCTTAGTCGGCTTCCGCCGACCCGTGTTTCAGACGCTCATCGGAGCTAGAAATATATCGAGCTTCCAGCTCACCCGTGTTTCTTCCATGGTTGCCAAGTAGGGTCCTGATAACATTTCCGCCCCGGAAGGCCGTTAGTTAGCGGCCATACATAGTGGTTCGGACATTATCGATTTCTCCTGACCTGTGTCCAGCTTTTGGTCTGTTTCCTGATCGCGATGGTATTTTGTTTTCTCTTTCCCTTTTCTTCCATTTTTCTTCTTGTTCAGTACTCCGCACACCCATCTGTCCTCTGGCAAACGACACCATGTTTGATATAGCCCCGGTTGGCCGAGTTGCACACGCTAGTGTTTGGGCCCCGCGCTATCTACTACTTCGAACTGCACGCGTTAGGCCGATTTTCTTCCGGATTTTCTTGCCGCCACCGTCTTTGAGTTTGTTTTTGTTGAGTTGCCTACCTTGCTACGTTTGCGGGTATTGTTCACACCACGAACAGGTCTCCGCGACGCCGCGTTGTTCGTTCCGTCTCTCGGTTATAGTAGTCCCTAGTACACGCAGCCCTCGTAGCACTCTAGCTGTGTCCCTTCTGTCTCGCGTGATGTCTACCAGGTTAGGACCTTCGCCACACGACAAGGCATGGCGCCTAGCGGATGTATATATATGTTTTTGAATTTTGATCACTGTCTCTTTTTTAGAGTTTGCTCGTTCGCCAACCCGGTTCAGCGAACAACCCTTTTGTACCTCCTTGGGCCCCAGACAATAGCTCCAGGAATACGTTTGTACGTCCTTCTTTTGCTTTCACTTCGGTCTTCGTTTTCTTCTTCAGCCTTCACACTGGCTTCTGTCTCCTTCTGCGTTCGTCTTTCTTTGTTTTCACTTCGTGTGATTTCTCCTTTCGCCTCCGCTTTGAGTTATGTCTGCCTTTTCTTTAGTCTCCCTTTTTGTGATTGTTCTGAGCGAACACCCCCCCTTCGTAGTGTTTGGGTCTTATTACGATGTGTGGGGGGATCCTTAGCCTCATTTGTTTTGTTTCGAATAGCCGCATCTTCGACCACCCTTTCCCTGGGCGTTTGGGATGAACTTTGTCATCACCCTCCGACCATCTTGTGGTCTGCTTATACGACTATCTATTCAGGGTGGGCTAATGTGATATGAGTGGAGTACTCATGGGCTATAGATGTAGATGATTCGTTGCAGTCTTGTAGTCTCACGAATACGAGAATTATCCAAATAATGGATTAACCCAGCGGATATTCCGTTCGTCGAGAGTAACGTTATTTTAGGAATGTTCCCTAGGGCGGATAACCCGCTAGACAAGAGCAATGCTCCTTAACGCAGATAGGACCACGAAGTGAGAGGTTCTTATATTAGCAAAAGAACGACCGGTAGCTATAGGAAAGTTCTGTAGGCGTACATCAGACAAGAGGAGTTTAGGAGAGCCTGTGGCGTGGGGTGGGACGAGTATATCGGGGCGTCGAGCCCCTCCCCCCTACCTCTCACTTCTCTACCAGAGCACCTCCTCAGCTCTCGCCATCAAAACAAAAAATCTAAATGAGAAGAAGCGACGCACTGCTTTCCAGCTGCCAGAATCACCTGCGTCCCTTACCACTACCCTTACCACTACCCTATAAGCGGCCACCGCTTCACACTACCGCGTGCATGTAGCAGTGTAGTATCAACCACAGAAACAGTAGTACTTAGTTCCTGCCGACTACTCTTCATAGTTATTACTCTTTCCTTCGAGCTACACACCAGCCCATGGCTCTCGTTTCCGCCAAGGGCAGCTATACGGGTGTTACCTGTGACTCCTTTTTCGCCTTCCGACGCCCCCGGGATTTCGCGCTAACCACATCCCGAAGGGAAACCTTGTATAAGTATACATGATCATATAGAGCCGCACGTGATACACAAAATGCACAGCTTTAACTACAATGCAATGCGTCCATTTACATGTTGCAGTGGAGTACCCACTTTAGGACCACCAGGTTACAACGCCGTTGACGATTTATTATCTCTACTTTGTCTCGAACCTTTCGACTTGGCAAACAACCATTGGCATTCTAGGTATACATAGTCCATATTTCTTTTTTCGTGTCAAGGCTACGTATTTCACCTGCTCTTTTTGTGTCCCGGAAAGTCTCATACTGGATAGTCTGAATCATTCGGTCGCAGGGGATCATAGTGAATAGGACTAAATATTTCTAGTATAACAGGTAAATATAAGGGGTATCGCGTGTACTATAGGTCCTATTTAATATGGCCCCCCGTACTGGTACTGCACTGTACATGTGCCTAACGTTGACGCTAATTCCAAGTGTTTCGTCCCAGCCATGGGAGTGCAGTTGTAAAGGGGTTAACGTGGGTATCCCATTGTACCGGGAGGCCCTTGGGCCAGACGTCTCTACAGGTACAACGAAACACATGAGCAAGAATTTTCAACGATATAAAACTGGACCAATCATTTTTCCCTAGCGAAATTCGGAGTTTGATCGGCCCATCTGTCCCGGTGGCTCCTCGTGGATCCTCGATCTTCAGTTCCGAAACTTTCGATCACTCCGCTTCCTAGATGTATTTCTAAAAAATGTTTTTGAAGTTTCACAGCGTACTACAAACACTATCAACCCATGCACGCGAGACCCCGCTCCCCTCTCCCTCCCCCTCTTTGCCACTTCACTCAGGCTTCCCTCTTCACCTCAGACCGGTCTGCCCTCTGTCTCCATAAATGACAAGTCGATGTCACCCACACCCCGCGCTGTGCCGTGGAGCTCTAGGGCAGTACCTTTTTGCCCACGGGGTGAGGGGGTCGCACCGTCCGACCGCGCGCTACACAGCGGACCTCGAACGCCTCCTCTTACGCATTACATGCACGCGAGTACGAACCTACATGTCTTCGTTTCTAGGGTTTCGACATGAAAAAAATCACGGCCGAAGAAACAAGCATCTGCGTTCGTGGGGAGGAAGACGAAACTGGCTACACTCAGGATCGACTTTATTGAACTCCGCTGTTACTTTGGTCCTCGTGTCAACGGTTACACCATCATGTGGACGTTCTGCTCAAGACGCTAAAGGTTGGAGAAGCCAAGGAGCGCGGTCGTTCGAAACAAGGTCGGTCAACTGATGGCGAAGTCAAGGATTGCTGTCGTCCGAAACCTCTGTCTATAATTAGCAAAACAAGCAAGATTTGGACTGTCTGATCTGTATTATTAGACGATGCTACCTTCTGAACAACTTGAAGTAAGTTATTAAATCACGTTGGACTGGTAACCGGGGTGTTATGACTCACAGGGCCTTCGTTCGAGCAAACACGGCTTTCGCAAAGTCGAAACTTGTAAAATTTACGTACAGAAGTCACCTCGGCTGATGACCAATGCTTTCCTCACCTTTATATCTGGTCAGCGCGATAGCGATGTCCGCTAAGAATGGTCGCACGGTCGTTGAGCAGGTTTCCATGTAGATTACAGTAGACGTTTGTGGTGCTGATGACAAACAATGTATGAATATATGCCGATCAGGTTTTACAATGATTGTTCAAAACAGATAAAACCTACTTTCTGGCTTTTGAGCATGCGCCATTCGTCTGTCACGAGTTTCGTCTGACGCTGTACCACCAGCAGTTCATCCCCTCGCCAACCTTGTTGAGAGTGGTTCTAGTTTATCTAACCTGAGGATCTACGCGCTTAGCTCGATCAGACGTACCGCGAGCTCGCGATGATCGATTGATTGATGTCAAATTGCATCAGGCACTACCAGTAATCGAGGATTGCCCTCTCTCTCCAACTCGGAACCCTTGAAAGAGTGGACGGGCGAAATAGCTAAGTGGGGGTATTCATATTCCGGTCTGTTGTAAAGCCCTTCGATACTGCCGATGACTGTATTATACTTGCACGTGCATTAAATTAGAGTCAGCACCTTCATCAGCGGTAAAAAAGAGCTATCCGCCCAATCTCTAGAACACACCCGTTACCTCCCTTGAGGACGCTATCAAGGGCAGCCGCCCAGGCACAATCGACCGCTCCCAGCTAAGAGGAAACGGTCATACGTAACGTCGCTAGTTCTCGTTCAGAAACAGATAGCTCGATGTGTCTGTTTTCAAATCGTCGCTGCTCCCGTCATCTGCAGCCACAAAACGTCGTGCTGTTGAAATCAACACGGCCGCCAGTTTGCGTGACACCCTACAAAGGATGATGCAGCCATAGCTTGTTGACTTCAAGCGCAAGATCATCGAATGGGTCCGGATCTTCTCAAGATTGCAAGCAAAGCTCGAAGCGAGGCGTTCCCACGTCACTTGCCCCAAGTTCAACAAACCGATGGGACATCTGTCTCTGTTCAACTAAAGCTTGCAGATATAATCTTGGTCGGCGAGGAAAAAACCCCGACGATTGTTAAGCGAAAATGCGGGGCCTCGGAGTATAAAGTCCACCTACGTACAACTGTCTCTAAAAGACTGTGTCTGACCCTAAGCCTAAGACCAACTGCTATGAAAAGTACTGTTTGGGGCCACAGGGACTGAAGGTTTGGTCCGAAAATACGCGTTTTTTCTCGACGGAAGAGTCCAAAAAAACAGTAGACTCCTCAGGATTCTCCTTGCGAGTTTCTGGGACCTTGCTGGAATGAGGTTTTACCAAAAACCGACGAACCTCCATGAGTTAATGCCCCAGTTCTGACAAACAAAACCCTCCGGAAAAAAACCGATTGGTTACGCCACAAATGTATCTGGAACCCTAGACAAACTGATAAGTGCTCCAGAACGCACTCGGAAAATGTACCGAGTAGATCACCAGGAATACATACACCGTGTATATCCTCCCTACGATCTACCCGGTAGAATTCCGAGTGCGTTCTGAATCACCCCTCCGTTTGTCTAGGGTCCCAAGTTTATTTTCTTTTTTAATTCAAAGAATCAGTCTGAGGGACTCGTTCTTCAGAACTAAGGCAAACAATCTTGGCGTTTTTTTGCTGATATTTTGCGAAAAAGCATAATGTCCAACGAACTGGCAACATGGACAAACAGTCAAACTACGACCCCGGAGAAAGCAGAAAATACCCGACCAAGCTCTAGAAAACCTGTCGGGAGCATCCTGCGTAGTCTACCTGTGTCTTTGACAGCTACCTCGAGTAAAAGCCGTTTTTTTTTTTCGCCTTGACAACGCAGTTCCAGCAGCCCAAATATGATTTCCCATAGGAAAGAATTTGTCTAACAATGAAATAACAATGGTGAGCACTGCTGCTGCTGACGTGTTTTGTCAACGTCGCTTGTATTTTGGAACTGTCATCCAAGTTTGTGCACCGAACCAGTACTGTTGAACGTAGACCTATCCTCCTTTGTTAGCTCGATGCGTTGCGAGCCGCAAGCGACCCACCCCTGATTTCATAGGAATGCGTCAGACACTGACCGCGATCTGACATTGCGCTTGTACTGTCGAAAGCCCTTGCTGCCCGCTCACGTGGTTCGGATGCACTTTTCTATGTAAGATTTGTGTGTGCATTAGAAGAAATCATTGATTGGGCGAATTAAACGTGGGCCCTTTTCATCGTCCGGTGTATCCATGCGACACGCGACCATTTCGACGACCTTTCACTGGATGTTGACGAGGTAGCTGCCGTGCGTTTCACGGTGTTACGGCCATGTCGATTGTTGTAGAATTTTCTATATTACGTTTTTCTTTTTTGTCCACGACATAGCGGGCGCTTGGGGGCGGTGACGAGTTCAGCTCTCAAACAGCATATATATATATATATGGCTCCAGGCGCGTGTGAAACGAAATTGCTCTGATAGCTGTGACGTGTTTCCCACTACTGTTTGAGTCTTCGTCTCGATGTTGAAATATATATGCATATCTCAAGATGTGGCACGTTATGCATTTTGAACCCCCAACCGGTCGTGTGTGTCCGTTCGCGAACCTCCACCTCCACACATACCCCCACCCCCACCCTCGACGATTGCTGTAGAGAATTGCGAAAATCCTCGTCGCGCCTTCCTCCCCTCGCGTTTCGTTTCTTATTACGAAAAATCATTTAAATTGGCTTTTTTGTGTCGCGTTCAGACCGGCCGGTGAACTGGTCGAATGAGGAGTGCGCGCATGCGACACGTCGCCGAGAGATGGAGGATTACACCTACACGTTTCGATATATTAGGCGTGTACGGCCAACTGGAGGGTCATTTGGCGGGATATCGAGCGGGCGCCGGAGGTAGCGTCCCGCCTGTAGGTGCCACCGGAGGCCGAAAGTTTTCGATATGTGCGTGACTATGGACCCAAAGACAATTCGAAAATCATCTGTTCAATGCGATCCAGCAGATCTATGTGCTTGAAAACGATGGAGAAACCGTCCGAAAAAGTCTCAGAGAGGTGCCTAAAAACGAACTCATTTGCTAATACCGCGAACCTAAATAGGTGCGTCAAAAAAGAAATTGTCGCCGGCGAAAAGACATGCGCGACGTTTGTTCGACGGGATCAATATGTTTTCATTTTTTCCACCTACGGCAACCAAACGCGACGGGGCGCGAACGCATGTGGGGTCAACAGTGAGTCCGCCCCGAAATTTGGTTAGAGCAACAGCTAATGAATGCCCTAGTGAAAATGTACCACTATTGCTATAGGATGCTCGCTTTGGTGGACATATATTATTCATGCGAACCAATTACAGGCTAGTTCAGGCTGAATCCAAACAAAAATTAAGAGTGGGAAGTTCACGCCGTTGTTGGGAGATAGGTCCGGATTTTTCACACACTTGTTGTATAAGCCCCTCATAACCCGTTAACGAACGTTTTTTCCCATCAGATATTTGTTCTTGTTTTTCATTTGGAGTTTTGGGTCTTAAGAAACCCCAAGCGCCCGACGAAAGTAAAAATAGAACGCACCCGTTAGTCAAGGCGTCAGCATGGAATAACGGCACAAACATGTGTGAACATTTTCAGGATATATCTCCAAACATCTAAGAAATTGAAAAATAGTAAACTTTTGTGCAGAAAGCATTACGTATTACGCCATTGCTTTTTAATTACCTGGGTTCAGTATAGGATCAACTTCGGACGCTGAAGATGACTTGACTTTGGCCCTACTAGTCAGATCTTGCTCTAAAGTCTTGACAAACGTATCATTCCTCTTGGAGTACCTCTTACCGACTCGTTCAGAAACAAAAATGAAGGGAAAAAAAAAAAAAAACGTTTTTTTTCGTCCGGCGCCTGGTTGTTCGGGCCCTCTCTTGAGGTTAATGGTTGGATATGACACAGTGCCGTCCCTATCTCCACCCCAGAACCTCAACAGAAAAACTGACTACTTCATTTTCTTCCGCTGTTCACGACGGTCGAGTAGATAATGTCAGCGGATTTCATGGCTGACGATGTGTTGGGTGTTTAGCTTGAGCAAGGTCGTACGGTTGGCTGTCCGTCCAGGTGAACTACTTAAGTTGAGTACCCGCTTCCAAGCATGTGTATAAGGTAATCCCAATATGTATTTCCTCGTTATGATTCTTTCTGAACCATAAATGGCGAGAATAACATTTGCCTCAAATAGTTCAGAGTTGGAGCTCCATGAGTGGTAGGAGTACCAGCGCACGGCTGTGCTACCACTTGCCAAGGGCGTACCAACACGACACCCGAGCAAAACTAATGTAATAAATAGCATACTCACCGAGGATTTGAATACATGGCTGCCTGTGCTTCTATCGCCGAAACCTGTGACGCATGTGCATAAGCCTTTGCAGATGCCATTGCCGCGGCAGACGTGGAGATTGCGGTGGAGGCGGCGGCTTTGCTTCACGCCCACGGATAGCAGGCGAACGCAGCGATGGCAGTGGTAGCAACTGTGTGGATTCACGCACACACCGCACAAGCTTCACAGATGGCAAAACAAGCGGCCATGCGTTTTGATACCAAGGTGAGCATGGCTCTGTTAGTACGTTTGTTCGGGTGTCATGTTGTCATTTGTTCATGTCCAGAGAAAAGCCGTTCGAGGGCCGAGTAGCAACATAAGAGAGAGAAAAGAGAGGACACACGAAGTGTGGATATGCGCGCGCACAACCATCGTCTATCCACTCGGTTCCACGGCTACATGTATACTCCACAGCTCGTTGCTTGGACGGCCCAGTGCAGCGTTCATTGGTGTTCGGTGAGCTTAGCTACGTGTAATAGCACTGTCCCGAGGATCAACCAAAATCCTTCTTCCCGTGACGACGTTTGTGTACATACGTGAAACGAAATATGAACTACGGACTTGGTAATTGCACCGCAGTACTACCTGATTAGACGTCAGTACGTCATTACTCACATGTGTGACTTCCAAGTGGTAAATTAAATGCGAACTGCTGACGGTCGTGCTTCTGCTTCTTCAGCTGTACTCCATGCTACTCAAAGTGTTCTGCCTGGTACATAGGCTGCTTTACTGCAGTCGCTGCTGAACAGTTGACCACGAAAATAGGATGATGTGGGCTGCTTATAGACAAGATTTAGGAATGGAGACATAAGCGCCCAACCGCTGTGAGATTAATCCATATCAAGGAGAGAAGACAACACTACACTTGTCCAAAAGTTCAGAGTGACGAACAAACGACAAACGTCAGACTTATTTCCGTAAAAAAATAGCCACGATACTACGATTGTATATAGATCGTTAGTCAGAGAACGGTATAACGGGGGTATAAACGGTATACCGGGGGTGTTTAACGATATTTTCCAGTGAAAGAGAAATTCATCAGCAAGACATTGCGTCGGCTGTGTTTCTCTGGGCAGATCACCCATTTACCGGGATATGACCATGATCGCCAGGGTACACCCGCTTCCAACATCTTGAGGTGGTTTTACTCGATATTTCGGGTGGGATTCGCCTTTTCAGTTGTGCACAATATCGATCGGTACGACGTTCAACGACGACCCGGTCAACCTCGGGACGAAGCAAGACGACACCGCAACACCATCTATCCTACAGTGCGTACAACAGGGCTACAGCATGCTAGCAACGAGAAATTTCGTGGGTCAGAACATCAGAAAACCACGATGTCGTTCAGTCATCTGCGGCATGTGAAGGTCCTTAGCCCCATCCATTCCGCATGGCTGTGGGTGCCCAGAAACCATCGAATAATATATCTGTACGACAGCACGTCCATTAAACCACCGAACAGCTTCGGCAATTGAATCGTCTTGGTTGCAGTCTACAACAGGTACCAGCACCGGTTAAAGAGTAGTGCAATAGGCTATGACTGGTGGTACGACCGCTGCTGCACTAGCGGGTCGGTGTTTTACTCACCCACCCACCCACCCATCACCCACTCCCCCACCCCCAACCCGACACAAATAACCCACCCACCCGCTTCGCCCACAGACCCAGGCATCCACCCATCTACGCACCCTCCCGCTCATGTGTTATTGAACACCCACCCCGCAACCGAACCCAATCCAAAACAATCCAAGCCAACCAATCGGAAGATACGAGTAGCTACATCATATGCTTTGAACAATTCAACTGAATCCAACCTATCTAAGGGTATTAGCTACATTGTAAACAAGAGGAGGTAATCGGGAAAGACCGTCGCTTTTACTAGCCATGCACACACCACAGGTGGCCATTTTTGGATAAGTTGCAGGCGTTCGAGGCGATAATCGCAACTTCCGCTCGTTGGGTGTGATAGGCACTGCGTATCGCAAGATGCCCAAATATACCGTATGCGTGAGAGAGGTGGACGCGTGAGGTCTATCGTCAGGTTTGTAGATGATTTCCCAACGTTCGATTAACGTATGACGCATATCATACTGCGGTACAGGTGCACCGTTGATTTTCTCCTTGTCTCCTCACATGACCTTGAGGAGCTCTGTACCTCACCTCAAAATATGATTTTGGAGAAAAGTGTGAACTGGTACGCGATGAACAATCCCGTGGCCTAGTAGTAAATACGTAACGAAAAACTCTGCAGCACAAGACTGTACTTCATACGATTTGTGGGAAAGAAGTCCCGTCTTTCAGAAACAATTTATGCCTAGAAGTGCTACGGAACCTCTATCGTAGCACGCGTCTTGAATTACTCCAGCGAATATTTATACTACGGTACCAGGATATGTATAAAGAGGGTTCGCGACGGCGGACTGACGCCCACCTAGGCTACACGCATACACCTGAGGACCGAGGATTGTTGCTGTCGCGGGTGTGCATCGTTTTCGTTTCCATCTCGTTGTTGTCTTCGCCCATTTTGTTTTTCGTTTCGAGTACCGTTTGTCTCCGGTTGTTTCGCGTTTGGTTTTCACTCCATGCTTTCGATACTCTGTCCGGGGTTTGTACGTTTGCCGCTTTATTCGCCGTCGTGCTTTCGTTCGGTTTATATGTTCTCGAGTGTCTCCGATTTTCGTCGAACAGCGCAACAGTAAGCGAAACTATTGACAAAACATACGTATCTGGGCACATTGTGACGTGTGCATCGACTAACCTGGATAAGTTGTGTGGGCACGTGTAGAGGCGTATTACAATCTATGGTCAGCCTATTCTTGACAAATTGCATCAATTTTCACCGCGACGAACTCACGAGGCCGACTGCGCGCTGTTGAACACTGATGGCCGACGCCTAAAATTCAACTACCTGTATATACTGTTCAGAAAATAAGCATGGTTTGGTGTGCAGTATTAATATGAGACCTGGGGATGGAACGTTTATGAGGTATAGGAGCTACTATACCAGTAGCTAAAATGAAATGATGTGGGGAATGGACATTGGGAAACGGCCGGCAGAGAAGCGTATGAGGGATACTCCTGATTTACAGAAGGATGACCGGTTAATATAAGAACGGCCTCTACGCTATATGGTCGGAAGGCAAGCATAATAATAATAAAATATTGTGATAATAGTATGACCAACAACTTGTTTTTATAAGCTATATAAAAGGTGAGCACTCCAAAGTGTTGAGAGACAAGATCGCATGCATAGCACACATCGCGCACTACGGTCTTTACATACCGGTATTTGGCAAGATTCCAACAGGCTTGCGGGCAACGTGAGCCGTAACGACCCTGCCGGGAAGCACCATGTGTTACTGTTGTATGAATAAGCGTCGTATCTAGTGCAGGTCGTCTTCCCTTGCACCGTGAGGTTTTCACACCTTCTGTACCCTGCCGCTGTAAGCAACAATACCTATTCATACTACAGTAATTCTACTTTAGTTTTGGAGATACAAATATAACATTGAATGGTCTCGTTAGAAAAATATGGTGTCCCCCTTCCATGATCTAAGCACCTACCAACTACGCACAGGGATCGTCTTGGCTACCTACATGTGGACGTATCCCGGTGTAGTGCGTTAGTGGATCCCCTGCTGTATTGGGTCACATCGCCAAAAATGAGTGGTGGATCACCGGGTTAGTGGATCACTGTTAAAAAAACCCGGGTGGATCTCCATGTTTAGTGAATCACATTTTGGAAACTGAGTGGTGGATTATCGGGCTACCGTATCACAATTCTAAAATACATGTCGGCCGTGAGTCATGATAATTTTTTTTTATTGTCATCAAGGGCGACCGCTACGAGTACGAGACCGTACTTGAGTCATGATATGTATATATTGTTATTAAGGGCGACCGTTACAAGCACGATATCGTACTTGAGTCCTGATATTTGTTCCTTGTCTTTTTCTTTTTTAAGGGCGACCCTTACGAGTACGAGATCGTTCTTACCTATTTTGTTTCACACTCACGCCATTCTGAAGACATCCCAAAAACAAGCGGCTCAGGACACTTTCCATGAGACTTACGTTGAAGCTTTACTACATGCGGCATCGGAAAACGGGGAGAGCAAGAGGGGGTGGTGAAGGAGGGTGAGATATGGACAAGGAAGGCGGGGGGGTCGTCGCGATCGGCTGGTGTTTTGGTGGATTGACGCGTGCCGTGTCGGTTGCGAAAAATGTCATTTCTTCGGCGGCGGCGATACGCAAAAAGCAAGCACGACAAACGTCAAGAAACCAAAATGCAAGACACGCAGCGGGTACCGAGTAAAGTTCTGCCTGCTGTACGTATCTTGTGGAACAATGCCCCACGATAGCAAGCAGCACGAGATTTCGTGCTGCCTTTTGTTGTGGCGTATGTTGTTCCGACAGATACCGCAGCCAGGACATATCCAGCACTCGAAGTGTAAGGTTGATGCTTTGTGTATTAATATCTAAACCAAGCGACCTGCGTTGTTCTTCCCGATGCCTGTTGTGTTACACCATGTACAGGGTAGTGTGCGGTGGTTCTGTAGACGATAATGTCCCGATAATCATACATGTGTGCGTGTGATACGTGTGCTGTGTCTCGCCATGTCCAACAGTAAAGTACACATTTTATGTTTGTGGATACATGGCCTGTTCATGGTATGTCTTTTCGTGGGGCAAGCGCCGTTCTTTTGTGGTGTTGTATGGTTGGGTATGGGATGCTATGGGACATACAGTATGGTTATTCTGCGTATTTCAATATGCCATGTATTGGATGCCCAAACGCGCATCACCGCAGCGCTGGGAATACGAGGCCGCACCGCGCATGGGGGCCCCTTTGTCGACGCGAGGTGGAGCCGTTCGATGTGTTCTTCCGCTACAGTTCCCGCCGGCCTCGACCTCACTTGGATACGGCCTACCAGGTGGCCTTCTCGAGGGCTCGTGCGGCTGGGATAAGCGCAGAGGGATGACAAACTGTCAAGACGTCGTCAGGTCCGAATGCCCACTGTTTCTTGCCTTTTCAAAATAGGATGATGTTCTCGTCTGACCGAGTGGTGAGATGGGCACCGTCGGGCTCGCCTTTTGCGAACGTGCTCAACGCGAAGGGTTTCCGTAAGCCAGAGAGGAAGAGGCTCTCTGGCCCCGGTCGAATATGATCAACCTGCAAGAGGCTACAAGCGCGACGTACGAGAGAATCATGAAGAGATATCGAGGGCGGTCATATACGTTCTCAAGGCCTTCACGTAACGGTTTTCGTATAGAATCGTAAAGCTCCGTGGGGCATTATTCTGCGCCTTCATGGATAACGTAATGTATGCATTGGAATACCACTGTAGTAATATTAGTTGAGGACTCCTGTTCCAGTCAGTGGTTTTACCCATACTCCCTTTGATTTTGTACCCTCTGTTTACCACTGTACTGGGGTCAGATAACACCGTTTTGCCCGTGATCTCATCCAAACTTAACGATGCACAAATACCACGGAGTGCGCGCGGCAGAGCCTTCAAAAAAATCCGGGAAGTGGTAAATCGGTGAATGCCGCGAGGCAATGTCACGCTTCCGCCTCGAAGCATCAAGACGGTTGTGCGTGTGCCTAGATATCGTCGCGGCAACACTACCCTTGGTCACCCCCTTATGCCCCGTGGCTCTTTTTCAGCAGTTCTAGCCCCTTATCTGCATGATACCGCATATCTCCGTGCCGGCTACGGACCTGCGAAACCGTCTTCTCACCCGGAAGGGGTACATGTCTCACTGCCGTAGTGCATGAATCGTCAGCAAAGAGTGTGTCGCCACCGTCGGGCGGGGGCCTAGTTATGTCCGCCACTGCAGGTACCAACGACTGCTGGTAGCCAAAGCGTCACCCGCATGAGACGGGAACGGTGTCCCCGTCAAAAGCACGGATGCTTTCGCTTTTAGGTGTGGTGAAATAGCATGCTCACATATGCATCCTCCCGACAAGAACTTTCGGGTTTAACAATTGGAACCTTTTTTGAAAACACGTTTGAGCCAGACGTGGTTACCAGACGTGGTTCCAAGAGTTGAACCCGAAACTACTTGTCGGAAGTATGCACATGGGAGCATTATTTTTCAACACACATAAACGCCGAGGCATCGAGGCTTTTGACGCAGCATTCTGGTCATCCCACGTGCCCGGCTAAACCGTTTAGATACGGAATGTACCACTACAGGTCCTGCGTTTTTAGTTCAATTATGACCGAAATCGCCACCGAGCTGAGCCCCCATCTAGCCGGTGGCTGATTCATCACGGAATACAACCCTCTTCGTCGGGGCAGGAGGCCTAAACCAAATACCACATCTACTTTGAATCATCGATGAAGGTGCAGAAGAATACTGCAACTTCTCGTCTGAACGATATGTTCATTCGAATTTCGGCCACGTCTGATATGACGTTTGGAAGATTCAGACTCACACGATGTCTTGACAGGGGAAACGATCTGACTCATACGTCATCACCGGCGCTGAGGGAATCGAACATATATGTCTGTACCCTTGACGAAAAGAAAACTATTTATGTCTCGCTTAAAATCAAGCAAGACAAACACCTTGCAGAAGCCGGTCAAAATCATCTTCAACTGCTACAGTACGAACCGCTGTGGTATGGACGAAAGCAGACAACTCACGAAACAAATACTGAAGAAAACTTGTGACTTCTGTTGCTATTCTTCAATATATACGTAGATCAAACAGCGTCCCACCCTCTATGCTTCCATATGGTTTTGCCCCAAAACGTGTGGGTGGGTGCAATTTCCGAAGGGTTAGAGATCGACCCGTGTTTTCTACCTGGGGCACTCTGCCCCGAACAATATAAGGGCCGTTCAGATTGAATACACACGTGCAAGCAGTCCTAATATTTCGGAACAAGTATGGTGTTGACAATTAGTTTGGCAAGTGGACGAACACCTGAATCGGCCGATGTCTACAGCATTGGTAGCACGTATCCGAACGAGTTCAGTTATGGTCAAGGTCACTCGGCTGACGAAAGCGAAAACCAAAGGATTGATCTCCTCTAATGATCGGCAAGCTACATGCCTTCTAATTGATTTAATATTTCCATCATTGATTTCCCTCCACAACCAAAAAACCCTCTAACGCTGTCATGCAGGCAAAATACTTAGAGCGGCGCCTGGTCTCCTGCAATATTGGTTTTGGTATTGGAAGTAGGTGAAAGCTTCTACCACTTTTGTAAAAGCTTCTACCATTTTCAGTATTGGCAAGGGGCTGCATCGCAACTCGGCAAACCTTGTGCAAGGTACGGACAGTCGATTGTGCTCCAACACGAGCGTGTGTTTCATGCGTTGGTCGACCTGGTGTCGGAGGAGAAGTCTTTCAAAGCGTCAACGTCGTTCGGCAATACACATCCCCGCTGCAATGATGACTGACGTCACACTCCTAAGTCCCCTTTGACGTATAGCGTTTGGTCGTGAAGGGAAAACATTCATCAGTGATTGCTTCGCCGATGACGATCAAGCGTAGGGTCGGCGCGTTGTTTGACGAAGCATGTTCATGCAGGTTCTTCACAATGCCCAGTTTTAGAGGTAATGGATGTGCCCCGCGTCCAATTCGCCACTAGCGTAACACCGCAAAATTAAGTTCGGCCTCGCGAAATAAAGCAGAGACAGCAACAGTATCAGTCGCTTCCGCGCCCTGGATGTGGGGGAAGCAGGAAGGTCGAAGACTCACGATTCACTGCGCTACACCAACACCCCAGACACGCCAAGGTGCAAAACGCTTACAATACGACGCCTCAAACGGCATTTTCATCCGCCCCCATCCTCCCGGCCCCTCCCTTAACTTCCCTCGATTGGTCCGAGAAATGTTGCGGACGGAGCGCCCCGAGAGGAAGCGGAAGAGCTGCGAATACCAGGCGTCACAGCAGGCAACGACGAACCTCTGGAGACATCCACGGCCTTCCTGGGAGCGGCACTAAGGGCGATGACGCTGAACAACCTGCGAACGTGGGAGAAAGCTCCAGGGCTACTGAAGCCACCAGGATAGGTAGCAGACTGGAGATCACTGCGACCCTCGAGGGTGATCACGCACATGGTACTGAGCCATAACGAGCCAATTGCGCATTGAGTATCGCCAACTGACATGCGTTCGTGGTGAACTATGTTTCGGCAGGCGTACCGAAGATCATCTACATATACAAGAGACTATTGCAGAACCTACCACCGTTTGGGGTATTCTCGAAGTATTCCAGGACGTAGAACTGGGTATCGATGACATAAAGGGGAAAGAAACTGCTGTGGCGCAAGGGGCGGATAGCGGAACGGGTCAAATCGGTTATGTCGGTCGCATGTTCCAACGGCAATTGGATCAACGGATGCGATAGTCAATGCTTGCCAACAAACTATGCCTCATTTTGCTTGGGCATTGCTTGCCTGCACTGCTGTCGCTTCACAGGTGGTGCTCTCTACTAGGGAAGGTTAACGTCTGCCAGGACCGAAACCACTGCGACGAGGATGATTTGTTTGTGGATGCATTCAAAACGCAAACTGACCTCCCAAATCAGCCGTATCCTGGCGGGCTTTTTTTCCTCTGAGTGTGATTTTGCTTGTGCCGTGCTGGGAAAGGTGGTGAAAGTACCCACAACACCTAGAGGCTCCATCTGGAACTGGCGTATCTAGGCGTGCTTGTCGTACATGTGTCCAATGCGATTTCGTGTGAGTCCCCGCTGGGGCTGGGGTTACTCATGTTGATTCTTCCATGCAGTCGCGTGGCCTGGAGTTTTCCTCGGCTGTTGTGGACGGCGTTTCTGCAGTAGTGGTTTAATAGATCGTGCGTAGTTGTGCCTATACTCCCCTGCCGTTGTGTCACCTGCATGTCTTTCCGGTTGATCCGGACGGTTCTTGGCAGTCTTACAAAACCATTCTCTGCCATTTTATGATTTTCTGGGGTCGGCGAAGGGGAAGTGGGTTGTTCTGACATTTTTCGGGTATTGTTGCGACAGATCTCGCAGTGCTTACGTAACACCAAGTGCTGGATGTAGACTCTGTGCTGGCCTCTTATTCCCGCGATCCGGTCACCGCTCGCAGCGTTGTGGTCATGTATACGTTGGTCCTGTGAGAAGGGGGTGAGGGGTTGGTTTGATGCCTTCGTCTTGTATCCTGGGGTGGCGTCATTACGTCCATGGATCAACGACGCCGCTTTAACTGGAATGTTACCGTGTCATCTCCGTTGGCGCTTGCGTAGGGGTGGTTGACAAAACGGTGGTGGTGTGGAGGCGTGGTTGCGGTAAAGTACACGGTGGTTGTATGCGTTGTATTTCCGTAGCCTAAACTAGCGGTTCTGTTAGGTGTCGTTTCCGCGATATTGTTGTTGCTGTCGACAAAGAGAAATGTGCACGCTAGGAGGGGGTGGGGTGATACTTCTTTCCTGCCATGTCGTAGCCTTCATTGGCTTTTCATTTTGATTTTGTCGCGGAACGATTGTACGAATGAAAAGGTGAAAGCCACTGGTGCACGCCATGAGGATTTTACGTAGATATATTCATCCAACCATGACGCAGACATAACTGGAATTTATTCATCCGGGTGCGGTCGGCGCCTGCGTCATTGTGGCTTAGCATGCGGTGTTCGTTTGAGGGAGGGAAGGGGGGTGGAGCGGGGGGTACTCGAAAACATGCATGCCCGTAGTCGTATGACTATGAACCCGCGCATCCCTGCAATGCTGGAACGGGGGACGGCGGGTTTTCACCGACCAGGCAGATATATTTGGGTCTTGATCCCGTCGCACTGGTTGTCGTCATTTCTTCCATGATCCGATGATGTCTCTTTGGACGGAATTTTTCTGCGTTCTGTTACTCATTGTTTGCGTGGTGGTGGCGGGCTGTGGGTTAGTAGACTCTCTTCGTCTGGAGAGCAGGGGGGGGGATGGGGGTTTCATATTGTGTTACATGGCTCCATGACCCATCTTTGTTTTTTTTTTTGCATTGGTTGTGTGTGGCGGATAATTGTTTGAAAAAAACTGAAGCAAATAGGGGGACGCCGGGGGGGGGATTGTGCAAAGCAATTCGTGTAACAGTGGGGAGGATTCTTGATTACGTCATTATGTCGTATACTTTCTCGGAACTTGTTGAGTACGTTTTAGGTAGCGGCTGAAATATGCGTGTGTACCTCCGACTAAGTATTGGATGCCGGGATTTCGTTATAGGCTTTTCCTTCTGGCAGTCCTGCTGTGGTCGGCGCTTGCATCATTGCCAATGGGTAAGCAATAATCGTTGGGGGTGGCGGCCGGAGGGGGGAGAGATATTGTCTTCATGCATTTCATACATGCCGTAGCCTTCGTCGTGGTTTAGTTTCTGTGCCGGCGACGGTTTAATTGTACACCACGGCGCAGGTAGGTCGTGGACACTGAGTAGGGTTGACGTGGTTGTTTCATATGACTCTGCTGTACGTTGGACTCACCTTTTCTCGTCAGTGGTTTAGTGGTGACCGCAGAGGGGTGTTGAGTGGGCGGGATGGGGGGGGGGGGGGCATTATCATACATGGCCGTAGTTATATGATCATAGACCGGGTGTGGGCGGGGGGTTTAGTGCGCCACCATGCCCTCACAACAAAAACCGGGTATTTTCGTGATTCACCATTGTGGTTGTTGTCACTTTGCACGGTCGTGGCTGGTGTGAGTGGGAGGGGGTGTTATAGAATGTTCTTGCCTCAAAGCTGTATACTTGCCTGGCGTTCTGTTCTCTTGTCGCAGACGGCGCGTGTGTTGCGACGACACGGGGGAGGATAAGGTGATAGGAATGTTAATGCGATAAACTTGATCGACGAGGATTGGTAAAAGGGGACGCTGGCACCCAAGCGTCCCCTGGTTCCCGGGTTCCCAGTCACTCCAATATCTAGATGTGTTATAGCTACAAAAACACATCGCTGCGTTTACAACTTCGGGTGGTCCGTGCGTCCAGAGAGCGACGGTAACTGGAAAGAGGTTGATCAAGGAAACTTGTGCTGCTGTCGAGATTGATCCCGTTCTCAACAGAATCCTGCATCTCGACCTAGAGGTGCTGCAGTGGTCGAAATTGGTCGCTGATTGAGGTATACAAAATGAGACAAAATCCAATCCAAAACTGAGCATTTGCACCTCACTAGCGGACAGCTACAGCTTACCACAGGATACTGCAGCCCGCGAAATTGAACAAAGTTCTTGGTGTATTGTGTGAGGGTACCGGGTGCGCCAGACGGCAGTCGTAGGAACCCAGAAGCGACTCACCAGGTGTTTTCGTGTACTCGAAGTTGCGAGCGAGAAGCAGAACAAGTTCACGAAAACACTGAAATACTAAATTTTACGCAAGAGAACATAGCACGATGCCTACATCACCGATGAAGCAAGGACCTTCACTGTCGTGTTGTTGTTCTCCAGGCGGATGATTTATCTCCTAGAGAGTCGTTGTCGAAGATGGAGCGGTAGGAAAAACCTTCGTTGCCATGATGGGTAGACATTTCTTAGCCCTAACAAAGAGGTAAAATAATGGAGATTCATGTGATGTTTTGCATCAACTATTCTACAACTACGACATACGAATCTTGGTTGAAAATCCCATACTCTAATTCCAAGTCGTTTCTATATTCTGCCGAAACGCCCTCGCGCGGATACTTGACGAATCATGCCCGAGGGTATCAGCGTCCAGCGTGATTGTCGTTGATTCGTTTCGCATGTATGAGGACAGGGGCCGCCTGAGAGAGGTTACTCTGTTTGTGGTTGACGCCTACATACCGAAGCTTGGGACTGCGTTATAATCTGTTGTTGCGCTCGACGCTTGCGCAATATTTGGTAACTATACGGTCGTCGTTTGTTGTTGTGTTTTGATGCCCATGTCGTAGGATTGGCTGATGTTTTATTCAGTTTCTGCCGTGGGTTTGTAGTTGGACTCGGGTACGTTCTTTGTGGACGCTGGAAAGAGGTGATATTCCTATCTTTTGCATCCCTCCACACCTTACCCTGCACACGGGCATGTTCCGTGGGGGAGGGGGAGGTTTACTCATCGGACGGGGTGGGGAAGCGGGGTTATACGGTGATTGGCACAATATAAAACAGACCTCAACTTCGTTTCCTTTGCCGTATGGAGAGGTGTCGCCAAACGCAAGGGTTTCGGGGGCGTACGCAGTCAAGCAGTTTGGGATGCAACGTTTTGTGCAGCACAGATGACTTGCGAGGATATGTGTACGTGGATGTGATTTACAGACTTACTGGATCATGCAGTGCGTCTGCCCCTGCACTGTTTGCAAACGTCATCCCGCGTGTTGTTGCATCTATCAAGGCTTGCCACTACTACAGTAGCTACTACCAGAGTGTGTTTGGTTTGCCTCTGTCGATATGGTCTCTAACATCGTACTTTCCTCCGCTGGAACAACATGGCAGCACTTCAACGCATCGACGACAAACAAACAAGTGTCGCATCGAAAGGTTAACGTGGAACGAAAGTAGTACACGTATAGACCGCCGAATGACTTGAAACACGCGTTCAATCAATTTTTTATATTCGACCGAAAACACTTTAGAATAGTAAGCAGCTTTTTTACTTCGTATCAGAAATTTACTCATTTTCATGACAGCAGCCAATTTGTAAAGTGTCTCGAAGGAGAGCTTCCCAGCACAGCTTTGCATTGTTTATTTTACTTCGATGGAAACTTGGCGCCCACGGCGAAGAGCCGCAAAATCGGCACCGTAGGCCTACATGGAAGCTTGCCGTCTACGTCTTCCCATCAGCTACTTTTTTTCTGACTAGGTCAGCACATTATAAGCAATTCGAACTCACAACATAATTTGATTGAAGTCGTGTCGTGGGGGAGAAGTAGCTCCTGACTTGAGGAACTCTACTATGTCTCGCCCAAAAACTGATTTTGATTACGACAGAAATTCACCCTCAATTCTCCGAGCCTCCTCTGTTCCCCCCAGAAATATTGCGGAACTCGACGGGGACAAACACATGAATCGACTGATGCTATCATACACGCATCACATACCATGTACGTGCGCATTATGCCCAGCAATGTGGATCACACGTTACGTTCTCATCTTTCAACTGGCCCCCGGCGAGGACGGAGTGGTGGCTCATAATTTGTTTTGCCCAAATGTGATACGCACTTCTATCGTCGAACGCGTCTTTTGACAACCCAAAACGGACGCTGGACTCGGCCTATCGTAGACGTTGTTCGAAGAACAATACGAAACGACAACCAATACGTATCCATGTTCAGTTGTTCTTGAAGAAGCCTGTCAGTCAGAAGACAGAAGAAACACATGAAAACTGGGAGGAAGCACGTGGGCACGCATGGACACCGGTGAAAGGAGTGCATGTACGGAAAATTGCGTGAGAGTAAGTGGAAGTGAGTGGAACGATATTGCAGTCATGGAAGCCCTCAGAAGAGAGCGCAGCTCATTGGAAGTTTCCGGGCAACCGCTACTGCAAGATTTCACCCGAGCGTACGCGGACACCATCGGCGGGAGCTTCCGATCCTATCAAAAATTGAAGCTTTCCACCTCATTCCATGGAAGCGTTCACCTCTTCCGTGGAAGAAAGTGGTGGAAGTTTCACAGAAGTGATGGGCACTTCCACGGAAGTAGTGGAAGCTCCCAGTTAAAGCTGCTGTGAAAGCGCCCATGGAAGCGCCCATGTACTGATGCGGAAGCGGCGTCCGTGAAAGCTTCTTTGGAAGCAGTGCAAGCTTCCGGACACAGCCTGAAGGTTGTGGGAGCAATTTATTATCGATGAAAGTACGCGGAAGACAATGGAAGTAAATTCTTTTCTTCGGAAGCTTCCATTCAAATTTCTACTGCCGCTTAATTCCATACGCAGGATGCTCCCGACAGGTTTTCTAGAGCTTGGTCGGGTATTTTCTGCTTTCTCCGGGGTTGTAATTTGACTGTTTGTCCATGTTGCCAGTTCCTTCGACAACATGCTTTTTCGCAAAATATCAGCAATACAACTCTGAGATTGCTTGCTTTACTTCTGAAGAACGAGGCCCTCAGGCTGATTCTTTAAATAAAAAAAGGAAATAAACTTGGGACCATAGACAAACGGAGAGGTGCTTCAGAATACACTCGGAATTCTGCCGGGTAGATCGTGAGGAGGATATACACGGTGTATGTACTCCTCGAGATCTGCTCGGTACATTTCCGAGTGCGTTCTGGAGCACTTCTCCGTTTGTCTAGAGTTCCAGATGCATTTGTGGCGTAACCAATTGTGTTTTTCCTGAGGGTTTTGTTTGTCAGAACTGGGGCGTTAACTCACGGAGGTTCGTCGGTTTTTGGTAAATTCTCATTCCAGCAATCTCCCAGAAATTCGCAGGGAGAATCTTGAGGAGTCTACTGGTTTTTTTAACTGTTCCGTCGTGAAAAAACGCGTATGTTCGGCCCAAACCTTCAGTCCCTGTGGCCCCAAACATTTTTTTTCATAGCAGTTGGTCTTAGGCTTATGGAAAGGCTAAGTCTTTCAGAGACCGTTGTACGTAGGCGGACTTTATACTCCGAGGTCCCGCATTTTCGCTCAACAATTTTCTTCTTTTTTTTTCCCTTGCCGATCAAGATTATAACTGCGAGCTTGAGTTGAACAAAGGCAGATGCCCCATCGCTTGGTTGAACTTGGGGCTAGTGAGGTGGGAACGCGCCGCTTCGAGGTTTGCTTGCAATCTTGAGAAGACCCGGACCCGTTCGATGATCTTGCGCTTGAAGTCAACAAGCTACGGTTGCATCATCTCTTGTAGGGTGTCACGCAAATTGGCAGCCATGTTGATTTCAATAGCACGGCATTACGTGGGTGCAGGTGATGGGAGCAGCGACATTTTTTATAACGGAAACAACGCACTATCTGTTTTTGAACGAGAACTACAGTAGGGACGTTACGCTTGATCGTGTCCTGTTAACTGGGCGCGGTCGATTGTGCCTGGGCGGCTGCCCTTCATAGCGTCCTCAGGGGAGGTGACGGGTGCATTCTAGAGATTGGGCGGATAGCTCTTTTTACTGCTGATATAGGTGCTGGCTCTGATTTAATACACGTGCAAGTATAATACAGTCATCGGCAGCATCAAAAGGCTTTACAACAGACCGGAATATAAATACCCACACTTAGCTATTCTGCCCGTCCATTCTTTCAAGGATTCCGAGTTGGCGAGGGAGGGCAATCCTCGATTACTGATAGTGCCTGATGCAATTTGACATCAATGATTCGATCGTCGCGAGCTAGCGGTACGTCTGAACGAGCAAAGCGCGTCGATCCACAGGTTAAATATACTAGAAGCGATATCAACAACGTTGGCGAGGGGATGAACTGTTGGTGGTACAGCGTCAGACGCAACTCGTGACAGGCGAATGGCACATGCCCAAAAGCCAGAACGTAGGTTTTTTCTGTTTTGAACCATCATTGTATAGCCTGATCGGCATACATTCATACATTGTTTGTCATCAGCACCACAAACGTCTACTGTAAGCCATATAGAAACCTGCTCAACGGCCGTGCGACCATTCTTAGCGGACATCGCTATCGGGCTGACCAGACATAAATTTGAGGAAATCATTGGTCATCAGCCGAGGTAACTTCTGTACGGAAGTTGTACAAGTTTCGGCTCTGCAAAAGCCGTGTTTGCTCGAACGAAGGCCCTGTCAGTCATGACAACCCGGTTACCAGTCCAACGTGATTTAATAACTTACTTCAAATTGTTCAGAAGGTAGCATCGTCTAATAATACAGATCAGACAGTCCAAATCATGCCTGGTTCGCCCATTAAAAACAGAGGTTTCGGACGACAGCAATCCTTGATTTCTGCATCAGTTGACCGACATGGTTTTGAACGACAGCGCTCTTTGATTTCTCCAACCTTAAGCGTCTTGAGCAGTACGTTCACATGACGGTGTAACTGCTGACACGAAGACAAACGAAACAGCGGAGTTTAATGAGGTCGATCCTGAGTGTAGTCAGTTCCGTCTTCCTCCCCACGAACGCAGGTGCTTGTTTCTTCGGCCGTGATCTCTTTCATATCGAAACCCTCGAAATAAAGACATGTAGGTTCGTACTCGCGTGCATGTAATGCGTAAGAGGAGGCGTTCGAGGTCCGCAGTCTAGCGCGTGGTCGGACGGGGCGAGTCCCTCACCCCGTCGGCCAAAAGGTACTGCCCTAAAGCTGCACGGCACAGCGCTGGGTTTGGGTGACGTCAACCTGCCCTGTGAAGAAAGAGGGCAGACCGGTCTGGGGTGAAGAGGAAAGCCTGAGTGAAGTGGCAAAGATGGGGAGGGGGAGGGGAGGGAGGGCCTCGCGTGCATGGGCCGGTAGTGCTTGTAGTACGCTGTGAAACTTCGAAAACAATTATTCGGAAATACATCTGAGAAGCGGAGTGATCGAACTTTTCGGAACTGAAGATCGAGGATCCGCGAGGAGCCACCGGGACAGATGGGCCGATCAAATTCCGAGTTTTCGCTAGGGGGAAATGGTTACTCCAGTTTTTTATGGTTGGAAATTATTTCTCATGCGTTTCGTTGTACCTGTAGAGACGTCTGGCCCAAGGGCCCCCCGGTACAATGGGATACCCACGTTAACCCCTCTACAACTGCACTCCCATGGCGGGGACAAAACACTTGGAATCAGCGTCAAGGTTAGGCACATGTACAGTGCAGTACCAGTACGGGGGACCATATTGAATAGGACCTATAGTACACACAATACCCCATATATTTACCTATTATACTAGAAATATTCAGTCATATTTACCATGATCCCCTGTGACGGGATGATTGAGACCATCCAGTATGAGACTTCCCGGGAGATAAAAAGAGCAGGTGAAATACGTAGCCTCGACACGAAACAAAATATATGGACCACGGATACCTGGAATGACAATGGTTGCTTTCCAAGTCGAAAAGTTCAAGACAAAGTAGAGATAATAATTTGTCAACAGCGTTGTCACATGGGTAATCACTGCAACATGTATTAAGACGTATTGCAAAATAGTTAAAGCTGTGCGTTTGGTGTATCACGTGCGGCTCATTTTGTCATGTATATTTATATAAGGTTTCCCTTCGGGGTGTCGTTAGCGCGAAATCCCGGGGGCGTCGGAAGGCGAAAAGGGAGTCACAGGTAACACCCGTATGTCACAGGTAACACCCGTATAGCTGTCCTTGGCGGAAACGAGAGCCATGGGTTAGCGTGTTGCTCGAAGGAAGGAGTTACAACTTTTAAGTTTAGTCGGCAGGAATTAAGTACTGCTGTTTCTGTGATTGATACTACACTACTACATGCACGCGGTAGCATGGGTTGAGTACTACGATAAATACCGTCACTTTACAACACCACCACTGCTACGCAGATTACAGGTACAAGTAGAATACACTTTTTAAACTACTGCCGCTACTACTATTACTACTACTACCACTACTACCACTACCACTACTACTA